>OZ024741.1:90049975-90107475 GCA_964016885.1 Eledone cirrhosa
AGCAGCAACAACCACAAATTCAATGGCAACCTTCTTCAAACCACAAATTCAATGGCAACCTTCTTCAAATGGTCCTTATTATCAGCAGCAACAACCACAAATTCAATGGCAACCTTCTTCAAACCACAAATTCAATGGCAACCTTCTTCAAATGGTCCTTATTATCAGCAGCAACAACCACAAATTCAATGGCAACCTTCTTCAAACCACAAATCCAATGGCAACCTTCTTCGCATGGTGTCAAGTCAGAACCACCTCGAACTGGTTACTTCTGGCTTGTGCAAGGTGTCTCTATAGCAACCAGCGATTCCCTCGGCCTCAGTGACCAAAGTCAGTGGAGAGGGGAAGGTAATGTTTCTATAGCGACAGTGTTTCTCTTGGTAGTACCAAAGTGGAGAAAGGAAGGGGAAGGTAATATTTCTGTAGCACGTGTTTTAGCGTCTATTCACTCTCTCTCTCTCTCCCTCTCGCTATCCCCCTCTCGTAGTCTGTCTCTTTCTTTCATTCTCACTCTCTCTCTACGCACGTGTTTCCACTGTCGGACAGACAGACAGAGAAATTGCTGGTTATATATATAAGTAGATTAGTTAGACAAGTCAATGAGGCACCATTGTTTGACTCCGCTCAGGGCATTAGTGGATTTATTTTATTTCTGCCTAAATTCAACCTTAACACTTTCTTGATTTCTATTTTTACATATGGAATATACTGAGCTGAAAAACTAAGATCAACTGAGATTATTCAAACAATTAATAGACAAAAAACTCCCTATAGGGAGTGTTTAAAATGTTAAAGCAAAATACAAAGGAAATAACTCCAATAAGATCGGTTGATCGAAATTTATGAACAATATAGACAATATTTCTGGCTTAGTGAGAGAATGAAGAATCACATCCATGACCACTGTGGAACATCCGAGATTGATGGGGGGTTAAGTTAGGAAAAAGCCCACAACACATAGAAACAGCACATCAAGATATCAACTTATCCGGTGATCGCAGGCGCTGCTGAAAGCATTTGAGGACTAAGTGATGATATTAAACTCAGTGATGGATTTTGTATACCACCTTACCATCTGCGTTGTCCTTTTTTTCTAATGATGCACACAGTTAATGAATATCCAAAGAACCCACTGTGTACTACTACTTGGTCCCAGATGATTGTTTCAAGGATTGAATAAAAATACACGACTTGTGTGAAAGTAGCATTCGATATATTATGTATCATGGCTGTGTGATTAAGAGGTTCTTTTTTTCAGTCATTTGGTTCTGGGTTCGATTCCATAGTGTAACGCTTTGGGCAAGTGAGTGTCTTTTAGCTTGGCATCTATTTGAGTATACCTGGGCCAATCTAACCATCCCGGCCGAAGTAATGGTGGCAACACCACAGAGAACGTTAATTTATAAATGCATTTCGGTGCAAACGTGCAAAACGGAATTTACCCCACAATCTGAAGTGGAGGCTGCACTGAAATGCATTAAAAAAGACACTGAAGGGACAGACAATTCGGGCTATGAATGGAATTTGGATAGGTGTAGTGCTTGCAGAAATTCGCTTTATAAGCATAAACCGGTGAGAAACTGGTGCTCTTCGGACGAAGACATTTCCATGGAGATACAGATATTATTCCCAGAAATACATTGAAGCAATAATTTTCCCATTGGAAACCAGTAACTAATGGTGTTATTGTTTACCAATCGTAATATAAAGTATGTAGCTTTTTGTGGCTTTATTATTTTATAAATTTTTACTTGTGTCTATGTTAGAAACAGACTCTCTCTCTCTAGAGAGAGTGTGTTTCTGTTTCTAACATAGACAAGATTCTTTCATTGGAATTTAGACATCAACTAGGTAAATATGTATGCATGTCCACGTGCGTGCATGTGTGCGTGCGTGCGTGCGTGCGTGCGTGCGTGTATATGTGTGTGTGTGTGTGTGTGTGTGTGTGTGTGTGTGTGTGTGTGTGTGTGTGTGTGTGTGTGTGTGTGTGTGTGTGCAGGTATGGATGTTATTGTGTGTGTGGATCAGTATGTTTTGATTCACATGTGTACACATGCATATCTTTTGTATCTATACATATGTATATTATTACATGCAGATATTTTGGAATGTTTTATATATTTTTACAGTACCATTAATGGATTGTATTTGTGACTTCCTAACTAGTCGTGTTTTTTCTGGTTCTGTGAGGCCCAGATTCTCAAGATTTATACTGAAGCAGTTACTAACATATCCAAGAGCCCCAATAATAGGTATGATCGAAGAGAGCTGACATAGGGCTAAATGGAAACAACTATCGTTTACATAGCTGTAAACGGGTACCAGAAAGAAGGGACAAACTACAATTATATAAGCAGTGTAAACTGAAGATTATTTACTTTTGCTTACTGTATAGAATTCAACATAGGTGGTGAATTGACAGACGTAAACACACTGGATAAAATGCTCTGCGGTATTCGTTCTGATTCTCTTCTATGAGTTCAAAATCAGCTGAGGTCAACTTTGCCTTTCAACCTTTTGGACACTGGTGGCCTTCAAATTGGCTACGGTTTCTCATTCTGATTAAGAGTTGTCTGGTCCACCCAATATTGTTGTTTAGCTGCAAATTAGCCATAGCCAGCAGATCTATAGACAAAGGTGTAAGAGCCGTAGCCATTCCAGCCTTTTTATATTTAAGTCTAAATTGTCAAGAGTATCCTTCATTTCTTTTAAGGCCGTTGAGTGTGATTTAAGGAAGATTCGGTTATTATTTCTAGCAGATGGAGCAACCACATTGTGGCTCGCGTGTTGGCTCGTCAATCCCATGTTAAATGGAATAATTAAACATCGCAATTAATATTATCTTCTCTTGTTAATTGTTACTATATACTCACCCACTGCTTGTGTCCTCGTGGCTTCACTGGACTTGGCTGCGCTATTGAAACTTATAATGCACAAAAATCTTTGAGGATACGAGGACACACTCAGTAGTGACCAGAAGAATTAATTGATAGACCTTCTAGAAATAGCAGCTAAATCTTCCTCAAACTATGCCCTATTCTCTTTAAAAATCAGAGGACATATTGGATATTTTAATATATATATATATATATATATATATATATATATATATATATATATATAGTTCCGCATGTTGATCCAATCCTTCGGATCAACCCAAACGGCTTTAGGCGTGGTAGATCTACACTTGTAGAGATTTTGGCCTTGAGAAGAGTAGTGGAAGAGATGAGAAACTCCAACAGGCAAATGGCTCTAGTTTTTGTTGACTTTAGAAAAGCTTTTGACAGCAGAAACAGCGACATTCTGTTTAAAATTCTACCCTTGTATGGCATCCCAATGAGACTTGTAGAAGCAATTAAAGCTCTGTATTTCAACACAAGTGCCACAATCATCACCCCTGATGGCCCAACAGAGTTCTTTGACATCTCAGCAGGAGTGTTGCAGGGTGACACTCTTTCCCTATTCCTCTTTATCATTGCACTAGACTCTCAATTGACAAAATCAATAACAAAGGTATAACCATCAAACTCTGCATGATCTCTAGGCACCTCTCTAAACATCTCACTGACCTTGACTTTGCGGATGACATTGCGCTTCTTGCAGATTGCCTAGAAAATGCGCAACAACTTTTGACATCTCTCCAGGAAGCCGCCGCCCTCGTTGGTCTTCACCTCTACGAGGGTAAAACAGAGTACATATCAATCTGTACAGGCAACAACATCAAAACAATCAACGACAGTGATATCAGGCAAGTTGAGGATTTCTTGGCTCCTGGATCTTGGACTCTAGGAAGGATTTTGAAACCAGAAAGGTCCAAACATGGTCAGCTTGCAACAAAATGAATCAACTTTGGTACTCAAATATTTCCAACCACACCAAAATCACTCTTCCAAGTAACAATTCAACCAATTATATTATATGGACGTGAAACATGAACGCTTTCATCCAAATAGGAAAAGCACCTTGATGGCACTAACACTCGCCTAATTCGACGCATTCATAACATAAGCTGGCGACATCTGACTTTGAATAAAATATATGCCGGCCTCCCACGCATATTTGTTCCAAAGAGGGCTCGATAAGGATAAATAAAGGGTGAAAGGAGCGATTCTTTGCTTAAACTTTAATCTGTTATTTTAATAAAGAAATTTATATATATATATATATATATATATATTCATTCATTTTATTAAGGCTCTTGTCTGTCCTGTGATAAACAGGCGAAACACCAGAGTAATACGACTCATTATTTATCCTTAATAAAATGAATATCAAAACTTTACCTCATTATTGAGTGCTCCTTTCTCTCAGTCGTCGACCACACACACACATATATATATATATATTATATAAACCATTTGTTTGTTATTATATATATATAGATATAACATTCTGTCTGTCTGTCTGTTCCTATGCATTCTTAAACGGCCGGACCAAATCAAATCAAATTTGACAAGGTAATAGTATCAAGGTAATATAATATTTTATCTGAAATGACATTTTTATAGTGATCTATAGTAAACCATCACGACGACGACGACGACGAGTCACATTTTGTACGTAAGTTGCACACACACACACACACACACACACACACACACACACACACACACACACACACACACACACACACACACACACACACACACACACACACACACACACATCTACACATACAGATACATAAGTGATGACAGACAGGTGTGCGTGAATGTATGTCTGTGTGTGTCTGTCTTAGTATATGTATGTGAGAGTGTGTGTGAGTGTATGTGTGTGTGTGTATATGTGAGAGTGTATGTGTGAGAAGTTTTCTTTTCATTTGTATTAAAACAATAGAAAACAACACACTTTTGTCACATTTTGTATATGAATATGTATATGTCTGTGAGTGTATCTAAATTCTATTATCATTACAATTTTGATATTTTAAAAATAAAATATAGATATTTTAAAATAATTATGAGAAAAAAACAACATATTTCCATATTTATTGTTTCCTCATTTGAATAAGAACAGCAGTAACCCAGGCCACGCCGGGTAATTCAGCTAGTATATATATATATATATATATATATATATATATATATAACAAAGGAATTGTAAGGAACCAGATGGACCATAACGCACCAGAGTACTCAATACTTCGGGTAGTAGAGTGGGAAATAGGAAAAAGTATGACCCCCGACGGCAGAGCTCAAGCCGTTTCGGCGGCTATTTCTCGAATCGAAACGGGTTGAGCTCTGCCGTCGGGGTCGTACGTTTTCCTATATATATATATATATATATATGCAAACAAGAAAAATAAATGACGATATTAAAGTAGAAAGAAAAATATGTGGAAGGTGTGAGAGAATGGAGAAAGAGCAAGCGATATATATATATATATATATATATATATATATATATATATATATATATATATATATATATAGAGAGAGAGAGAGAGAGAGAGAGAGAGAGAGAAGTCAATGAGGGGACTTAAAGCTCTGATAACAGACAATGGCAATTTTTAAGGTTTTAAAACATCTTCTACCTGTGTGGTTAAAGTAATCAAACAAAAACACCTGTAAAAGGTTTATGAGATGTTTGACCGATACCTGGTGACGGGAAGGTGGAGCTGGAGAGTGGGAGAGGTACTGGGTTTAAAAGGTCAGTGCCTAGTAAATCACTCACGCACGCGCGCACATACACACACACACACATATATATATATATATATATATATACGCGTGTAGGTAAGTATTTGTGTGTATGTACGTGTGCGTTGTCTCTTTGTATGTGTGTGTCTGTATGAGAGTGTCTGTGTCTCTTGTTCTCTGTGTATATATGTTTATGTGCATATCTATATGTATATATATATATATATATATATATATATATATATATATATATATATATGCATGTTTGCGTGTGTACTACAATATGACTACTAAATAGGTCAAGATTTTGTACTGAATAAACTAACACAACTTGTCATACTAGTGTTGTGTATATTGACAAACTTTAGACAAGACAACAGACAACAGGCGCTATATGATCACTTTACACGCTGGATATAGCAGCCAAATCACTCCTCAAATAGGCCTCATCATCTTAGTAAAGGATACATTTGTTAAGTACCTGTATGATTGTTGATATTTAGCTTCAGGTCAACCTCAATCAAGTTCACCTATGACCAAAAACATTCCAACCGCAACCATTCGATCTCTTTTTTCTTCGGGAATTATGTAACCTTGACTACGTTATCCAATGTCTCCGTTTTAACGGGACATCTAGTGGTTATTTTAATGTGAAGTTTTTTTTTACTCCTCTATGCGGGATTCTAATTCTGATTTTGTGCCGTAGGTTTATATTTTGTCACAAATACTACGTGCTTACATGTTAAGTGATGGTTAAAAGACTTGAAATACTCATGAAATGTTATAAATAGCAAATACAAAAGCTTCTCACTCAGAGGATATCTGAGGTGGGTAGATTCAGTTGGTTTGGCATGGAGGCACACAGGTTGCTAGTTTAGAGAGAGAGAGAGAGAGAGAGAGAGAGAGAGAGGAGGGGAAGCTCTTCCACTATTTGAAAAGCTAGAAAACACATCCTCGTCGAAACTGACGGTTGTCCATTTCATTCTCTCTCTCTCTCTCTCTCTCTCTCTCTCTCTCTCTCTCTCTCTCTCTCTCTCTCTCTCTCTCTTTCTCTCTTTCTCTCTCTGGAGGCAGATGTTCTTTAATGCGAGTGTGGAGTGCTCGAGTCGTGCTACCAATGTAGAACTCTAGGGCTGATCTATAATGCACAAACAGGTCTCTACTGGTAGCTTTCTTATAGAAGTTGGTGTATATAGTACTTTCATCTGTTACTCTAAGCTGGAAGTCCAGCAGAGACAAGGAACCAATTTCATCGGGGTGTTCTGTGGTAAATCGTATGTTGTTATCTGTGTTAGAAAGTTCCTTTAGCCCTGAAGAAGGGACTTTTATGTCCCGAAATATTAGACAGAAAAAAGAACAACAACAAAAAACAAAACAAAGATTGCCAGGTAACTTACTTTTCGTTACCTCATCTTACAGTCCATTTTGCATTGTTTAGCTTGATATCTCTTTCAACTTTTATATATATATATATATATATATATATATATATATATAACAAAGAGGGTGTGGTAAGGTACCAGGTGGACCATAACACCAAAGTACTCAATACTTAAGATAGTAGAGTGGGTAATAGGAAAAGAGTCAGGACCCCGACGGCTAAGCTCCGGTCGTTTCGACAGCTAGTTTTCGGATCTGGCTGTCGAAACGGCCGGAGCTCAGCCGTCGGGGTCCTGACTCTTTTCCTATATATATATATATATATATATATATATATATATATATATATATATATATATATATATATATATATATATACTGTATATATATTGAGGAAGGCGAGGCTTATGGTTACTGATAACGAGTGTTAGAAGGTAAGGCGACACAAACAAGAGATGGAAACTTTCCATCTTTTGCTTGTGTCGCCTTATCTTCTAACACTATATATATATGACCAGTTCATACATATAAGGATGTCCAACAGTTACCAGTTTTAAATGAATGAATTAAATAATTAATCAATTAATAATATTACACACACACACACACACACATATATATATATATATAAGTATGTATGTATACGTACATACATATATGTATACAGACGTACAGTAGCATGCATATATATATATATATATACATATATATATATACATACAGGTACACATACATATATGTACGTATCAGTTTAGCGGACGCTTATTATAACGCCTGCTTTGTTCGTTTGTAAACAAACTGAACAGCCTGAATTTATGCCGTACGGTGTTAAGGCAACCACGTCACCTTTTTGTTCAACACTGACACAGGAACGATGTACTAGTTTCAAGCTTGTTAGCTATCATCAGTACCGTATACCCTTCTGCCAGATGGTTGAACGTTCGAAAGTATATACTTTCCTTATGAAAATTAACGGCTGAGCAGCCTAATTTGCATATCGAGTGAGTTCGGCCAAGCGTACCGAAAACGATAAGTTGTAATAAAATGAAAACGAAATTTCATTTCTCACTCTTACTTAGTACGGCACTTACTTAAATGTAAGTATGTATGTATACGTACATACATATATGTATACAGACGTACAGTAGCATGCATATATATACATATATATATATATACATACAGGTACACATACATATATGTACGTATCAGTTTAGCGGATAAGTAAGTGCCGTACTAAGAGTGAGAAATGAAATTTCGTTTTCATTTTATTACAACTTATATATATATATATATATATATATTGACCGTCAGCTTAGTGACGTATATTCCTTTCAAAACACAATATATATTAAATTCCTAAGATAAAATTATTTGTGTGTAATGGATATTTGTTTTAGAATAAACTTTTCTGGCGTAATGTATATATAAGAGAACCAGCATTCTTGGAGCATGTGTGTTGGTCAAAGAGGTGTGCTGCTTGGGTGTGTCTTAAGTCCAAACATTTGGATAATTGATATTGGTGTTACAACCTGTCACGATTTAGCAAATGCGCTACGTCATTGGTCTACACCCACTATTAAGTTGATCAGTTCTTTATACAATGAGCTGAATACATACATACATACACATACATATATATATATATATATATAATTGTTTCTACTTTTGGCACAAGGCCAGCAATTACCCAGTGCAATACTGGTACTTTATTTTATCGACCCCGTAAGGATGAAAGGCAAAATTAACCTCAAAACATTTGATTCACTTGATCATGTTTGGGAATGATAATTTGGTATCTTCCTCTCTACCTTTCCCTCTCAGTGTTCGTAAGTTGTAGAGCAAAGGTATCTACCTATAAATCTATCTTCGGACAATATAAACGTCTATCTATCTATCTATCTATCTATCTATCTATCTATCTATCTATCTATCTATCTAGGACCTCCATGGACACACATAAACAGTTAAAAGAAAAATTTCCTAACGACGTAGGTAACCCCTGCGTAAAACCCTACAATCGAGTCCTGTTAAAATGTTTCCCCACCCCACCCCCATCCCACCAGACACCCCCTCCCCACCAACCATCTCCGTCCCCACCTCGCCATAGACCACCACCCCACCAAACAACCCCTCCAACACTCCCATGGAAATTGAGCAGCCTGGTCCCCAGGAGACGAATAGGTGAGTGATTTATTTTCCTCTTCTTTTAACTTTTCAGCACCAACATGGCCAATATAAGAGTTGGATGTGTGAATGTACGCGGCCTGGGGATGCCCTGGAAACAGGGCAAACTCTTAAACGACCTCAGGTCGCACAGTATGGATGTAGTAGCCATTTGCGAGTCCAGGATCAACAGCGAGCGACAGCTAGCCCCCATCTTCGACGACTTTGAGATCTACGCATCTCTCTGTCAGCCGGGAGGTGGGGGTGGGGTTGCCGTGTTGCTGCGGAAACACCTGGACCTCGTAACACAGACGATACATCTGGACACGGAGGTTCGACTGGTGGTCCTAGACGTTGACGGTAGTGAAGGTGGAGCTTTCAGGCTGGTGGCTGCATATGCCCCATCCGGGACACCACGGCCAGACTTCTTCAAACGTCTAGAGACTTTTCTGGGAACGTCCCACTCCTTGCTTTTAGTGGGGGACTGGAATGGAATCCTAGATGCACGTTGGGACTATGTGGGATCATGTCCCGATAAAGGGGGGGTGTAACAGCCTCAAACAGTTAATCGGCCGATTTGACCTGGCCGATAGATATCGACTATATTTTCCGACTGTGCCACTGTGGACGTGGACTAATCGCGACGGAACATCTAGATCATACCTAGATAGGGTTCTAATTAGAAATAAAGATAGGGACATGTTAATCTGTCCACAAATGTTCATGGTTGCCTATTCAGATCACAAACTAGTGTCCTGCATGGTCAACCTTGATAGAACCCATAGACAAGGAACCGGCTACTGGAAGCTGAACTTGTCGTTACCGACATGCAAAGGATTAGCATTTTAGTTAAACAGCACTTGGCAGGGGTCATTGTCAACAACAGATGGTGGTACTCTCTCAAGAGGGCAGTTAGATTAGACTCGTTAGTTTTTAGTAAAGAATTAGCTTTAAATAGAAATAGGACCGAGAAGGAACTGGTAGATAAAGTAGAAGAGGCAATTAGAAGTGGCAAAGTAGCCAGAGTGCTAGCAACGAGAACGGCCTTGGACCAGTTCTTCGACGCAAAGCATGAGGGATGCGTTGTCAGAAGCAAAATACGTGCTGTGGGTAACGAGGGAGCCAAAGCTGTTAGCTGGGCCCGAGTGACGGAGGCGAAAAGTGGCAACAAGTCCACGATTCGGTCTTTGAAGGACCAAGACGGACGCGTGATACGTGAACCGAAGCAGATGTATGCGGCCTTTCAGCGGCACTTTGCTCAGCTGTTCGGGCAGGGTGGCGCGCCGGGAGGGGCTATGGATTTCGGTCCATACCTCGACGGCCTACCGCGACTCTCGGACAGCGAAGCGAAGTTCTGCGAAAAACCTATTTCAGCTGCTGAGATAGAGGACGCGCTGAGCCAATGCGGCAAACGCAAATCTCCAGGTCTCGACGGTCTACCTTACGAATTTTACGTAGCAATGCCAGACTTGTTCTCCGGTCTCCTGGAAGCGGTCTACTGCAACTGGCAGCAGAATGGGAGAATTCCCAGTTCTGTGACCAGGGCGTAGTCACACTAGTCAGGAAGGACGAGAATAAAGGGGATGACATAGGCAAGTTTCGGCCTATAACTCTGCTAAACACAGAGTTACAGATTTTGGCCAAGGTGTTGGCAAAGAGGCTGGTGCTTGTCGTCGAAAACCTGGTGGGAGAAGCGCAGACATGCGCAATCCCGACCAGGTCCATACACGACAACCTCCACCTCATGCGATACATCATAGAGAGGGTAGGGTGTAAACCCGGCTTCGGTGGGGCCCTGATCAACTTGGATCAGTATAAGGCTTTCGATAGGGTTGACCATCGTTACCTGGATGCGGTGCTCGAGGCGGCAGGCTTCGGACCCGTGTTCAGGGGCTGGATTGCTGCAATGCACAGCAGCAACATCTGCTCAAGGGTCAAGGTGAACGGCTACATCTCGGAGCCGTCCTACAGGGATGCCCTCTCTCATCCCTTCTGTACGTACTGACTCTCGAGCCACTACTGCGGAAGTTGGAGCTATTGCAGGGCATCCCTCTAGAGCCGGGACTGCAGAAAGCGGCGTCGGCCTACGCCGACGACGTAACAGTAATGGTGTCGAGCACCTCGCAAATCGAGGAAGTCGGTACCTTACTGAAGGAATACGAAAGGTTCACAGGAGCCAAGCTGAACCGGGACAAGTCCGTCGGTTTGCAACTCGGATCGTGGAGAAGCAAACCAATGCCTTCCGATGGCGTCGTCGGACGCTGGACGGAAGGACCGGTAAAGCTGTTCGGGGTCTGGTTTGGTCCAGATCTCCAAGTGGAGAAGAACTGGAACGAGGTGACAGCCAAGGTGTTTGCACTCACCCAGAAGTGGGCCGAGTGCAAACTATCCTTGAAAGGTCGAGCGGATGTGGCGAACACTTTTATAGCGTCCGTCATCTACTACCGCTTGTCCAGCAAAAACGCTCACCAAAATGGAGCGCGCGCTCTTCCAATTCCTTTGGAAGAAGCGGGCACTTTCTGTCTAAAATGGTATGTAACCCTTTCATTATCATATTTCTAACAAGAATATACCCCTTTTTGTCTAAAATGGTATATTCTTATATTTCTAACAAGAATATACCTCCTTTCTGTCTAAAATGGTATTTAACCCTTTCATTATCATATTTCTAACAAGAATATACCCCCTTTCTGTCTAAAATGGTATTTAACTCTTTCATTATCATATTTCTAACAAGAATATACCCCTTTTTGTCTAAAATGGTATTTAACCCTTTCATTATCATATTTCTAACAAGAATATACCCCCTTTCTGTCTAAAATGGTATTTAACTCTTTCATTATCATATTTCTAACAAGAATATACCCCTTTTTGTCTAAAATGGTATTTAACCCTTTCATTATCATATTTCTAACAAGAATATACCCCCTTTCTCTCTAAAATGGTATTTAACTCTTTCATTATCATATTTATAACAAGAATATACCCCTTTTCTGTCTAAAATGGTATTTAATCTTGCTGGGGATGCCGTGGCTGACGATGCGCAAACACGCGCTCAGGCTGCGGCATCTCTACGTATTCCTCACCGGACAACCGGTGTGGGCCCCGTTCGTGAAGCGAGCCTTCCCACGACTCGTCTCGCTGACCGAGCTGCAGTCCTGGGTCAAGCAAAGACCGAGGAAAATGGGCGACTGGCACATAGAATGTGCTTAGGCGCTCACAGCCCTCTGGCAGGCGAACCCGGCGATCAGTGGAGACTCCACTTCGTCAGTCTATAGAAGAGGGTTGGTCCGCAGCAAGTGCGACGACGCGCTCGGAGAAACTCTAGGCGTAGAGGAAGACGAACTGGCCAGTATGTTCGGTAGGACCTTCTGCCCGGGACCGATGGACAACTTCCAAAAGTCCCTGGCCTGGCAGTGCTACCAAGGAGCTCTACCAGTTCGAGACAAGCTCTATAGACATGGGCGCCCGGGCAGGGACCCTTCGAAAAAGATCTGTCCGAGATGCGTGCGAGACGAAGAAACCGTCGCGCACGCATTCATACACTGCCCGGGCGTTACCGACCTGTAGGGCTATGTAGAACGACTATTGTCGCGAGTGGGACCAATCCGGTTGACCACCGAGTCCATTGTCATGATCAAACCGCTACCCTCCTTCAAAAACGAAGGAGAGGCGGTTTTCCTTTGTGTGATAGCTATGGCGAAAGAGGTTGTATGGTGGACGAGGTTAAAAGGACTGAGGTCAGACACCTTTCTCTCCGGCCAACAACTGATTCTTTTTTCAAATACCACTTTGAAAGAAGAATCAGGATGGAGAGAGAGGTGCTGTACCCCAGCAAGTTTTATGAAAGGTGGGTGAAAGTGGTGAGAATGGCTCGAGTGAATGGCCTTCTCTCTATATCAGCCTGTAGGTTGAGGAAAAGCAGGAAAAGAGGAAAGGGGTACAAACTCTTCGTATTCCTGGAGAAGAGGGTTGCACAATTTTTCGGGGGTATGTGTTACCCATATGAAATGTCTCCCCCTATTGGGGAAAATCGATTAACTTTTCAATTGCATTTGTGATAATATTTTACACGTTTTTATTGTATGTAAACTTCCCCCTTTGTATTTGTCCTCTTCTTTTGTGCCCCTGTGGCTAATAAAGAAACATATCTATCTATCTATCTATCTATCTATCTATCTATCTATCTATCTATCTATCTATCTATCTGTCTATCTCTATATCTATCTATCTATCTTTCTGTCTAACTGTCTGTCTATCTGTCCTTGTTTTTTTTTCTTTCTGTCTTCCCACATATCTATATGTCTACCTATCTGCCTACCTACGTATCTATCTATCTGTGTACTTACCTACCTAGTTATCTACAGCTATGCATTATGTATATTTACCAATATATTTTTCTTCGGACAAGAACAACAATAATAACAATAATAAAGTACGAATCCTAATAGCAGTCCAAATATGTATGAGCAAATATAGAATTAACACATCGTAATTTAGTGGACATATGTTTGATAATGATTAAAGAAAATATAGAAACAAATTATTGCATTTGGTTTAAATTAATGTAAAATGAAATATGGCGGTGGCCGGAGTGGCAAGAGGGAGAAGACCAAAGAAAATCAATATGTTGTAATCAATTAATTATTAAATACAATTTTTATAACTCCGTTGTTTTTTTTTACGGGTGCTATGTTAGTACATACTCCATATATATATATATATATATCATTATCTATAAAAGGCAGATTGTTGTTGTGTGTGTGTGTGTGTGTGTGTGTGCATGTTCCATGTTTATACATTTGCAAAATTTCAAACCGATTCGACTCAAAGTCTGTAAGAATGTTGTAAATGGCCTAACTTAGATCAACAGCTATTTATTTCATTCAAACTCACCAACAATTACGGAAATAATCGATAAAACTAAATACATGACGCTTTACCCATCTAATACAATCTGATTTACTCTCTCAACTCCCCTCTAAATTCGATAAAACTACATACATGCTGCAACTTTCTCTTATATACGATTGAACTTACAAACTTTAAGAGAGAGAGAGAGAGTGAGAGGGAGAGATAGAGAGGGAACGTTTGTTTTTGAGTGTGGAACGGTCAAACATTTATTTACTTCAATGACAAAGAGAACTTATTACATTTCATACGAAACAACAATTATTCAAAAAGGTTAACTTTGCCTTTCATCCTTACGGGGTCGATAAAATAAAGTACCAGTCATGTACTGGGTAATTGCTGGCCTTGTGCCTAAAATAGAAACAATTATTCAAAAACAACAGATAAATTTATTCAACAACAAAAAAAATAGCAATAAATCTTTTTTAAAACATCTATCAACGTACGTGGAAGAAAGAAGTATCAGTTCATTTACTATACACAATAATATCCTCCATGAGGTCACTAAACCTGCTAGAAACAGCAGCTAACTCTCCCCCATATTACACCCCTCCCTACTGTCTTAAATTTAGAAAACATATCCTCTATGAGGTCACTAAACCTGCTAGAAACAGCAGCTAACTCTCCCCATATCACACCCCTCCCCACTGTCTTAAATTTAGAAAACACACATTAGACAACCATGCAGAACAACTCCATCGCAGCTCTGTTGTTCGGCTGGCATCGTCTACGCGCGTGTTGCGCAAGTACTGTGAAACAATAAATTTCAACACTTCTTTGCACAGAGATAATATCCATAGGCGAAATTACAATTGTCACTGCTGGTGCAGCTCCTGCTTCGGCAGTCCAGGTCTGCAATTCATTCACCCAGTGCCTGGCAGACAAAAAAGTGGTGCCATAAAATGGGTGGTGCAACCTAACTTTAGTAACTTATTGACCCCGAGCAACGCCGGGCTTTAATGCTAGTTATATATATATATATATATATATATATATATATATATATATATATATATATATATATATATTTATATATGAAAAACAAAGAATTGTACCCTGTGTTTTGTCCGTTTTCCGTTGTCTTCGCCCATTTTTTAAATTCGTTTTATACATACATACACACTAACACACACACACACACACACACACACACACACACACACACACACACACACACACACACACACACACACACACACACACAAATACACACACACGCACACACATATAATATATATATAGGAAAAAGAAGTTGAAAATGCAATTGGAGTCTTTAAGAAGGTGTATTTACAATAAATTATAATTTTACCAGTTTCACAAGTTTAATGATTTTTAAACGTTGTTGTTGTTGTTGTTGTTGTTGTTGTTGTTGTTGTTGTTGTTGTTGTTGTTGTTGTTGTTGTTGTTGTTGTTGTTGTTGTTGTTGTTGTTGTTGTTGTTCTTCTTCTTCTTCTTCTTCTTCTTCTTCTTCTTCTTCTTCTTCTTCTTCTTCTTCTTCTTCTTCTTCTTCTTCTAGCGACTCACTGATCACCGAGCTACACACTCTGTCGACTAACGCTATTCCGAAAACCCTTCGGAGAAACCGCATTGGCAAACTTAAATGCACATGTTGGCACTGATCAGCTGACATGAAAAGGAGTAATTGGAAGGAACGGCGATCCTGATCTAAATGCGAAAGGAGAAGCCTTATTAGAATTCTGATCGAGTCGTGTGTACATCGTATAAGATTAATCGGGGATAGAGATCAGTAATTAATTAAAACAATAATTTAATTAATTACACAAATAATATTTTATGCATAGGTGAAAATAATCGTATTTATTCAATAGAAAAGATTCTTGAACATATTTATAGCAACTAATACAACGTATAATATCTATTCAATATTCTTTTCCATAACACACATCTTTTACATAACAAATATTTTACATAACACATCTTGCGCGTTTTGAACGGATATTTACTAAAACCATTTCATTTCATATACATGAATGTGTGTCTGCCTATCTTGTTTTCTGTCTCTCTCTCTCTCTGTCTCTTTCTATTTATGTCATCAATGCTTAATTGAGAAACCGAGATTCTTCAAAAATAAAAAATTTAAAAAGGAAAAAGGAAAAGGAGAAATAAACAATCCGGATTTTCTAAAATATTTTAAGTATGAAAAACTTTCTAAAAAGACCATCATTTGGTATTGTGTCAACATATATGGAAATATTATGCCTTAGAGAAAGAATCTCTTGTTCCACTGAATGTCTCTTATTTAAACAAGGCTTGTCGGTTACTGCTATTGTTGCTTGTTACCAGTTAGCCCCATGTCAGCCATGCGAATGCTCGTGGGTTAATCGTTAGAATGTCCGGCTCGCAATCTTAAGGCCATGAGTGTGATTCCCGGCAGCAAGTTTTATCCTTGAACAAGATATTTTATTTCACATAGTTCTCATGGAGATTCAGCGTGACAGTCTGTGGAAGGTTTGGCCCTTTAAATTACAGTTACAACTCCCTTTTCTCATCTGAGTAGACTGGGGCAACGTAAAATAAAGTGTCCTGCACAAGGACAAAATGACCGCCTGGTCCGGGCATCGAACCAACTACATTTATAGGAAAAGGGGCAATCCGATCACTGTTTGCAGTCAATAGACAAGCATGGACATATTTTTCGATGTCTAATAAGATTGTACAAGGCTGACGAGATCAATTAGACCGAAAAATATGATCATAGTTGTTCCTTCACTGAAAAAGAGATTCGGATGATCATTTCTTTAAGCGTGTAAATTAACTTGTGAAGACGCGGAGTTTTGTGGTTAGAGTGTTCGATTCACGATCGCAAGATCATTAGTTCGAATCCCGGCCGTGCGTCGTATAATTGAGCAAGACACTTTATTTCACGTTACTCTGGTCCACTCAGCAAAATAAATTGGGAAAACGGAAACTATTTAGAAGCCTATCGGATGGACTGTAGATGTAATTCAAAGGGCCAGCCTTGTCCAACACTGTGTCATGCTAAAACTCCCAGAGAACTAACTACGTGTCTATGGAATTCTCAGTCATTCGCACATTAATGTAACGAACAGGTTGTTCTATTGTTCGAACAACTGGACCACTCGTCGTCAGATCCGATGGCGGTCACACATGCAAAATTTACCTCGAGAATTTTTTTCTCGATTTCTTAAAATTATTTCATCTTCATTTTGAGTCACAAACAATACGCAGGTCGTACCAACCCATAGCTTTGTTCATGAATGACCGAAAGAATACAATCGTTAATAGACACGACCGAAATAGAGTTCCCCAGAAGGATCTTTGGACAAACGTTACTTGACAAAGAGTATAGCTTGGAGATCAAGGAATTCCTTCTAGTAGAGCCACTACTTTTTCGAATCAAGAGATCACTGTTCCGATACTATGGACTTGTGGTTCGAATATCTAGGGAAAGAGTCGCAGGACAGATTTTACAGGAATAAGCGGGCGAAGAAGAAGAAGAAGAAGAAGAAGAAGAAGAAGAAGAAGAAGAAGAAGAAGAAGAAGAAGAAGAAGCAGCAGCAGCAGCAGCAGCAAATAATTGTCGCTAGGTTTCTTGTGGTTATGTCTTAATTTCTACAAATTAAGGGTTTATTGCGGCACGTCATTCAGTACACTACCATTTAACATAAATATTCAAATTTATGCCAATGGCCTCAATGAGTTATTTCCAGTACACAGACACTCACATTCACTTACTCACACACTAATTCTCTCATACAGACACACACGCGCACACACATATATATAAAGAGAAAGCGAATGAGTGAGAGATAGATAGATAGAGAGAGAGAGAGATAGAGAGAGTGAGAGAGAGAGAGAGAGAGAGAGAGAGAGAGAGAGAGAGAGAGAGAGAGAGAGAGAGAGAGAGAGAGAGAGAGAGAGAAATAGAGAGGAGGATATATGATGTATGGGAATACATTTGATGTTCGTGTTGATAAGAAATATAATTATGGCATATGCTGTATATAGTATTTTAAGTTAATTGTACTGAAGTGTTGGAGGTTTTGAAAGTTGTGGCTGGGTGGTGGATACGTAAGGCTACTTGAACAGATATGTAAGTGTTTTCATCCTCCATGGACCTCCATCCCTCACCTATACTCCATCCAATTGACATTAAAAGACTGTACTCATATATACATACGTCCATGCTTATGTACGTACATATACATACATGCATACATAGATACACACACATACATACATACATACATATACAACCTTGCCACGAGGAAGGTGGTCGATCAAAAATGTACTCGAAATTAAGAGAAAGCGAAACATACATATGCATACATGTATATATACATATCTACATACATAAATACATACATACATACATACATGATGATGGCTGCCCCCTCGTTATCGAGTATGGCCATTGCACGATATACCATTATTAATAATTCTCAGTTAATGCTATCGAGCAATGCCTGTGCGTGAAGATATTTTTTAAAGTGAGGAAAGACTGTGCACTGAGCCAATCCCACTCTCTTAACGACAGTAGCTATAACCCGAAAAGAAGAAAAGATCAACATCACCGGTAACTACTGAGCCGCAGGTTTTATATCGAAGTTATGCCAGTTTCCTGAGTTGCCTTCTCCTAGAAGAATGCCCTGACAAAGGCTATGGGTCCTTCACTCCCAGTGGTTTAACCGCGTGGTACATGTGTATAAACATACATATATACATACATATATGTATGTAGGCATGCATACAGGCATACAAACAAACATATATATTTATTTTCTGGCCGTCAATATCACAAGGATACAACATTCAAACATACATGCATACATATGCACATACATATATATATGCATACATGTATACATACATAGACACACATATATAACAAAATACTGGTGTGTATGAATACAACAAGAGACGTGGTTTGTGTGTATAATATTTAATCAACAATTTGTGGTTATATAGAACAGTATAGTTGACATGCCAATGAATAAATGAAAGAATGAAGCAAAGTTATTAGTTACTGTTTGGTTGCCAGGCGAAGGCGCCTGGCCGAAGGCCGGGAGCCGAAAAGGCAAATGAGAGATAGGGAGCTGAAAGTTATTCCCTTTATAGGGTTGGAACGGAAGTTACAGAAAGGGTTCTACTTCCTATCTAGAGAGCGTTATTCTATTGGTGATGTGAGTGTCACAACAAGGGAGGCAACTCCTGCTACACATATATACATGCATAAATGCATATATGTACACATACACACAAACACACATGCATACATGTATACATAGATACACACATACATACAAACATACGTACATACATATATACATATATACATGTATACCTGCGTGTATACATGTATATATACATATGTACATACATATATACATGTATATATACATATGTACATACAAACATACGTACATAAATATATACATGTATATACATGTGTACATATATATGCATGTATGTATACATGTATGCATATATATATGCATGCATATATGTATGTACGTATGTTTGTATGTATGTGTGTATCTATGTATACACATACATATATAAATATGTATATACATACATGCATAAATATACATACATTCATACATACATCAATGCATACATACATAAATACATGCATACACATACATACATACATACATACATACATACATACATACATACAGACATACATACATACATACATACATACATACATACATATACACATTCATATATATATTCAGCAGATGTCAATATAATGCTAAAGATTAGTGAAAAGGAGAACGTTTATTCTGAACTTTGGGGAGAGGAAAGTCGATTACAACGACTCCAGTGCGTTACTGGTACATAATATATATGAACACATACATATATATACATAGATACATACGTACATACATGCATAAATACATACATACATACACACATACATACATCATACATACATAATACATACATACATACATGAGATAGATAACATCATAAGAGTCAAAAGGTAGCTCTTCAGAAAGTATTCTGTGACCGATAACCACTGATGCACAATAACACGACAATCAGTCATTATGTATATCAACAGAAGTCATGTATGTCTATGTTGCCAGACAGCATTAAATTGATAAAACAATAGATAACCAAATTAGTCTATTTTGAACTAACAACCGAGATATTAGTTCTCACTTTGAAGGATAAGCTTTTGCAATCCCGAAACAAGAAATAGCAACGAAATACTTTATCGGCAAACGGAATATAGATGTAGGTAAAACACGTAGATGTGGAAACCGATGCAGATTCTGTGGAATTAATACAAGACATGTCATAGAGATAATATCCCTCTTATGAGGCATGATGTTGTAGCCAAAACATTTAACAAAGCAACCCATAGAAAACATAGCCCACATGATAAGAAGTTACCACGATGCGTTGGGGATAATAATTACTAAAAATACGAAAGAATACTGGTAGGTTGTTCCCGTTAGTAAAATGTAAATATAACAGACTAGATGTAATGATCTAGATCTAGAAAAAATAAATCACATACAATAGTAGAAATCACTTTAAAAGTATATTAACATAACGTTAATAATTAGTGGAAAAGCAAAAATCTATGTCGAATAATGAGAAATCTGCAGTTATTCCTCCCCGGGATACAGCTTTAGGTTTTGAGAAGTTGAATATCTGTAGAGAATAAAGAAAACATGGTCGTCAAAATTAGCAGCCTACAACAAGCATGTCGCTCACAATACCTTTACAATATGATCCTAAAGCTTATATTTAGGCTTCTGAACTGGTCACTACAACAGCTCAACGAGATGGATATAAGAACTCGCAAGCTGAAAAGTGTTGTTGGAAATTTCAACATCAAAGTGGGCAACCGTGGCTTTAAATTTATAGCGACATCGTACGAGACCCGGACTATAACACTGAAATATTATCTTTAGCAGAAAATGTCAGCAACCAACTCGCTTAAATTTGAGAGTAGGAAAATAACATTATTAAGATAGCCAATGAATTTGATGTGAAACATACCATAAAAGCTGACACAGATCTTTCTTTAAAGAACATTTTTAAAATCGTATTCAATACTTCGAGCAAAATCTAAAAAGATTAAACTGGCTCATTGAAAAGTTTGCATATGAATGCATAAAATGAAAAAAACAAAAACAAAAAAACCAAAAAAAAACCAAAGAAGGGATAAAACACCAAAAGCCCCACACCTAGTTTTGTTAATTTCATAACAACTCACCTTGTTAGCTTCATGCAATCCAGGAAAAAGGAATTCTCACCAACCATGTACTACGCAAAATAGAAATATCATTCGCTGACAACAAATGTAAAAAAATAAATGAATAAAACCCCTAAAAACTGAAGACATTAGTCACGTTGTTGCCATCTGTGAAAAAAAGGCCTTCTCGATACTACCTTCCCATAAGATATGATGTGGCGTCCTGAACAATTTGGTTTATATTAGGAATGACAAATGTAACAACAGATAGGGATGAGTATATTAAGATTAATTGGTTAAAAGAATATTAGTAGAACCTGAAAATAAATGATGTCACCAAATTAAACCACGACCAACCCGATATTATTGCATTGGAATGCATACATTGGAATACATACATTGGAATACATACATTGGATGTATACATTGGAATACATACGTTGGAATACATACATTGGAATACATACATTGGATGTATACATTGGAATACATACATTGGATGTATACATTGGAATGCATACATTGGAATACATACATTGGAATGTATACATTGGAATGTATACATTGGAATGCATACATTGGAATACATACATTGGAATGTATACATTGGAATACATACATTGGAATACATACATTGGATGTATACATTGGAATGCATACATTGGAATGTATACATTGGAATGTATACATTGGAATACATACATTGGAATACATACATTGGAATACATACATTGGATGTATACATTGGAATACATACATTGGATGTATACATTGGAATGTATACATTGGAATGCATACATTGGAATGTATACATTGGAATACATACATTGGAATACATACATTGGAATGTATACATTGGAATACATACATTGGAATACATACATTGGAATGTATACATTGGAATGCATACATTGGATGTATACATTGGAATGTATACATTGGAATACATACATTGGAATACATACATTGGAATGCATACATTGGAATACATACATTGGATGTATACATTGGAATGTATACATTGGAATGTATACATTGGAATGTATACATTAGAATGCATACATTGGAATACATACATTGGATGTATACATTGGAATGTATACATTGGAATGTATACATTGGAATGTATACATTGGAATACATACATTGGAATACATACATTGGAATGCATACATTGGAATACATACATTGGATGTATACATTGGAATGTATACATTGGAATACATACATTGGAATACATACATTGGATGTATACATTGGAATGCATACATTGGAATACATACATTGGAATGTATACATTGGAATGCATACATTGGAATACATACATTGGAATGTATATATTGGAATACATACATTGGAATGCATACATTGGAATGTATACATTGGAATGTATACATTGGAATGTATACATTGGAATGTATACATTGGAATGTATACATTGGAATGTATACATTGGAATACATACATTGGATGTATACATTGGAATGTATACATTGGAATGTATACATTGGAATGCATACATTGGAATACATACATTGGAATGCATACATTGGAATGTATACATTGGAATGTATACATTGGAATGTATACATTGGAATGTATACATTGGAATGTATACATTGGAATACATACATTGGATGTATACATTGGAATGCATACATTGGAATGTATACATTGGAATGTATACATTGGAATGTATACATTGGAATGCATACATTGGAATACATACATTGGATGTATACATTGGAATGCATACATTGGAATACATACATTGGAATGTATACATTGGAATGCATACATTGGAATACATACATTGGATGTATACATTGGAATGCATACATTGGAATACATACATTGGATGTATACATTGGAATGCATACATTGGAATACATACATTGGATGTATACATTGGAATGCATACATTGGAATACATACATTGGATGTATACATTGGAATGCATACATTGGAATACATACATTGGATGTATACATTGGAATGCATACATTGGAATACATACATTGGATGTATACATTGGAATGCATACATTGGAATACATACATTGGATGTATACATTGGAATGCATACATTGGAATACATACATTGGATGTATACATTGGAATGTATACATTGGAATACATACATTGGAATACATACATTGGATGTATACATTGGAATGCATACATTGGAATACATACATTGGATGTATACATTGGAATGCATACATTGGAATGTATACATTGGAATGCATACATTGGAATGTATACATTGGAATACATACATTGGAATGTATACATTGGAATACATACATTGGAATACATACATTGGAATGTATACATTGGAATGTATACATTGGAATACATACATTGGAATGTATACATTGGAATACATACATTGGAATACATACATTGGATGTATACATTGGAATGCATACATTGGAATGTATACATTGGAATACATACATTGGAATGTATACATTGGAATACATACATTGGAATACATACATTGGATGTATACATTGGAATGCATACATTGGAATACATACATTGGATGTATACATTGGAATGCATACATTCGAATGTATACATTGGAATGTATACATTGGAATACATACATTGGAATACATACATTGGAATATATACATTGGAATACATACATTGGAATACATACATTGGATGTATACATTGGAATACATACATTGGATGTATACATTGGAATGTATACATTAGAATACATACATTGGATGTATACATTGGAATGTATACATTGGAATACATACATTGGAATACATACATTGGAATGTATACATTGGAATGTATACATTGGAATGCATACATTGGAATACATACATTGGATGTATACATTGGAATACATACATTGGATGTATACATTGGAATGTATACATTAGAATACATACATTGGATGTATACATTG
This sequence comes from Eledone cirrhosa, assembly GCA_964016885.1. Taxonomy (NCBI): domain Eukaryota; kingdom Metazoa; phylum Mollusca; class Cephalopoda; order Octopoda; family Eledonidae; genus Eledone; species Eledone cirrhosa. Next base: position 90,074,207 of record OZ024741.1, read on the forward strand.
GAATGTATACATTGGAATACATACATTGGAATACATACATTGGAATGTATACATTGGAATGTATACATTGGAATGCATACATTGGAATACATACATTGGATGTATACATTGGAATACATACATTGGAATGTATACATTAGAATGCATACATTGGAATGCATACATTGGATGTATACATTGGAATGCATACATTGGAATACATACATTGGATGTATACATTGGAATACATACATTGGAATGTATACATTGGAATGCATACATTGGAATACATACATTGGAATACATACATTGTAATGTATACATTGGAATGTATACATTGGAATACATACATTGGAATGTATACATTGGAATACATACATTGGATGTATACATTGGAATGTATACATTGGAATGTATACATTGGAATGTATACATTGGAATACATACATTGGAATGTATACATTGGAATACATACATTGGAATGTATACATTGGAATGTATACATTGGAATGCATACATTGGAATACATACATTGTAATGTATACATTGGAATGTATACATTGGAATGTATACATTGGATGTATACATTGGAATGTATACATTGGAATGTATACATTGGAATGTATACATTGGAATACATACATTGGAATGTATACATTGGAATACATACATTGGAATGTATACATTGGAATGTATACATTGGAATGCATACATTGGAATACATACATTGTAATGTATACATTGGAATGTATACATTGGAATACATACATTGGAATGTATACATTGGAATACATACATTGGATGTATACATTGGAATGTATACATTGGAATGTATACATTGGAATGTATACATTGGAATACATACATTGGAATGTATACATTGGAATACATACATTGGAATGTATACATTGGAATGTATACATTGGAATGCATACATTGGATGTATACATTGGAATGCATACATTGGAATACATACATTGGAATACATACATTGTAATGTATACATTGGAATGTATACATTGGAATACATACATTGGATGTATACATTGGAATGCATACATTGGAATACATACATTGGAATACATACATTGTAATGTATACATTGGAATGTATACATTGGAATACATACATTGGAATGTATACATTGGAATGTATACATTGGAATGTATACATTGGAATGCATACATTGGATGTATACATTGGAATACATACATTGGAATGTATACATTGGAATACATACATTGGAATGTATACATTGGAATGTATACATTGGAATGCATACATTGGATGTATACATTGGAATGCATACATTGGAATACATACATTGGAATACATACATTGTAATGTATACATTGGAATGTATACATTGGAATACATACATTGGATGTATACATTGGAATGCATACATTGGAATACATACATTGGAATACATACATTGTAATGTATACATTGGAATGTATACATTGGAATACATACATTGGAATGTATACATTGGAATGTATACATTGGAATGTATACATTGGAATGCATACATTGGATGTATACATTGGAATACATACATTGGAATGTATACATTGGAATACATACATTGGAATGTATACATTGGAATGTATACATTGGAATGCATACATTGGATGTATACATTGGAATGCATACATTGGAATACATACATTGGAATACATACATTGTAATGTATACATTGGAATGTATACATTGGAATACATACATTGGATGTATACATTGGAATGCATACATTGGAATACATACATTGGAATACATACATTGTAATGTATACATTGGAATGTATACATTGGAATACATACATTGGAATGTATACATTGGAATGTATACATTGGAATGTATACATTGGAATGCATACATTGGATGTATACATTGGAATACATACATTGGAATGTATACATTGGAATGTATACATTGGAATGCATACATTGGAATACATACATTGGAATACATACATTGTAATGTATACATTGGAATGTATACATTGGAATACATACATTGGAATGTATACATTGGAATGTATACATTGGAATGCATACATTGGATGTATACATTGGAATGTATACATTAGAATGCATACATTGGATGTATACATTGGAATGTATACATTGGAATACATACATTGGAATGTATACATTGGAATGCATACATTGGAATACATACATTGGAATACATACATTGGAATGTATACATTGGAATACATACATTGGAATACATACATTGGAATGTATACATTGGAATGTATACATTAGAATGCATACATTGGAATGTATACATTGGAATGTATACATTGGAATGCATACATTGGAATGTATACATTGGAATGTATACATTGGAATGCATACATTGGAATACATACATTGGATGTATACATTAGAATGCATACATTGGAATGCATACATTGGATGTATACATTGGAATACATACATTGGAATGTATACATTGGAATGTATACATTGGAATGTATACATTGGAATGCATACATTGGAATACATACATTGGAATGTATACATTGGAATGTATACATTGGAATGTATACATTGGAATGCATACATTGGAATACATACATTGGAATGTATACATTGGAATGTATACATTGGAATGTATACATTGGAATGCATACATTGGAATACATACATTGGAATGTATACATTAGAATGCATACATTGGAATGCATACATTGGATGTATACATTGGAATGCATACATTGGAATACATACATTGGATGTATACATTGGAATACATACATTGGAATGTATACATTGGAATGCATACATTGGAATACATACATTGGAATACATACATTGTAATGTATACATTGGAATGTATACATTGGAATACATACATTGGAATGTATACATTGGAATACATACATTGGATGTATACATTGGAATGTATACATTGGAATGTATACATTGGAATGTATACATTGGAATACATACATTGGAATGTATACATTGGAATACATACATTGGAATGTATACATTGGAATGTATACATTGGAATGCATACATTGGAATACATACATTGTAATGTATACATTGGAATGTATACATTGGAATGTATACATTGGATGTATACATTGGAATGTATACATTGGAATGTATACATTGGAATGTATACATTGGAATACATACATTGGAATGTATACATTGGAATACATACATTGGAATGTATACATTGGAATGTATACATTGGAATGCATACATTGGAATACATACATTGTAATGTATACATTGGAATGTATACATTGGAATACATACATTGGAATGTATACATTGGAATACATACATTGGATGTATACATTGGAATGTATACATTGGAATGTATACATTGGAATGTATACATTGGAATACATACATTGGAATGTATACATTGGAATACATACATTGGAATGTATACATTGGAATGTATACATTGGAATGCATACATTGGATGTATACATTGGAATGCATACATTGGAATACATACATTGGAATACATACATTGTAATGTATACATTGGAATGTATACATTGGAATACATACATTGGATGTATACATTGGAATGCATACATTGGAATACATACATTGGAATACATACATTGTAATGTATACATTGGAATGTATACATTGGAATACATACATTGGAATGTATACATTGGAATGTATACATTGGAATGTATACATTGGAATGCATACATTGGATGTATACATTGGAATACATACATTGGAATGTATACATTGGAATACATACATTGGAATGTATACATTGGAATGTATACATTGGAATGCATACATTGGATGTATACATTGGAATGCATACATTGGAATACATACATTGGAATACATACATTGTAATGTATACATTGGAATGTATACATTGGAATACATACATTGGATGTATACATTGGAATGCATACATTGGAATACATACATTGGAATACATACATTGTAATGTATACATTGGAATGTATACATTGGAATACATACATTGGAATGTATACATTGGAATGTATACATTGGAATGTATACATTGGAATGCATACATTGGATGTATACATTGGAATACATACATTGGAATGTATACATTGGAATACATACATTGGAATGTATACATTGGAATGTATACATTGGAATGCATACATTGGATGTATACATTGGAATGCATACATTGGAATACATACATTGGAATACATACATTGTAATGTATACATTGGAATGTATACATTGGAATACATACATTGGATGTATACATTGGAATGCATACATTGGAATACATACATTGGAATACATACATTGTAATGTATACATTGGAATGTATACATTGGAATACATACATTGGAATGTATACATTGGAATGTATACATTGGAATGTATACATTGGAATGCATACATTGGATGTATACATTGGAATACATACATTGGAATGTATACATTGGAATGTATACATTGGAATGCATACATTGGAATACATACATTGGAATACATACATTGTAATGTATACATTGGAATGTATACATTGGAATACATACATTGGAATGTATACATTGGAATGTATACATTGGAATGCATACATTGGATGTATACATTGGAATGTATACATTAGAATGCATACATTGGATGTATACATTGGAATGTATACATTGGAATACATACATTGGAATGTATACATTGGAATGCATACATTGGAATACATACATTGGAATACATACATTGGAATGTATACATTGGAATACATACATTGGAATACATACATTGGAATGTATACATTGGAATGTATACATTAGAATGCATACATTGGAATGTATACATTGGAATGTATACATTGGAATGCATACATTGGAATGTATACATTGGAATGTATACATTGGAATGCATACATTGGAATACATACATTGGATGTATACATTAGAATGCATACATTGGAATGCATACATTGGATGTATACATTGGAATACATACATTGGAATGTATACATTGGAATGTATACATTGGAATGTATACATTGGAATGCATACATTGGAATACATACATTGGAATGTATACATTGGAATGTATACATTGGAATGTATACATTGGAATGCATACATTGGAATACATACATTGGAATGTATACATTGGAATGTATACATTGGAATGTATACATTGGAATGCATACATTGGAATACATACATTGGAATGTATACATTGGAATGTATACATTGTAATGTATGCATTGGAATGCATACATTGGAATGTATACATTGGAATGCATACATTGGATGTATACATTGGAATACATACATTGGAATGTATACATTGGAATGTATACATTGGAATGCATACATTGGAATACATACATTGGAATGTATACATTGGAATGTATACATTGGAATGTATGCATTGGAATGCATACATTGGAATACATACATTGGAATGTATACATTGGAATGTATACATTGGAATGCATACATTGGAATACATACATTGGAATGTATACATTGGAATGTATACATTGGAATGTATACATTGGAATACATACATTGGAATGCATACATTGGAATACATACATTGGAATGTATACATTGGAATGTATACATTGGAATGTATACATTGGAATGCATACATTGGAATACATACATTGGAATGCATACATTGGAATGTATACATTGGAATGTATACATTGGAATGCATACATTGGAATACATACATTGGAATGTATACATTGGAATGTATACATTGGAATGTATACATTGGAATGCATACATTGGAATACATACATTGGAATGTATACATTGGAATGTATACATTGTAATGTATGCATTGGAATGCATACATTGGAATGTATACATTGGAATGCATACATTGGATGTATACATTGGAATACATACATTGGAATGTATACATTGGAATGTATACATTGGAATGCATACATTGGAATACATACATTGGAATGTATACATTGGAATGTATACATTGGAATGTATGCATTGGAATGCATACATTGGAATACATACATTGGAATGTATACATTGGAATGTATACATTGGAATGCATACATTGGAATACATACATTGGAATGTATACATTGGAATGTATACATTGGAATGTATACATTGGAATACATACATTGGAATGCATACATTGGAATACATACATTGGAATGTATACATTGGAATGTATACATTGGAATGTATACATTGGAATGCATACATTGGTACATTGTAATGTATACATTGTAATGTATGCATTGGAATGTATACATTGGAATGTATACATTGTAATGTATACATTGGAATACATACATTGGAATGTATACATTGTAATGTATACATTGTAATGTATACATTGGAATGTATACATTGGAATGTATACATTGGAATACATACATTGGAATGTATACATTGTAATGTATACATTGTAATGTATACATTGGAATGTATACATTGGAATGTATACATTGGAATACATACATTGGAATACATACATTGGATGTATACATTGGAATACATACATTGGATGTATACATTGGAATGCATACATTGGAATGTATACATTGGAATGTATACATTGGAATGCATACATTGGAATACATACATTGGATGTATACATTGGAATGCATACATTGGAATACATACATTGGAATATATACATTGGAATGTATACATTGGAATGTATACATTGGAATGTATACATTGGAATGTATACATTAGAATACATACATTGGAATGTATACATTGGAATACATACATTGAATGTATACATTGGAATGTATACATTGGAATGTATACATTGGAATGTATACATTAGAATGCATACATTGGATGTATACATTGGAATACATACATTGGAATGTATACATTGGAATACATACATTGGAATGTATACATTGTAATGTATACATTGGAATGCATACATTGGATTACATACATTGGAATGCATACATTGGAATACATACATTGGAATGTATACATTGGAATGTATACATTGGAATGCATACATTGGAATGTATACATTGTAATGTATACATTGTAATGTATACATTGGAATGTATACATTGGAATGTATACATTGGAATACATACATTGGAATACATACATTGGAATACATACATTGGAATGTATACATTGGAATGTATACATTGGAATACATACATTGGAATGTATACATTGTAATGTATACATTGTAATGTATACATTGGAATGTATACATTGGAATGTATACATTGGAATACATACATTGGAATACATACATTGGATGTATACATTGGAATACATACATTGGATGTATACATTGGAATGCATACATTGGAATGTATACATTGGAATGTATACATTGGAATGCATACATTGGAATACATACATTGGATGTATACATTGGAATGCATACATTGGAATACATACATTGGAATATATACATTGGAATGTATACATTGGAATGTATACATTGGAATGTATACATTGGAATGTATACATTAGAATACATACATTGGAATGTATACATTGGAATACATACATTGAATGTATACATTGGAATGTATACATTGGAATGTATACATTGGAATGTATACATTAGAATGCATACATTGGATGTATACATTGGAATACATACATTGGAATGTATACATTGGAATACATACATTGGAATGTATACATTGTAATGTATACATTGGAATGCATACATTGGATTACATACATTGGAATGCATACATTGGAATACATACATTGGAATGTATACATTGGAATGTATACATTGGAATGCATACATTGGAATGTATACATTGTAATGTATACATTGTAATGTATACATTGGAATGTATACATTGGAATGTATACATTGGAATACATACATTGGAATACATACATTGGAATACATACATTGGAATGTATACATTGGAATGTATACATTGGAATACATACATTGGAATGTATACATTGTAATGTATACATTGTAATGTATACATTGGAATGTATACATTGGAATGTATACATTGGAATGTATACATTGGAATACATACATTGGAATATATACATTGGAATACATACATTGGAATGTATACATTGGAATGTATACATTGGAATACATACATTGGAATGTATACATTGTAATGTATACATTGTAATGTATACATTGGAATGTATACATTGGAATGTATACATTGGAATGTATACATTGGAATACATACATTGGAATACATACATTGGAATGTATACATTGGAATGTATACATTGGAATACATACATTGGAATGTATACATTGGAATGTATACATTGGAATGTATACATTGGAATACATACATTGGAATACATACATTGGAATGTATACATTGGAATGCATACATTGGAATACATACATTGGATGTATACATTGGAATGCATACATTGGAATACATACATTGGATGTATACATTGGAATACATACATTGGATGTATACATTGGAATGTATACATTGGAATGTATACATTGGAATGTATACATTGGAATACATACATTGGATGTATACATTGGAATGTATACATTGGAATGTATACATTGGAATGTATACATTGGAATGTATACATTGGAATACATACATTGGATGTATACATTGGAATGCATACATTGGAATGTATACATTGGAATGCATACATTGGAATACATACATTGGATGTATACATTGGAATACATACATTGGATGTATACATTGGAATGTATACATTGGAATGTATACATTGGAATGTATACATTGGAATGTATACATTGGAATACATACATTGGATGTATACATTGGAATGTATACATTGGAATGTATACATTGGAATGTATACATTGGAATACATACATTGGAATACATACATTGGAATACATACATTGGAATGTATACATTGGAATGTATACATTGGAATGTATACATTGGAATGTATACATTGGAATACATACATTGGAATGTATACATTGGAATACATACATTGGAATGTATACATTGGAATAAATACATTGGAATGTATACATTGGAATGTATACATTGGAATACATACATTGGAATGTATACATTGGAATGTATACATTGGAATACATACATTGGAATACATACATTGGAATGTATACATTGGAATACATACATTGGAATGTATACATTGGAATGTATACATTGGAATACATACATTGGAATACATACATTGGATGTATACATTGGAATACATACATTGGATGTATACATTGGAATGCATACATTGGAATACATACATTGGAATGTATACATTGGAATACATACATTGGAATGCATACATTGGAATACATACATTGGATGTATACATTGGAATGTATACATTGGAATACATACATTGGATGTATACATTGGAATGCATACATTGGAATGTATACATTGGAATGTATACATTGGAATACATACATTGGATGTATACATTGGAATGCATACATTGGAATACATACATTGGAATGTATACATTGGAATACATACATTGGAATGTATACATTGGAATACATACATTGGATGTATACATTGGAATGCATACATTGGAATACATACATTGGATGTATACATTGGAATGCATACATTGGAATGTATACATTGGAATGTATACATTGGAATACATACATTGGAATGTATACATTGGAATACATACATTGGAATACATACATTGGAATGTATACATTGGAATGTATACATTGGAATACATACATTGGAATACATACATTGGAATGTATACATTGGAATGTATACATTGGAATACATACATTGGAATGTATACATTGGAATGTATACATTGGAATGTATACATTGGAATACATACATTGGAATGTATACATTGGAATGTATACATTAGAATGCATACATTGGAATGTATACATTGGAATGTATACATTAGAATGCATACATTGGATCTATACATTGGAATACATACATTGGAATGTATACATTGGAATACATACATTGGAATGTATACATAGGAATGTATACATTGGAATGTATACATTGGAATGTATACATTGGAATGCATACATTGGAATACATACATTGGAATGTATACATTGGAATACATACATTGGAATGTATACATTGGAATGTATACATTGGAATGTATACATTGGAATACATACATTGGAATATATACATTGGAATACATACATTGGAATGTATACATTGGAATGTATACATTGGAATGCATACATTGGAATGTATACATTGTAATGTATACATTGTAATGTATACATTGGAATGTATACATTGGAATACATACATTGGAATATATACATTGGAATACATACATTGGAATGTATACATTGGAATGTATACATTGGAATACATACATTGGAATGTATACATTGTAATGTATACATTGTAATGTATACATTGGAATGTATACATTGGAATGTATACATTGGAATACATACATTGGAATACATACATTGGATGTATACATTGGAATACATACATTGGAATACATACATTGGATGTATACATTGGAATACATACATTGGAATACATACATTGGATGTATACATTGGAATGTATACATTGGAATGTATACATTGGAATACATACATTGGAATGTATACATTGGAATGTATACATTGGAATGCATACATTGGAATACATACATTGGAATACATACATTGGAATGTATACATTGGAATGTATACATTGGAATACATACATTGGATGTATACATTGGAATACATACATTGGATGTATACATTGGAATACATACATTGGAATACATACATTGGATGTATACATTCGAATGTATACATTGGAATGTATACATTGGAATACATACATTGGATGTATACATTGGAATACATACATTGTAATGTATACATTGGAATACATACATTGGAATGCATACATTGGAATACATACATTGGAATGTATACATTGGAATACATACATTGGAATGTATACATTGGAATGTATACATTGGAATGCATACATTGGAATGTATACATTGGAATACATACATTGTAATGTATACATTGGAATACATACATTGGAATGCATACATTGGAATACATACATTGGAATGTATACATTGGAATACATACATTGGAATGTATACATTGGAATGTATACATTGGAATGCATACATTGGAATACATACATTGGAATGTATACATTGGAATACATACATTGGAATACATACATTGGAATGTATACATTGTAATGTATACATTGGAATACATACATTGGAATACATACATTGGAATGTATACATTGGAATACATACATTGGAATGCATACATTGGATGTATACATTAGAATGCATACATTGGATGTATACATTGGAATACATACATTGGAATGTATACATTGGAATACATACATTGGAATGTATACATTGGAATGCATACATTGGATGTATACATTGGAATACATACATTGGAATACATACATTGGAATGTATACATTGGAATGTATACATTGGAATGTATACATTGGAATGCATACATTGGAATACATACATTGGAATACATACATTGGAATGTATACATTGGAATACATACATTGGAATGCATACATTGGATGTATACATTAGAATGCATACATTGGATGTATACATTGGAATACATACATTGGAATGTATACATTGGAATACATACATTGGAATGTATACATTGGAATGCATACATTGGATGTATACATTGGAATACATACATTGGAATACATACATTGGAATGTATACATTGGAATGTATACATTGGAATGTATACATTGGAATGCATACATTGGAATACATACATTGGAATACATACATTGGAATGTATACATTGGAATACATACATTGGAATGCATATATTGGATGTATACATTAGAATGCATACATTGGATGTATACATTGGAATACATACATTGGAATGTATACATTGGAATACATACATTGGAATGTATACATTGGAATGCATACATTGGAATACATACATTGGAATGTATACATTGGATGTATACATTGGAATGTATACATTGGAATACATACGTTGGAATGTGTACATTGGAATACATACATTGGAATGTATACATTGAATGTATACATTGGAATACATACATTGGAATACATACATTGGAATGCATACATTGGAATGTATACATTGGAATACATACATTGGAATGTGTACATTGGAATGTATACATTGGAATGTATACATTGGAATGTATACATTGGAATGTATACATTGGAATACATACATTGGAATGCATACATTGGAATACATACATTGGAATGTGTACATTGGAATGTATACATTGGAATGCATACATTGGAATGTATACATTGTAATGTATACATTGTAATGTATACATTGGAATGTATACATTGGAATGTATACATTGGAATACATACATTGGAATGCATACATTGGAATACATACATTGGAATGTGTACATTGGAATACATACATTGGAATGTATACATTGGAATGTATACATTGGAATACATACATTGGAATGCATACATTGGAATACATACATTGGAATATATACATTGGAATACATACATTGGAATACATACATTGGAATGTATACATTGGAATGTATACATAGGAATGTATACATTGGAATACATACATTGGAATATATACATTGGAATACATACATTGGAATGTATACATTGGAATGTATACATTGGAATACATACATTGGAATGTATACATTGTAATGTATACATTGTAATGTATACATTGGAATGTATACATTGGAATGTATACATTGGAATACATACATTGGAATGCATACATTAGAATGTATATATTAGAATATATACATTGGAATACATACATTGGATGTATACATTGGAATGCATACATTGGAATGTATACATTGGAATACATACATTGGAATACATACATTGGATGTATACATTGGAATACATACATTGGAATACATACATTGGAATACATACATTGGATGTATACATTGGAATACATACATTGGAATACATACATTGGAATGTATACATTGGATGTATACATTGGAATGTATACATTGGAATGCATACATTGGATGTATACATTGGAATGTATACATTGGAATGCATACATTGGAATGTATACATTGGAATGTATACATTGGAATACATACATTGGAATACATACATTGGATGTATACATTGGAATACATACATTGGAATACATACATTGGAATGTATACATTGGAATGTATACATTGGAATACATACATTGGAATGTATACATTGGAATGTATACATTGGAATACATACATTGGAATGTATACATTGTAATGTATACATTGTAATGTATACATTGGAATGTATACATTGGAATGTATACATTGGAATGTATACATTGGAATACATACATTGGAATACATACATTGGAATGTATACATTGGAATGTATACATTGGAATACATACATTGGAATGTATACATTGGAATACATACATTGGATGTATACATTGGAATACATACATTGGAATGTATATATTGGAATACATACATTGGAATGTATACATTGGAATGTATACATTGGAATACATACATTGGAATACATACATTGGATGTATACATTGGAATACATACATTGGATGTATACATTGGAATGTATACATTGGAATACATACATTGGAATACATACATTGGATGTATACATTGGAATGCATACATTGGAATACATACATTGGATGTATACATTGGAATGCATACATTCGAATGTATACATTGGAATGTATACATTGGAATGCATACATTGGAATACATACATTGGAATGTATACATTGGAATACATACATTGGATGTATACATTGGAATGTATACATTGTAATGTATACATTGTAATGTATACATTGGAATGTATACATTGGAATGTATACATTGGAATACATACATTGGAATACATACATTGGATGTATACATTGGAATACATACATTGGAATGCATACATTGGAATACATACATTGGAATACATACATTGGAATGTATACATTGGAATGTATACATTGGAATGCATACATTGGAATACATACATTGGATGTATACATTGGAATACATACATTGGAATGCATACATTGGAATACATACATTGGAATACATACATTGGAATGTATACATTGGAATGTATACATTGGAATGCATACATTGGAATACATACATTGGAATGTATACATTGGAATGTATACATTGGAATGCATACATTGGAATACATACATTGGAATGTATACATTGGAATGTATACATTAGAATGCATACATTGGAATACATACATTGGAATACATACATTGGAATGTATACATTGGAATACATACATTGGAATGTATACATTGTAATGTATACATTGTAATGTATACATTGGAATGTATACATTGGAATACATACATTGGATGTATACATTGGAATGCATACATTGGAATACATACATTGGAATGTATACATTGGAATACATACATTGGAATACATACATTGGAATGTATACATTGGAATACATACATTGGAATACATACATTGGAATGTATACATTGGAATACATACATTGGAATGTATACATTGGAATGTATACATTGGAATGTATACATTGGAATACATACATTGGAATACATACATTGGATGTATACATTGGAATGCATACATTGGAATACATACATTGGAATGTATACATTGGAATACATACATTGGAATGTATACATTGGAATACATACATTGGATGTATACATTGGAATGCATACATTGGAATACATACATTGGATGTATACATTGGAATGCATACATTGGAATACATACATTGGAATATATACATTGGAATGTATACATTGGAATGTATACATTGGAATGTATACATTGGAATGTATACATTAGAATACATACATTGGAATGTATACATTGGAATACATACATTGAATGTATACATTGGAATGTATACATTGGAATGTATACATTGGAATGTATACATTAGAATGCATACATTGGATGTATACATTGGAATACATACATTGGAATGTATACATTGGAATACATACATTGGAATGTATACATTGTAATGTATACATTGGAATGCATACATTGGATTACATACATTGGAATGCATACATTGGAATACATACATTGGAATGTATACATTGGAATGTATACATTGGAATGCATACATTGGAATGTATACATTGTAATGTATACATTGTAATGTATACATTGGAATGTATACATTGGAATGTATACATTGGAATACATACATTGGAATACATACATTGGAATACATACATTGGAATGTATACATTGGAATGTATACATTGGAATACATACATTGGAATGTATACATTGTAATGTATACATTGTAATGTATACATTGGAATGTATACATTGGAATGTATACATTGGAATACATACATTGGAATACATACATTGGATGTATACATTGGAATACATACATTGGATGTATACATTGGAATGCATACATTGGAATGTATACATTGGAATGTATACATTGGAATGCATACATTGGAATACATACATTGGATGTATACATTGGAATGCATACATTGGAATACATACATTGGAATATATACATTGGAATGTATACATTGGAATGTATACATTGGAATGTATACATTGGAATGTATACATTAGAATACATACATTGGAATGTATACATTGGAATACATACATTGAATGTATACATTGGAATGTATACATTGGAATGTATACATTGGAATGTATACATTAGAATGCATACATTGGATGTATACATTGGAATACATACATTGGAATGTATACATTGGAATACATACATTGGAATGTATACATTGTAATGTATACATTGGAATGCATACATTGGATTACATACATTGGAATGCATACATTGGAATACATACATTGGAATGTATACATTGGAATGTATACATTGGAATGCATACATTGGAATGTATACATTGTAATGTATACATTGTAATGTATACATTGGAATGTATACATTGGAATGTATACATTGGAATACATACATTGGAATACATACATTGGAATACATACATTGGAATGTATACATTGGAATGTATACATTGGAATACATACATTGGAATGTATACATTGTAATGTATACATTGTAATGTATACATTGGAATGTATACATTGGAATGTATACATTGGAATGTATACATTGGAATACATACATTGGAATATATACATTGGAATACATACATTGGAATGTATACATTGGAATGTATACATTGGAATACATACATTGGAATGTATACATTGTAATGTATACATTGTAATGTATACATTGGAATGTATACATTGGAATGTATACATTGGAATGTATACATTGGAATACATACATTGGAATACATACATTGGAATGTATACATTGGAATGTATACATTGGAATACATACATTGGAATGTATACATTGGAATGTATACATTGGAATGTATACATTGGAATACATACATTGGAATACATACATTGGAATGTATACATTGGAATGCATACATTGGAATACATACATTGGATGTATACATTGGAATGCATACATTGGAATACATACATTGGATGTATACATTGGAATACATACATTGGATGTATACATTGGAATGTATACATTGGAATGTATACATTGGAATGTATACATTGGAATACATACATTGGATGTATACATTGGAATGTATACATTGGAATGTATACATTGGAATGTATACATTGGAATGTATACATTGGAATACATACATTGGATGTATACATTGGAATGCATACATTGGAATGTATACATTGGAATGCATACATTGGAATACATACATTGGATGTATACATTGGAATACATACATTGGATGTATACATTGGAATGTATACATTGGAATGTATACATTGGAATGTATACATTGGAATGTATACATTGGAATACATACATTGGATGTATACATTGGAATGTATACATTGGAATGTATACATTGGAATGTATACATTGGAATACATACATTGGAATACATACATTGGAATACATACATTGGAATGTATACATTGGAATGTATACATTGGAATGTATACATTGGAATGTATACATTGGAATACATACATTGGAATGTATACATTGGAATACATACATTGGAATGTATACATTGGAATAAATACATTGGAATGTATACATTGGAATGTATACATTGGAATACATACATTGGAATGTATACATTGGAATGTATACATTGGAATACATACATTGGAATACATACATTGGAATGTATACATTGGAATACATACATTGGAATGTATACATTGGAATGTATACATTGGAATACATACATTGGAATACATACATTGGATGTATACATTGGAATACATACATTGGATGTATACATTGGAATGCATACATTGGAATACATACATTGGAATGTATACATTGGAATACATACATTGGAATGCATACATTGGAATACATACATTGGATGTATACATTGGAATGTATACATTGGAATACATACATTGGATGTATACATTGGAATGCATACATTGGAATGTATACATTGGAATGTATACATTGGAATACATACATTGGATGTATACATTGGAATGCATACATTGGAATACATACATTGGAATGTATACATTGGAATACATACATTGGAATGTATACATTGGAATACATACATTGGATGTATACATTGGAATGCATACATTGGAATACATACATTGGATGTATACATTGGAATGCATACATTGGAATGTATACATTGGAATGTATACATTGGAATACATACATTGGAATGTATACATTGGAATACATACATTGGAATACATACATTGGAATGTATACATTGGAATGTATACATTGGAATACATACATTGGAATACATACATTGGAATGTATACATTGGAATGTATACATTGGAATACATACATTGGAATGTATACATTGGAATGTATACATTGGAATGTATACATTGGAATACATACATTGGAATGTATACATTGGAATGTATACATTAGAATGCATACATTGGAATGTATACATTGGAATGTATACATTAGAATGCATACATTGGATCTATACATTGGAATACATACATTGGAATGTATACATTGGAATACATACATTGGAATGTATACATAGGAATGTATACATTGGAATGTATACATTGGAATGTATACATTGGAATGCATACATTGGAATACATACATTGGAATGTATACATTGGAATACATACATTGGAATGTATACATTGGAATGTATACATTGGAATGTATACATTGGAATACATACATTGGAATATATACATTGGAATACATACATTGGAATGTATACATTGGAATGTATACATTGGAATGCATACATTGGAATGTATACATTGTAATGTATACATTGTAATGTATACATTGGAATGTATACATTGGAATACATACATTGGAATATATACATTGGAATACATACATTGGAATGTATACATTGGAATGTATACATTGGAATACATACATTGGAATGTATACATTGTAATGTATACATTGTAATGTATACATTGGAATGTATACATTGGAATGTATACATTGGAATACATACATTGGAATACATACATTGGATGTATACATTGGAATACATACATTGGAATACATACATTGGATGTATACATTGGAATACATACATTGGAATACATACATTGGATGTATACATTGGAATGTATACATTGGAATGTATACATTGGAATACATACATTGGAATGTATACATTGGAATGTATACATTGGAATGCATACATTGGAATACATACATTGGAATACATACATTGGAATGTATACATTGGAATGTATACATTGGAATACATACATTGGATGTATACATTGGAATACATACATTGGATGTATACATTGGAATACATACATTGGAATACATACATTGGATGTATACATTCGAATGTATACATTGGAATGTATACATTGGAATACATACATTGGATGTATACATTGGAATACATACATTGTAATGTATACATTGGAATACATACATTGGAATGCATACATTGGAATACATACATTGGAATGTATACATTGGAATACATACATTGGAATGTATACATTGGAATGTATACATTGGAATGCATACATTGGAATGTATACATTGGAATACATACATTGTAATGTATACATTGGAATACATACATTGGAATGCATACATTGGAATACATACATTGGAATGTATACATTGGAATACATACATTGGAATGTATACATTGGAATGTATACATTGGAATGCATACATTGGAATACATACATTGGAATGTATACATTGGAATACATACATTGGAATACATACATTGGAATGTATACATTGTAATGTATACATTGGAATACATACATTGGAATACATACATTGGAATGTATACATTGGAATACATACATTGGAATGCATACATTGGATGTATACATTAGAATGCATACATTGGATGTATACATTGGAATACATACATTGGAATGTATACATTGGAATACATACATTGGAATGTATACATTGGAATGCATACATTGGATGTATACATTGGAATACATACATTGGAATACATACATTGGAATGTATACATTGGAATGTATACATTGGAATGTATACATTGGAATGCATACATTGGAATACATACATTGGAATACATACATTGGAATGTATACATTGGAATACATACATTGGAATGCATACATTGGATGTATACATTAGAATGCATACATTGGATGTATACATTGGAATACATACATTGGAATGTATACATTGGAATACATACATTGGAATGTATACATTGGAATGCATACATTGGATGTATACATTGGAATACATACATTGGAATACATACATTGGAATGTATACATTGGAATGTATACATTGGAATGTATACATTGGAATGCATACATTGGAATACATACATTGGAATACATACATTGGAATGTATACATTGGAATACATACATTGGAATGCATATATTGGATGTATACATTAGAATGCATACATTGGATGTATACATTGGAATACATACATTGGAATGTATACATTGGAATACATACATTGGAATGTATACATTGGAATGCATACATTGGAATACATACATTGGAATGTATACATTGGATGTATACATTGGAATGTATACATTGGAATACATACGTTGGAATGTGTACATTGGAATACATACATTGGAATGTATACATTGAATGTATACATTGGAATACATACATTGGAATACATACATTGGAATGCATACATTGGAATGTATACATTGGAATACATACATTGGAATGTGTACATTGGAATGTATACATTGGAATGTATACATTGGAATGTATACATTGGAATGTATACATTGGAATACATACATTGGAATGCATACATTGGAATACATACATTGGAATGTGTACATTGGAATGTATACATTGGAATGCATACATTGGAATGTATACATTGTAATGTATACATTGTAATGTATACATTGGAATGTATACATTGGAATGTATACATTGGAATACATACATTGGAATGCATACATTGGAATACATACATTGGAATGTGTACATTGGAATGTATACATTGTAATGTATACATTGGAATGTATACATTGGAATATATACATTGGAATACATACATTGGAATGTATACATTGGAATGTATACATTGGAATACATACATTGGAATGCATACATTGGAATACATACATTGGAATATATACATTGGAATACATACATTGGAATACATACATTGGAATGTATACATTGGAATGTATACATAGGAATGTATACATTGGAATACATACATTGGAATATATACATTGGAATACATACATTGGAATGTATACATTGGAATGTATACATTGGAATACATACATTGGAATGTATACATTGTAATGTATACATTGTAATGTATACATTGGAATGTATACATTGGAATGTATACATTGGAATACATACATTGGAATGCATACATTAGAATGTATATATTAGAATATATACATTGGAATACATACATTGGATGTATACATTGGAATGCATACATTGGAATGTATACATTGGAATACATACATTGGAATACATACATTGGATGTATACATTGGAATACATACATTGGAATACATACATTGGAATACATACATTGGATGTATACATTGGAATACATACATTGGAATACATACATTGGAATGTATACATTGGATGTATACATTGGAATGTATACATTGGAATGCATACATTGGATGTATACATTGGAATGTATACATTGGAATGCATACATTGGAATGTATACATTGGAATGTATACATTGGAATACATACATTGGAATACATACATTGGATGTATACATTGGAATACATACATTGGAATACATACATTGGAATGTATACATTGGAATGTATACATTGGAATACATACATTGGAATGTATACATTGGAATGTATACATTGGAATACATACATTGGAATGTATACATTGTAATGTATACATTGTAATGTATACATTGGAATGTATACATTGGAATGTATACATTGGAATGTATACATTGGAATACATACATTGGAATACATACATTGGAATGTATACATTGGAATGTATACATTGGAATACATACATTGGAATGTATACATTGGAATACATACATTGGATGTATACATTGGAATACATACATTGGAATGTATATATTGGAATACATACATTGGAATGTATACATTGGAATGTATACATTGGAATACATACATTGGAATACATACATTGGATGTATACATTGGAATACATACATTGGATGTATACATTGGAATGTATACATTGGAATACATACATTGGAATACATACATTGGATGTATACATTGGAATGCATACATTGGAATACATACATTGGATGTATACATTGGAATGCATACATTCGAATGTATACATTGGAATGTATACATTGGAATGCATACATTGGAATACATACATTGGAATGTATACATTGGAATACATACATTGGATGTATACATTGGAATGTATACATTGTAATGTATACATTGTAATGTATACATTGGAATGTATACATTGGAATGTATACATTGGAATACATACATTGGAATACATACATTGGATGTATACATTGGAATACATACATTGGAATGCATACATTGGAATACATACATTGGAATACATACATTGGAATGTATACATTGGAATGTATACATTGGAATGCATACATTGGAATACATACATTGGATGTATACATTGGAATACATACATTGGAATGCATACATTGGAATACATACATTGGAATACATACATTGGAATGTATACATTGGAATGTATACATTGGAATGCATACATTGGAATACATACATTGGAATGTATACATTGGAATGTATACATTGGAATGCATACATTGGAATACATACATTGGAATGTATACATTGGAATGTATACATTAGAATGCATACATTGGATGTATACATTGGAATACATACATTGGAATGTATACATTGGAATGTATACATTGGAATGTATACATTGGAATGCATACATTGGTACATTGTAATGTATACATTGTAATGTATGCATTGGAATGTATACATTGGAATACATACATTGGAATATATACATTGGAATACATACATTGGAATGTATACATTGGAATACATACATTGGAATACATACATTGGAATGTATACATTGGAATACATACATTGGATGTATACATTGGAATGTATACATTGTAATGTATACATTGTAATGTATACATTGGAATGTATACATTGGAATGTATACATTGGAATACATACATTGGAATACATACATTGGATGTATACATTGGAATGCATACATTGGAATACATACATTGGAATGTATACATTGGAATACATACATTGGAATGTATACATTGGAATACATACATTGGATGTATACATTGGAATGCATACATTGGAATACATACATTGGAATGTATACATTGGAATACATACATTGGATGTATACATTGGAATGCATACATTGGAATGTATACATTGGAATACATACATTGGAATGTATACATTGGAATACATACATTGGAATACATACATTGGAATGTATACATTGGAATGCATACATTGGAATGTATACATTGGAATGTATACATTGGAATACATACATTGGATGTATACATTGGAATACATACATTGGATGTATACATTGGAATGCATACATTGGAATACATACATTGGAATGTATACATTGGAATACATACATTGGAATGTATACATTGGAATACATACATTGGATGTATACATTGGAATGCATACATTGGAATGTATACATTGGAATACATACATTGGATGTATACATTGGAATGCATACATTGGAATACATACATTGGAATGTATACATTGGAATACATACATTGGAATGTATACATTGGAATGTATACATTGGAATACATACATTGGAATGTATACATTGGAATGTATACATTAGAATGCATACATTGGATGTATACATTGGAATACATACATTGGAATGTATACATTGGAATGTATACATTGGAATACATACATTGGAATGTATACATTGGAATACATACATTGGAATGTATACATTGGAATACATAAATTGGAATATATACATTCGAATACATACATTGGAATGTATACATTGGAATACATACATTGGAATACATACATTGGAATGTATACATTGGAATACATACATTGGAATGTATACATTGTAATGTATACATTGTAATGTATACATTGGAATGTATACATTGGAATACATACATTGGATGTATACATTGGAATGCATACATTGGAATACATACATTGGAATGTATACATTGGAATACATACATTGGAATACATACATTGGAATGTATACATTGGAATACATACATTGGAATACATACATTGGAATGTATACATTGGAATACATACATTGGAATGTATACATTGTAATGTATACATTGTAATGTATACATTGGAATGTATACATTGGAATGCATACATTGGAATACATACATTGGAATGTATACATTGTAATGTATACATTGTAATGTATACATTGGAATGCATACATTGTAATGTATACATTGTAATGTATACATTGGATGTATACATTGGAATGCATACATTGGAATACATACATTGGAATGTATACATTGGAATACATACATTGGAATACATACATTGGAATGTATACATTGGAATGTATACATTGGAATGCATACATTGGAATGTATACATTGTAATGCATACATTGGAATGTATACATTGGAATCCATACATTGGAATGTATACATTGGAATACATACATTGGAATGTATACATTGGAATACATACATTGGAATACATACATTGGAATGTATACATTGGAATACATACATTGGATGTATACATTGGAATGTATACATTGGAATACATACATTGGAATACATACATTGGATGTATACATTGGAATGTATACATTGTAATGTATACATTGTAATGTATACATTGGAATGTATACATTGGAATGTATACATTGGAATACATACATTGGAATACATACATTGGATGTATACATTGGAATACATACATTGGATGTATACATTGGAATGCATACATTGGAATACATACATTGGAATGTATACATTGGAATACATACATTGGAATACATACATTGGAATGTATACATTGGAATGTATACATTGTAATGTATACATTGGAATACATACATTGGAATGTATACATTGGAATGTATACATTGGAATACATACATTGGAATGTATACATTGGAATGTATACATTGGAATACATACATTGGAATGTATACATTGGAATACATACATTGGAATGTATACATTGGAATACATAAATTGGAATATATACATTGGAATACATACATTGGAATACATACATTGGAATGTATACATTGGAATACATACATTGGAATACATACATTGGAATGTATACATTGGAATACATACATTGGAATGTATACATTGTAATGTATACATTGTAATGTATACATTGGAATGTATACATTGGAATGTATACATTGGAATACATACATTGGAATGTATACATTGTAATGTATACATTGTAATGTATACATTGGAATGTATACATTGGAATGTATACATTGGAATACATACATTGGATGTATACATTGGAATGCATACATTGGAATGTATACATTGGAATGCATACATTGGAATGTATACATTGGAATGTATACATTGGAATGCATACATTGGAATGTATACATTGGAATACATACATTGGAATACATACATTGGAATGTATACATTGGAATACATACATTGGAATACATACATTGGAATGTATACATTGGAATGTATACATTGGAATACATACATTGGAATGTATACATTGGAATGTATACATTGGAATGTATACATTGGAATGTATACATTGGAATCCATACATTGGAATGTATACATTGGAATGTATACATTGGAATGTATACATTGGAATGTATACATTGGAATACATACATTGGAATACATACATTGGAATGTATACATTGGAATGTATACATTGGAATGCATACATTGGAATGTATACATTGGAATACATACATTGGAATGTATACATTGGAATGTATACATTGGAATGTATACATTGGAATGTATACATTGGAATACATACATTGGAATGTATACATTGGAATGTATACATTGGAATGTATACATTGGAATGTATACATTGGAATCCATACATTGGAATGTATACATTGGAATGTATACATTGGAATGCATACATTGGATTACATACATTGGAATGCATACATTGGAATACATACATTGGAATGTATACATTGGAATGCATACATTGGAATGTATACATTGTAATGTATACATTGGAATACATACATTGGAATGTATACATTGTAATGTATACATTGTAATGTATACATTGGAATGTATACATTGGAATGTATACATTGGAATGTATACATTGGAATACATACATTGGAATACATACATTGGATGTATACATTGGAATGTATACATTGGAATACATACATTGGAATACATACATTGGAATGTATACATTGGAATACATACATTGGAATGTATACATTGGAATGTATACATTGGAATGTATACATTGGAATGCATACATTGGAATACATACATTGGAATACATACATTGGAATGTGTACATTGGAATACATACATTGGAATGTATACATTGGAATACATACATTGGAATGCATACATTGGATGTATACATTGGAATACATACATTGGAATGCATACATTGGAATACATACATTGGAATGCATACATTGGAATACATACATTGGAATGTATACATTGGAATGTATACATTGGAATACATACATTGGAATGTATACATTGGAATGTATACATTGGAATACATACATTGGAATGCATACATTGGAATACATACATTGGAATGTATACATTGGAATGTATACATTGGAATACATACATTGGAATGTATACATTGGAATGTATACATTGGAATGTATACATTGGAATGTATACATTGGAATGCATACATTGGAATGTATACATTGGAATACATACATTGGAATGCATACATTGGATGTATACATTGGAATACATACATTGGAATGCATACATTGGAATACATACATTGGAATGTATACATTGGAATGTATACATTGGAATACATACATTGGAATGTATACATTGGAATGTATACATTGGAATGTATACATTGGAATACATACATTGGAATGTATACATTGGAATGCATACATTGGAATGTATACATTGTAATGTATACATTGTAATGTATACATTGGAATGTATACATTGGAATACATACATTGGAATATATACATTGGAATACATACATTGGAATACATACATTGGAATGTATACATTGGAATACATACATTGGAATGTATACATTGGAATGTATACATTGTAATGTATACATTGTAATGTATACATTGGAATGTATACATTGGAATACATACATTGGAATATATACATTGGAATACATACATTGGAATGTATACATTGGAATGTATACATTGGAATACATACATTGGAATGTATACATTGGAATGTATACATTGGAATGTATACATTGGAATACATACATTGGAATGTATACATTGGAATGTATACATTGGAATACATACATTGGAATGTATACATTGTAATGTATACATTGTAATGTATACATTGGAATGTATACATTGGAATACATACATTGGAATATATACATTGGAATACATACATTGGAATACATACATTGGAATGTATACATTGGAATACATACATTGGAATGTATACATTGTAATGTATACATTGTAATGTATACATTGGAATGTATACATTGGAATGTATACATTGGAATGTATACATTGGAATACATACATTGGAATATATACATTGGAATACATACATTGGAATACATACATTGGAATGTATACATTGGAATACATACATTGGAATGTATACATTGTAATGTATACATTGTAATGTATACATTGGAATGTATACATTGGAATGTATACATTGGAATACATACATTGGAATACATACATTGGATGTATACATTGGAATACATACATTGGATGTATACATTGGAATACATACATTGGAATGTATACATTGGAATGTATACATTGGAATGCATACATTGGAATACATACATTGGAATACATACATTGGAATGTATACATTGGAATACATACATTGGAATGTATACATTGGAATGTATACATTGGAATCCATACATTGGAATACATACATTGGAATGTATACATTGGAATGTATACATTGGAATGTATACATTGGAGTGTATACATTGGAATCCATACATTGGAATACATATATTGGAATGTATATATTGGAATGTATACATTGGAATGTATACATTGTAATGTATACATTGGAATACATACATTGGAATGTATACATTGGAATGTATACATTGGAATGTATACATTGGAATGTATACATTGGAATGTATACATTGGAATACATACATTGGAATGTATACATTGGAATGTATACATTGGAATGTATACATTGGAATGCATACATTGGTACATTGTAATGTATACATTGTAATGTATGCATTGGAATGTATACATTGGAATGTATACATTGGAATACATACATTGGAATGTATACATTGGAATACATACATTGGAATGTATACATTGGAATACATACATTGGAATACATACATTGGAATACATACATTGGAATGTATACATTGGAATGCATACATTGGAATACATACATTGGAATGTATACATACCCCGTTGTGGAAGTTAGCTGCTCCCTTGACACCAATGTCGTAAAGAATACAGGAGAACGAGCATATCTATGGACAATGGATAGTGTGTTTACAAATCCAGCACCGCACTTACCAATTATTATTGGAGTCCAGATCAAAGAATAAGTGAACATGAATTCTTTGAGAAAAAGGCTCAGCTCCCAATTTCGTAATCTACAAATAGTAACGATATCTGGACTTATAAAATCAAAAAGATAAGGGACGGTGGAAAAAATGACTTTTTCTTTAGAAGGTGGTCAAAATACTTTCATACATGCATGCACACATACATACATAAATACATACATACATGCATACACATATACGCACACACATACATGGTGGCTGTAAACCCTGCTAAGAGTATTGCAATCGCTCGTCAGATTACAGAAAATGGTGCACCTTTAGGCTACAGCCAGCCACACGAACCTATAACAGATCCTGAACAAACAATGCTTGTGCTTTGAAGTTTTGTAAAGTACTATTTGGATGGCCGTTGACTCTCTTCAGTTCCTTCCCCCTTTGCTGGGTCTTGTATTTCATCCCGCAGGGTCTCCAAATGTCACCCTCCTTACCAAGCAAGCTTGGTGGGTTGTCGGTTTAGTCGCCGACGACCCGACTATGAGACAGGTTGTACTGGGTTACATGTTACCTGTAACATTTGAGAGAGACCTGACATAGACATACATACATACATACATACATACATACAGAGTCAAGGCGATCAGTCGCATATTTTGGCGCGGGAGACTATTTATTAAATTTAAGATGAATACTATCTCCGACAGTAATGCCACAACTACAGTCATGTTGAATAACTGGTTATTCTTCTGAAGACACCTTTTATTCGAATTCGTAGAGATATCCGACTAAATACATAGTTCATTTTACAAGGATTTGCTACAAACAGCATGGCTGAACACAACATCAACAATAAAATTAAGGAAGTATCGAAGAAAAACAACGAGAAAGATAAACAAAGTTTATTCAGTTGTAGCTACAGAAGAAACCGAAATTATAAATCGCATTTCTCTTGGAGTTGCGAACTTAATGATGATTTATTTAATTGTTATAAAATGGTAAAAAACAATACCTTCATTGGCTATATGAACAGAATGAAGCTACACTGGGAAGAAATGCACCCAGAGCTAACTTATTTCACAGCGAAACAATTACGCCAACAAGCGACGTTTGTTGAGCGTAAACATAAGATAAATATTATTAATTGTAAGTCCCCCACAACAAACATGGGATCAACAACACGTGCTAAAGGTCGCCATGCTACTAGACTTCCTAGCAGCCAGGTCGAACAATGCCTTGAAACAACTATGCCTGTAAGAAACTTGACACAACATGTACCATCTAAGTCTACCTCGAATGCTGGGGAAAACACTATCGATAATAATAATAATCGAAGAAATAATAATAATAAGAAGAAATTTGACACCACGTGTACCATCCGAGTCTACCTCGACTGTTGTTGAAAATACTATCGATAATGATAATAATCAAAAGTATAAACAATTGAAAATTTCCCTCAACGAAATCTTCTGAACGTATTAAAACGACAATGTTTAAGAAAAAAACCAAATAATTGTTTCTACTTTTAGCACAAGGCCAGCAATTACCCAGTACATTACTGGTACTTTATTTTATCGACCCCGTAAGGATGAAAGGCAAAGTTAACCTCGACGGGATTTGAACTCAGATCATAAAGGGACGTAACTCTATGCTTCAAAGCATGGCGTCCGACTCTCTACCGATTCTGCCAATCCACCGCCTAAAAAACCAAATAATGAAATATTACGTGTTATTGACGAAATAGGGGATGAATATTTACGACGGATAAAAACCCCAACATTTTGGCAAATCAACGCCTGTTTATATGCCTTAGCAACGACAGTGAAGCATTATCTTGGTGATAGCAGAGATTTTAACAAGAACAAAACACCACTAAAAATACCATCATATATAACTAAAATAGAAAAAAAGATTGCTGGCCTACGAAAAACCATAGGATATGTGACAATGGTCCTTACATGCAAACAAACACAAAAAAACTCACTCCTCACCAACAAAGGGTGAAAAATAAAATAGTGACGATGTTTGGTAACAGTAGAACCAGAACTCTTCAATATAAGCTGATCCCCCTCAAACAAGAATTGAGAGCTGTTAACGAAAAACGCCGATACCTGCAGAAGGTAGATGAGAGAAAAGTGCTTAATAAAAGATTCAGACGAAACTAAACATCAGTCTATAGAGATATGAAGAATAAAATAATAAATGTCACTGAGGCCACATCCCAGAAAGACATAGATTCCCTTTGGAGCAAGATATGGGATGAAAAGAAGAATTTCAACCAAGATGCAGTGTGGCTAAAAGAAATCTGAAAGAACTATTGCTCCTACACTACAACAAAAACATACGAAATAAGTGAGGGTACCCTTGAGACTGTGATAGGAAAACTCCAAGATAAGAAAACACCAGGAAGAGACATGATTGTCGGCTACTGGTACAAAAAAACTGATATTCTATCGGAGGTATCTTACTGACCTCTATCAACAAGTTCTTAAGGGAGATACACTTATACCAGAATGGTTGACATTAGCACAAACACTACTGGTCCCCAAGAACAAAGACAGCCACTTGGCAAAAAACTACCGACCCATTGCATGCCAGAACCTGATGTATAAGATGTATATAGCCTGCCTGAACCTATTCCTCCAAGATCACTGTGAAAATAATAACATCATCACAGATGAACAAGCAGCTGGAAAGAAAGGGGTTTGGGGATGTGCTGAACAACTCCTAATCAACAAAACTGCGATGTCGGAGGTGCGACAACTTAGGAGGAATATGGCTACAGTCTGGCTGGACTACAGGAAAGCTTTCGATTCTGTTCCCCACTCTTGGATGATAGAGGCTCTCCAACTTGCTAAAGTCCCAGACATTATTATCAGAGCCATAGAGAAGCTGTCTTCTTCTTGGGCTACTATCCTAAGGTTAAAGACAGAGAGGCAGGACTCTATTTTCACTGATAAAATAAAATATCGCGGGGGTATATTTCAGGGAGACAGTCTCTCTGTGATATTATTAATCCTGTCATTAAACCCCTTGTCCTTTCTGCTCAAGAAATGTGAAGGATACATCATTGGCTCACAGGAGGACAGAAATATGAACCTAACCTTTGTGGATAATCTGAAACTCTATGCCAAGAACATGGATGGGATGAAGAAAAATCTTGACCTGGTTACAACGTTCTCAAAGGATATAGGAATGGAATTTGGCCAAGATAAATGCTCATATATGACTGTAAAGCCAGGAAAAACAACAACCCAATCTAGCAACATTGTCATCAATGGCTTAACTGTTTCACCGATATCAGATGAGGACTGCTACAGATACCTGGGGATAGATGAGAACATATCCTATAATGGTATCTGTAATAAGGAACGCGTAACCAGGGAATACTACACCAGATTAAGAAAGATTTGGTCATCGGAACTCTCTGCGCAAAACAAGACAGTGGCTCACAATGTGTTTGCTGTGTCTGTCCTAACACCAACGTTTGGAATACTGAATTGGACGATAGACGAAATCTGAGCAGTTGATGTTGGAACTCGAAAAATACTAAACAACACCGGAAACTTCCACATCAACAGTGACATAGGCCGCCTTTACTTGAAACGTAAGCAGGGAGGCAGAAGCCTAACATCAGTCCAGACAGCATTTGAATGTCGCATCATATCCCTCCAACAACATATACGAACCTCGAAGCGTAGGAGCCCGTCTCTCGAGCAAGTCTATCCGAGATCATGAGAGTTGGGAAGGAACTCCTCGAGAGATATTTCCTGTGTGATAATCAAAAACTCACACCCAGGGAAGTCGCTCAGCAATATCGCAGTGAATCCATGGATGAAAAACTGCATGCTTATCAGCAAAAAATCATGCATGGATATGTTGCCAGGAAGCTCCAGAGTGAGAGTAATATAGATAAGGAAAGTTGTCTATCTTGGACCAACAATTGCTACATTGGCTCCCACTTTGAAGGATACGCTTTTGCAATCCAAGAACAGGAAATTAACACGAAATACCTGATTTACAAAAGAGACAGGGATGCAGGCAAAAAACCTAGATGTGATGATGTAGGCAAAACACCTAGACGATAAGTGCAAACTCTGCAGAACTAACATCGAAGATATCACCCATGTCATCAGCAGCTGTCCAAAGATGTCATCGTGGTACTATCTACCTATAAGGCATGATGTAGTGGCCAAAACACTGTACAATGCAATCCGTAAAAAAGATAGCCCCGATAATAAACACATTAAAAGCTACAGCAATGTGGAAGACACCCATGTACATAATATGAAAGAGTATTGGTGGAATGTTCCGGTAAAAACCCAAATAAAATGCAGACATAACAGACCAGATATTAGATATGGGACAGGGAGAAGAAAGATGCACACTAATGGAAATTAGCTGCCCAGCAAATGCCAATATAATATCAAAGATTAGCAAAAAGGAGAATATTTATGCAGATACTCCACCCTGATTACACCTTCAGATTTATGCCTGTGATTATTGGGGCACTGGGGTATGTTAGTAACTGCCTCAATACAAATCTTGAGAAGCTAGGCTTCACAGGAAGAGAAAGAACACAACTAGTTAGGAAATTACAAGTACAATCCATTAATGGAACAGTAAAAATATGTAAAACATTCCAAAAATTTTGCATCTAATAACTGCATATACACATGTACAGATACAAAGCATATACATGCACACATACAACTCAAAACATCCACATCCACACATACAATAACATCCATATCTACACATGCATGCATGCAGACATACATACATATCTACCTAGTTGATGTTGTGTAACTATGTCTTGTAACTATGTTAGAAACCGACCCTCTCTCTATTGGGAAGAAATTTGTGAAATTATAAAACCAGAAGAACATACATACATATATACATACATGCATACATACACACATACATATCAAATATTTAAGTAATTATCTCTGGAGTTTTTAGTGAAAGAAAGTGACTAGCAAACAAGTACTCTGCGTGTTGTGCCTTTGATCAAGGCATTTCATTTCACGGTGTTCTAGTCCATTGAGTTGAA
>OZ024741.1:90114975-90122475 GCA_964016885.1 Eledone cirrhosa
ATCTGTATATATATGTTAGTAAATATACTAATTCTTTATATATATATATATATATATATATATATTAGCTGAGGTACCCAGCATTGCTAGGGTTTAAGTAATACACTTGTTTGTGCAGAAATAACACTTGATGAATCTGTTGAATTAAGTCTTACAGGAAAAAACGGTGATTGTCGGGGATGTCCATTCCACGGCCAACTGGTTAATGCGACCCGCAGAGGCCTTCTATCCGTCCCGTAAGATGTTCCATTCGGTTAAATATACGCATGTTAGCAGCAAAGATGACACAGCCTAGGGTGTGTAGCTAATTTTTAAATATCGTTGCGGCCCGCGTGTCAACTGTGGCCCGTTGAAGATTTCTATTCGATTCGCAAAGGGTTCCGCGTGGTATACATTACCCAACCAGAGCCCATAAATCCCATTTATCTGGGTAAAACTCAGCCCGTGGAGGGCAAATTCAATTGTTATCCCTCCCATTGTTGTACAGGCCTCTGTCCCGCTGGAGAAAACCATCCACTGCACATAAGTGCTGTATCTATCATGTTTGAAAAAAGCATTTGCGACATTCGA
This sequence comes from Eledone cirrhosa, assembly GCA_964016885.1. Taxonomy (NCBI): domain Eukaryota; kingdom Metazoa; phylum Mollusca; class Cephalopoda; order Octopoda; family Eledonidae; genus Eledone; species Eledone cirrhosa. Next base: position 90,115,546 of record OZ024741.1, read on the forward strand.
TATTTGCGGTGATATCGCTTTATTAAGGTGCCCTGTGGGAACTTTTAACACCTTATTGATACATAAATAATGCACCTGTACAGTTTAAAGCAAATTGGTTGCTCATATCAGAAGAAACAAACCAAATGAAAAATAGGTTTGTGCCGTTTTTTGCCTTTCGCGAGTTGTCTGGGATAATTATCCTTAGCACATAATCTATCTGTGTTTCAACTTTGAAGGAAATCGGTTGAGAACTTTAAAAGTTATGGCAGAAAATAACATTCATATGAGCATTTGCATGCAAATGTCCTATTGATTTATTAAAAAAATCGATGCAGACTGGAAATTATCGATTTTTTAAAACTTCAAAGTACGTAAGAAATCAAATGGGCATGACAGCCACCCGCGTGTCAACTTTCAAGACCAGTTTGGTAGATTTTGAGTTTTAGGTTCACAAACAAATCCACAAAGAAACACACACACAAACAGACAGAAATTGCCATTTATATATATATATATATATATATATATATATATATATATATATATATATATATATATATATATATATATACTAAGATATTAATAAATGGAAACTATATTCATACAACCATATTTACTTTATTATATATATTTCAAGGGCGACCAAGCAATCTTGGTGCGCTTTCATCAGATAAAATACAAAATTTGTTTTATAAATAACGACATACCCATGGAAATCAACCTTAACGGTCGGAAATTCGCTGATATATATATATATATATGTGTGTGTGTGTGTATGTGTGTACAATGGGCTTCTGCAGTTTCCATGTACAAAATTCCACTCACAAGGCATTGGTCAAAACAATGGTATATTTGAAGACACTTGCCCAAGGTGCCGCTCACCGAAACTAACGCCAGAATCGCGTGGTTGCGAAGCAAATTCCTTAACAACACACCATGCCACCGAAAGAATTAGCTCGTTATTAATGTCAAGACTCTTCAGCCAAGACGCTAACACTTTATTGAAACAGCACAAATATATAGAACCTCTGAGTGTGCAACACACACACACACATATATATATATATATATATATGTGTGGGGGGGGGGGGGGCATGTTTGTGTATGCACGTGCGCGTGCATGTGTGTAAAAGTAATAATAAAAATAACAAAACAAACGGCACATTACACGAAAGAAATATATTAGTTTAACGCTTGAAATAGCTGGAAGATAGTCTTAACGTTTCGGTCACTAGTCTTTCATCAGAAGATAGGGTTAGATGTAGAGGATAAATAGAAAGTAAAGTGTGATAAGAGTAAGGAACGGGGAAAATGAGAAAATAATTGGGGCGAAAACACACACACACATACACATAGAGACACACACACACAGACACACACACGTATGTATGTATGTATATGTATGTATATATATATATATATATATATACATTCGTTTAAACGTCTGAAGATTATGTCACAATTTTGATCCCTCTTACAATATGGAGACATGGTCAATATTGGGCCTTGAATCCTCAGGCAGCGATTCTGTTCCGTGTATGAACACAATAAATAATATAACATAATATATATATATATTTATTTAGGTTTGTTGGTTCACCACTGCATAGAACTGGTCATTCCGTATGGTCAATCTCGATGTAATATTATGGAGAGCACTCAACGTAATGCAACTCACCCGTCTTCGTTTGTGTAGTTGGTGGTGCGAGTACGGAATTAATTATTATAAAATAACAAGAGGCTGAACTGGTGTAAATCCTTGAAAGGTTTATTATACTATGATCATTTCAATGACCGGGTTCAGTATGAATCCGGTGACATCATCAGAGGGCGGCCGACTGAGGTAGAAGCTGCTAAATAGTCGGTCGTCCTCTTGTCTCTGATTTTCAGCCCCATGGATTTTATCTATTATATTCCTTTGTTATTTTTTGAATACCTGATGATGTCACCGGATTCATACTGAACCCGGGTATTGAAATGATCATAGTATAATAAACCTTTCAAGGATTTACACCTGCCCAGCCTCCTGTTATTTTATAATATATATATATATATATATATATATATATATATATATATATTTATTATACTTGGGGAGGGTCATATTTGCGTAATATTGCCAGAATTAATAACAGAACACACTCACTGTTTGGTTGGTTTTCGCTTCTCGCTGTCTTTTATATCTGCGATCTAACTTATTCGGTCCTCAATGTTGCCATTGACTGACCGACGGTCAAAAATAATACAGATACAATATAGACACAAACACATATATATAGTTTACATAATTTACATAAATCTTTCGTTGCACATCTGCAACATCGTCAGTGGTGTTATATTCTTTGTTCCTCCTGTTGTGTTGTATGTCTACGCCATTTTTTATTCAGTCTGTCTATATATTTATTTATTTATTTGCTTGTTTGTTTATCTTATTTTATTTTGTCTTCTTTGCGCATGCGTTTGCGTGTGTGTATAGTGTTATGTGTGCTGTGTGACTAGTGTGTATAGTGTTGTGTCTGCTGGGTGACTAGTGTGTGTTTATGTGCTTGTTGTTATTGTGCTTGTGTATGTATTTATTTATCTTATTTTATTTTATTTTATTTACTTATTTATACTTCTCTTAGGTCAGTGTTGTTTGTTTGGGTGTTGTTGTTGTTCCACTCATTCTTTCTGTTTAGCTTTGGTCTTCTAATTTCTATTTCACTGGCCTCTCTGATTTGCCTATCTGCTGGGTCATTCCTATGTTTAGATATTATTCTAATTTCTATGTTGTCTATGTTACCGTCATGTTGTTGTCTGGCATGTTCGTATAGTACTGACCCGTTTTTTCGTCCTTTTAGTTCCCCCCAGTGTTGGTCTATCCTTTCACCTATGCTACGAGCTGTCTCACCTATGTATGTTGTTGTCATGTTTCTGCAAGTACCCTCTGTACATCTTATGCTATAGACTACGTTTCTAGTTTTACAGTTTATCCGGGGGTTCACCTTACATATGATACATTTCCTATTGGTACAGTGGGTTTTCTTAAAAGGGTAGGTTTTGCTGATCAGGGATTTTATGGTGGTTCCTGGCTTTTCTACCACCTTTATTTTTAAGTGGGTCTTTCTCAGGGCCTTTCTACACTGGTTAGCTAATTTCCCTCCAGGGGTGGCGTCCACAAACATGACACTCTGATATCTCTGGTTGTCGTACCATGATGTGGCCTTCCCTATCTTATGTCTAGCCCTATCTAAGCTATTCCATGATTTGCTCCTGTATAGTGGGCAAATTCCTTTCATGTCCAGTTCTATGAGGGTCTTATACTTTTCCATGGCTCCTTCGTATACTCTGACTCTGTCTCTTTGGTTGTAGCCAGAGAACTGCATGCGGTTGATGAAGTGTTGGATGTGTCTTTCCATTTCTGTTGGGTCGCACATACTGGACACATTCTTCATCACTCGTACCAAATCTGCGATCAGAATATTAAACTTAGCACTACTGGACATTGCTGAGTTTTTGAGTATCAGGTATTTGGAGGCCATAGGTTTAGCATAATGTGAGTGGAGAATTTGGGCTCTCTCGTCTATAGTGTTAATCCAGAGTTCTGTGTCTAATACAGGTAGTCTATTGTTAGGGTGTTTGGAAGGGAAGTCGATAGTTACAGTTATACTCTGGTGTATGGAATTAGCTATCTGCTGGATGCTTTCCATCGTGCTACGTTCTAAATCAAACTTGTTAGTGCTCTCTAGTGGGGGTGTTCTTATAACTATATTGATATCGTCTACATAACGAGAGTACTTGATGAGGTCTATGGAGCTTTCATTAAGGAGATCTTTAAGTCTCCTTTCCCACCATACCATGAAAAGGTTGGCAACATCACCAGCTATGCTGACGCCGATGGCTGCTCCCTCATTTTGGGTGTAGATTTTCTCATTGAACTTAAATATATATATATTACGGAAACAACATAGCAAATAATATAGTACAATGATAGATTAGGTAAAATGTCTTGACGTTTCAGACACAAGTCCTTCATGAGAAGATAGAATGAGAAATAAATAAAGAAATAGTAAAAAAAAAAAAAGAGTGAGAAGAGGGAGGAACTAGAAAATAGTTTTTGGAGAAAAAGCATGTGTGTTTTCAGTCATATATACATGTATATATGACTGAAAACACACATGCTTTTTCTCCAAAAACTATTTTCTAGTTCCTCCCTCTTCTCACTCTTTTTTTTTTTTACTATTTCTTTATTTATTTCTCATTCTATCTTCTCATGAAGGACTTGTGTCTGAAACGTCAATACACTTTACCTAATCTATCATTGTACTATATTATTTGCTATGTCGTTTCCGTAATATATACGTATGTATACATATATATATATATATGTATTTATGTGTGTGTGTGTGTGTGTGTGTGTGTGTGTGTGTGTGTGTGTGTGTGTGTGTGTGTGTGTGTGTGTGTGTGTGTGTGTGTGTGTGTGTGTGTGCTCTCTGAACATATAAAGCCGCATATCTGAGGAGTTGTCGACGCAGAGTCGGGCCCCCGTTATCATGATCGCACTTTGAGCTTATTGGTATCGAAACAATTGTCATATGTGAATAAAGTTTATATATGATACAACCCTGAGACTTTGTTCCTGCTGACTTATATTTTACACTCTTCAGATGAATGGGTTTTCCCATCTATATTAATTTGGGGGAACAGCACAGAGAAAGAGTATAAAAAAGACCCACACTAATGTAATAAATTCGTAATATGATCAGCTTGTCTCCCCACAGCCCGGGCGGACAGAATGGAGAAGGTGTTTCCCCGGAGGACGGCAAGGGAGACGCGTTGGAAAATCCATTCCAACTTGCGAGGCTCACACTTGCGGCTGGCCAGCTCAGCGCCTATGGTGGTGAGTTGGTAGGTAGCCCTGGGGCCGAGGACACCAGAAGTTTCCACTGCCAAGGGTACAACTGCAAACCTGTCAGAGAGCGACCGGTATTTGAGGAGATTGGCCTCCTCAGCCCGACGCGCAGCAGAACCAGGTTGTGGCTGCAGAAAGTGTCGGTGCAAGTGGCATCCCAGACGAGGGGTTTGCCACCGCGGAACGGGAAGATGGTCATTCCATCTAGCCTTTTGCCGTCCACTCGATCCAGCCCCACTGGCTCGAGCTGGGAAGGGAACCCTGCAGCGTTCAAGCCATGTTTTATGACCTCGTTGAGGGCTAAAGGCGTGGAAGGCGGCCGGCACTGTGACGACAGGAAAGCGGGTGGAGGCCGAAAGAGTCCACGGTGGAACGCAGCGACATTGGTGTAGCTGGCAGATCCGGAGGCCGAGCCTCAGGAAAACGCCAATTCGCAGGCTGTCTAGCTGCGTGCCAGTGCAGAAGGAGGGCAGGGCATGGAGCCAGGCACCACTATGGGGTTTCGAGGCCGCACGAAAACAGGCAAGACGGTACTGGTCGAGCTGGCGGGTGAGCCTGTCTGAAGCCAGGCTGCATTGGATGGCATCCCAAGTACTTTGGGGTGACTTGACGTCAGCAGGGGGAGAAGGAGGAGGTACGTCTACTGGGCTACGTCCCAGCCGGTCCCACGTCTCACAGGCGGCCTCACGTTCTCTGAACATAGAGGGTTCTATTGTTTTGAAGAACCCTGCTGACGAGGGCGCGGCATTACAGTTGCCTTTAGCTCTTAGTTAAAGGGAAGTATAAACCCTACAGGTAATGAATTTTCGGAACTGCATTGAGTGGTGTGTCTGGCTAGCCACCTGTAACTGTCGTTACACACCTGCTTACTATTACTATATATATATATATATATATATATATATTGGTTTCTGATTTATATATATATATATATATTGGTTTCTGATTTAGACACAAGGCCAACAATTTTGTGAGAGGGGAAAGTCGACTAAATTGATCCCAGTGTATTACTGGTACTTTATTTCATCGACTCAGTAAGGAAAAAAGGCAAAGCTAATCTTAGTGGATTTTCAATGCTGAACGTAAAGGGCCATAATTCTATGCTGCAAAGCATGTTGTCCGACGCTCTACCGATACTGCCAATCCATCGTCCTTATATATATATATATATATATATATATATATATATATATATATATATATATATATATATATATATATATATATATGTATGTACGTATACATACTTATATTTATATATATATATATAAATATAAGTATGCATACGTACATACATATATGTATACAGACGTACAGTAGTATGTATATATATATATACATACATGCACAAATATATATATGTACGTATGGATTCACCGAACATTTATTATAATGCTCGGTGTACTAATGTACTAAGAGTGAGAAATGAAATTGAATTTGATAACAGCATCAAACTAGCTAATTTCTTGGATGTATCTCTTAATATTGACACTGGCCTATATTACCCTTACCATAAAAACAATGAGAACCTAAATTATGTTAACTTTAAATCTAACCATCCTACTAATATCAAGAATGCTATAGTTAGTAATATTGGAAAAAGAATATCTAACCTATCTTCTAATAAAAACATCTTTGATGCTAACGCCAATTACTATAATACCTGATAAAATCAAATATAGTAAAGAAATAAATTCTAGAAGAACTTACAGTAGAATAATTAATCATGATCATTCCAATAACTTTAATAAAAGACCTAGATACAAAAACATAATCTGGTATAATGCTCCTTTCTCCATCTCTATTAATAACAATATTCCTAAATTATTCTTTAGTGCCTTAAATAAATGCTTCCCTCCCTCACATATCTATAGTAAAATATTTAACAAACACACTATAAAATTTTCCTATTCTACATCCTCCAACATTTCCAACATTATCTCTAAACACAACAATAAAATACTAAATAGTAAATCTCTTCCTTCCAACACTGAATATCATGATAATAGTAATAGTACTCCCGACGTCATTGTAAACCCTAGGCTAATTTCTGCAAA
>OZ024741.1:90129975-90152475 GCA_964016885.1 Eledone cirrhosa
TATATATACTGTATATATATATATATATATATATATATACATATATATATATACATATATATATATATATATATATATATATATACATATATATATATGTGTATATACTGTATATATATATATATATGTATAAATATATGTATATATACTGTATATATATATATACATATATGTATATATATATATATTATGGAGTGCTGTTGGCTTTTCGATGCAGTGTTTTCTATACCTTTCATTTATATATATAGAGAGAGAGACAGATATAGATATAGATAGACAGATAGATATACGTAAAATGTAAAATGTGTGCATAATTGCACCTAGATTTTCACCTGCAAATGAAGTTCGATTGAAAGAAATGTAAACTTGCACCACCCTGTTTCATCACAATCTCAACCTAGGAGGTCAGCACATACAAAAGGCTACCCCCACCTAAACTCGAAAGGTCTTTAACCTGTTTTGAAATTATCTCAAAGAAAACCTAGTGACTGTCGACATAGGCAGAGACATGACGTAAAATCAATGCAAGTCCGGACATAACTAACATTAATGATGTTCGTCATCTATGGCTTAGAGGGTTGGACGCCATGCTTTCTAGCATAGTTACGTCCCTTTACAGTCTGCGTTCAAATCTTTGAGACAAGTGCTATGACCTTATGTTTGATATTCTATGAGTTTGAGAAGCATTTGTAATAGGTAGTCTTTTAACTATCATTTACTACGTAAACACATAGTATTTCACACAAAATGTAATCTTACTGCACAGAATTAGATTTAGAACTATACAAGTGGTGGTCAACTGTACACTAACATTAGATTTTCTGAAAAACATTTAAGACAGATACTTATTGTTCTTTTTGGGGTCTGATACTTATTTATCGGTATCTAAGAAAGTGCGGAATATTGTTTTGACATAAAGGGTTGAACCTCGAATCTCTTGGATATCGGACGAGTTCACTATACTTGCCGGCGCCTTTGTCAACTTTTTTCCGTCTCCAGGAGTACTTTTCTGAACTACTATTTGTAGTGGTCGACTATTACTATGATCATTTGCGCTGGGGCACACGCATTTCAAATTTTTCTAATGATTTTTAAGTCAATCGCTTCCTTCAAACTTTTAGCTAATGGCTTAAAATCTTCTAAAATACGGAATTGTTGGACTGTAGTTCTAATGAGTGGTTAACGCACTCTCTCTGCATCCGAGAGATGTTGGGTTCGATTCTTCTTTAGCGTTTCTGTCCACTTTTTCCCTGACACCAGTGGTACTTTATCCGATTTTTACAACTATTATGCTATTATGGTCATTTGAATATATATATATATATATATATATATATATATATATATATATATATATATATATATATATATATATATATATACACAAATTTAAATAGGTATTTTTAAAACTTATTTGTATTTCTTATTCCACAATGCTTCAAGCAAACTACAACACTTTGTTATATATATATAACTGAGCTCTAACCAGTACAAGTTTTAACCCAAAACACACTTATATACGTAAATATGTTTTATGTATTTCTCTATAGAGTGAAAAAATTATTATCTTGAGTCGTTCTAGTTCTAGTCTTCTTCTTCAGAGGCTGTGTACATCTCATAACCTATGGAGAGATACGCAACTAATAGGTTTATAAAACAACTAAATGTAACAATAATAGTGCACTGTACCAATTTGCATATTATAAGTGTTTATGTTGGTAGGTAATTTAATTACCTATACAATTTGCATATTATTAGTGCTTATGCTGGTAGGTAATTTAATTACCTATACAATTTCCATATTATTAGTGCTTATGCTGGTAGGTAATTTAATTACCTATACAGTTTGCATATTATTAGTGCTTAGGTTAGTATTTAATTAAATTATGTATACAGTAAATATGCATGCATCTGTACAGAAACTGTACAGGATTTAACAAGCTACGAGAACCCCCAGATTTATATAAGTAATAAACTGTGAGAACTCACGTTTATTGTTATACTTTGGGAAGGTCATGTTGCCAATAAGAAACACACGCACCAGTTGCTATCACTCCAATTTATTATAAATTAAGAAATTAAAAAAAAAATTTAAAAAAAAAAACTTTATAAATTTCCGGTTGGTTGGTTCCACAACCGGACGGTTGTTCATATATTGTCAAAGATCTTTCGTCACACATTCTGTGACCTCTTCAATGACTGGGGATTCTTTTCTTTGTTTTGTGCCTCTCCTTTGTTCTATCCTACGCCATCTTGTTTTTGTGTGTGTTGTGTGCTTAGTTTGCGCATGTGTTACATCCGGGTGTCTGTGTGTGTTTTTATTTGTTTATTTACATGTTACTGGTTGGTTGTTTGTTCTATGTGTGTGTGTTTTCATTTTGTCCTTAATTGTAAGTTGTGATGTTGCTATTCCATTCATGTTTTCTATTTAATTTTGGTTGGAGTTCATTTATGTTTATTGCCTCTGTGATTTGTCTAAGCATTGCGTCTTTTGTGAGTGTAGATTTTATTTTTATTTCTATGTTCTCTAATTTTCCCTTATGTTCTATTTTAGCATGTTGGTGGAGTATTGATGATTCTTTTCTATCTTGAAGCTCTCGCCAGTCTTCATTTAACCGTTCTCCTATACTACGAGCTGTCTCACCTATGTACACTATATTCTTATCTTTACATTGTCCTTCAGTACATCTTATGCTATATACTATGTTTCTAGTTTTACAGTTAATATGGGGGCTTAGTTTACAGATTATGCATTTCTTATCTATACAGGGAGATCTTTGAAAAGGGTATGTATTACTAATAAGTGTTTTTATGGAGGTACCTGGTCTTTCTACTATCTTAATATTAAGTTTAAGTTTATCTAGGGCCCTTCTAAATTTGTAAGCTAATTCACATATATATTCATACCTATATGTTAATATTTAAACATCCTATTTACATATTTCTACGTAGATTGAAGTACAGGAAAGGTGCTAAAACTATCTCCCGATCGCAACTCTTCGCTGAAGGAGTATTTTGCTAAAAAACACAACACGCCACCCGGTCCAGGAATGAAACCCATGATATGATCGCGTGACTAACACCCAAACTAAACACTAGACCACGTTCCTTTACCGTAGAATGAAAAATATACAAAAAGAATTAAGTTCCTCCTTTACCTCAGAGATGTCGCCCGCATATTCCCTATGTATCATTTCAAAAGCCATGTCCTCCAGTTACACAAATTCGGCAGCAAATGCTTCATACATATAAAAAAAGCAATAGAGAGGAACATCGACGGAGCTCAGGAATCGGGTCTGGTTAGTATAGATTCTGAGAGAAATTTTACTGCCCGGAATGAGATTGTTTTGGCGGCCAGCAGGAGGAGGCTTTTCTCAAAATTCAAGGGCGAGGGGCTGAAATGTTTTTGAGGAAAAAGTGTCAGATATATACGGGGACCCTTCTTCGTTCTCCAAGCCCTACTGATTGTTGAACCAGCTGACTGGAAAACATTCACTCACCAACATGTTCAAATACACAGGGACATGCTGGTTTTCTCTGTCAGATTCTTCTAATATCACTACAATTGCTCCTACACCTGGTAATGTTTCCTTAAATCCATTCGATATACGTGACATCTCTTGTGTGTTTCATTCGACAAACCTCAAACTTTTCCTCTCGAAGAACCGCAACCACCAAAAACTCATTGACTGTCCACATTTTTCGCGTTGACATCACCCCACATAATTTCGAACTGAACATAAGTTCGGAGGATCCGTGTATCGTAATAAACATCGCTATATCTGTTCGTTCCAAGAAATAATTTAATAAATAAACTACTACTACTACTACTACTAATACTAACACTACTACTTCTACCACCACCACCACCACCACCACCACCACCACTTTGAAATTACAAAGTAAAGAACTGTAATAAATAACGCAAAGGATTTTACCCGACGATTTAATGATTCTCGTATTGGTACTCTGCTAGTTTAAAGAATTTTTTTCTTCGGGAATATATGAATTGGATAGACATTTTCATTTATTCAATCACTTTTTTGTTTTCGGTTTTTAAATTTTCTAATTCACAAAATTTAGATGTTTCTACAAAACGTAAATCAAATCGAAAAAAAGAAAAGAAAAAAAAAAAGGAATTTAAACTGAAATCGTTATTCGATTTACTTTAACAGAAAAAAGAAATGCAAACTTCAATGGATAAAACATAGCAGTTATGAATGAATGTGGAATACACCTCCGTCAGTTTTGGCGATGATTGTTCCAGTTGTACGTTCAACGTAACAGCCTGCTCATGAAATTAATATCTAAGTGGCTGAGCATTCATAGGCACATTTATGCTTAACGTAATTCACAGAGAGTCAGCGTGATATATGGCTTTCCGTCTACCCAGTTTCACCTACAAAGGTCAAGACAAAAGACACTTACCCAATACACCACGCAGTGGGATTGAACCACGTACCCAATGATTGTGAAGCTGACTTCTTAACCATTCGGCCATGCTGCATCCACGCTAGCTAAAACAGAATTATGAATGAATCTACTTGCAAGACATGTTTATATTGATATTTAGACACTATGAAAAGAGAACCTGCCGCCAATGGGTATGTTTCTTATTTCTCCCTCAAACTGTTTCTTATATTATACTGTGTTTTATTCAACTTCAATATATGATCCAACTTTAGTATCAGACCAGATAATACACTGTCTGATTCTGATTCCTGAAAACATCCCTTTTGACACGAAATCAGCCTGGTTCTATGATACAAATCTGTATATGAATAACAAAAAAGCCAGGATGATCATGAATACCTATCTAAAACAGTTAAATATTTTATATATATATATATTGGAATTTCGTAAAAATTACGGTATGCTTAAAATAAACATTTAAAGAGCCCTAGATATGCCAAAACACCAGCGGCTAAAGCCATCTGGCGGTGTCCCGATGCACATTTCGAACTGAACTGGTTTCTCATCAGGACGATCCCTCCTACTCTTGCAACTGCTGGACTTTGAAAACAGGCGAAAATATATGGTTTTCTTGTCTGTGTAAATGAGGTGATTAATCTCATTTGCATATGAAGCTGTATAGGTTTTGTGTGTGATGCGTCTTGGCCAGTTCAAGTTTGTTGGTTTTTGTTGTTGGGCAGGTCTCCCTCTCTGTCTCTGGCGTGTGGCTTAGTGGTTAAAGTGTTTGCCTCACGTTTGTAAGGTTGTGAGATCAGTTCTTTCATCGGGCGGCACATTGTCTTTAAGCAAGACACTTTATTTCACTGAATCTCCCTGGAAACTACGTTAAGGATGTACATGTCTCTGGAATGCTCAGCCACTTACACGTTAATTTCACGAGCTGGCAGTTCTTGATCGAATCAACTGGAACACTAGTCGTCGGAAATGACGGAGGTCCAGTGTATATTTCTTTTAAATATGTAGAACGTTTAGCTTTCTTGTAAGGAGATAGGAGGGTTCTAATTGCTTGAATCGTTCGTATGAATTCAATTACAACTATAATAATTTATCGTTCCCGCGAAGAGATCAAAAGGCCATGTTGACGCCTCCAGAGATTGAACTCCGAATAGTGAGGTACTGAGCTAGTAACAGTAGACGTCTACATTTAGATAAATTTACTCGCGGAACCCTTTGAACTGTTTAGAACTAAATAGCATTGTATAATACTATTTAGTTGTAAATGTAGTGCAATGGGTTCAGCTAGTGGAATCAACTATGTAACCCTAAACCCATCTAGCCCCACTGCAAACGGAGGACTCTACTCGATCTGCTAGAAATAACCGCAACAACTTTCTCGAAAAACCATACACTGCTAACTTAAGATTAAAAAAAAATTGAACTGGTTGGATAATGTCTCGTAGATACACATGTCTGAGAAAAAGACGACGCGACGTTCATGATTGGGGCTAAACAACAACATCAAAACAGAACAAAAAGAAAAAAAGGGGTGGGAAAGTGGGCCCTCGTTCAGACGAGTAGAAATTACCATTTAACCGAATCGCCACCCCATCTTTTTTTAGTACTGAATATAACATTAAAACAACAACAACAACAAAAATCAACAACAACAAAAACAACTACAACAAAAATAACTACAACTACAACTACAAGTTTGGGGTTGAGGCGAGGGTTATTGTAGACGTATTCCCTCTGATGAGTAGAAATCACCATTTAACCGCACCCCCCCCTTTTCTTTGAGTACTAAATGCAACCTTATTACCACAATCATTTAACCAGAGCTCTCTCACCCTGTCCCTCTTCAGAACTAAATACAATATTGCTCCCCCTTCTCCTCATCATCATCATTATCATCATCATCAACACCATCACCATCATCCCTGGTTCTCTTCAGCCAGTTTATCTTATATACATATATATGTTATATATCGTATATATCGGTTTACACTAACGAATTGGATGACTGACAACATTGAAAGGTGAAATTATCACTCCCACCACCATACCTATCACTACCGACATTACCATCATCCCCTCACCATCACCAACACCACCATCAACACCAATACCACCATCAACACCAATACCACCATCATCACCACCATCGTAACCACCCTCATTTCCGCATGCTATGCTTACCCATACAGTTACCATTATCAGCACAGTCATCACTGTCACCAACAACAACATAGTCTCCACCACCACCATCAGCTTCACCATTACTCTCACCCTCACCACCACCATCATCATCAACACACACACACACACACATATATGTGATAAAGTTATATCTGTATAAATACAGAGTGTGTAACCGAGACTGCACAAAAGTATAAATATATACACATATCTATTATGTTGGAGTGTAAACAAGCCAGAAAATACAAATTTCCTTCTACATTACGAAAATGATAAACACGTTTAATCTATTTTCAGATTTAATTAGATCTTCATCAGAAGGGTTGTATATCATTACTGAACCATAAGGAAACATGTATTTGATGGGTATATATACCCATTCGCTCTTAGTATTATTCTGAAATAGACACACTAATTTGCATATAATTAACGATCGTGTTGGTAATTAATTAAGATATTAAGTGTATGATAAAGTTGAGCGCTAATTATATTCAAATTAGGATGTCCATTTCAGAATAAAAGATGTCCATTTCAGAATAAAAGAGCGTCAAAGACATGTTTCTATGTGGTTGAATGATGATATACACGCCTTCTGATGAAGATCCAATTAGATATGAAAATCGATTAAAGGTGTTTATCATTTTCTCAAATTACAGTGAAATAAATTCGTATAGAGATTTGTATATATCTATACACGTTGGTGCAATATCGGTAACATGCTGTAGTTATACAGATATAACTTTATCATACACTAGCAGTTTAGCCCGGCGTTCCTCGGGTTTGTTCATTTGCTATGAAAAGTTACATACAGGTAAACGTGGTTTGAAAGCGAATAAGCTTATTAATTAAGTGCATAAAGCAGTTGAACTGGTTGGTTATTAAAAGTTACGAACCAATTAGCATTTTGGACAATCAATGATGGGTTAATAATCTTCCAATAGTGAATTTAGCAGACCAAAGTTGCAAGATGGTGGCCCTGATGCCGCTGGGTGTCAGATCTGTCCGCCATGGGTGACCCTACCAGGAAATAGTTTTCCAGACGGCATAGCTCCAACACCTCCAACACCTGCACCAACATCTAAAATACCTCTTTGTAGACGATATTGCGTGTCATCCTTCGAGGAGTGTATGCAAAAAGTCAATTCCTGCTCCCTACGCGGGAACAGGCAACATAAAGTTGGCCATGGGAGAAGCATGGCTCCCCCAAATGGATGCCCGTCACCGACAATGTTTGTCCTTGTGACTTGTTAATGGACATGGCAAAAGATGGTCTCACCGGGAATTGGGATCGCCGGAAATCGAACGGGATATCTGACGCCGAGGGGAAAAGGTTCATCCTTTAGATAGGTGTGTTAAACCTCAAAGCATGAAGAGAGTAAAGCAGTTAAATTATAGAGAGGGGGAATGATCTATTATAGAGAGAGGGAAGAGCGACGGAGAGAGCGTTATGACTATGTTTGTTGTTGTATAAAATGATGTGTTGCTTAGTTTTCAAAGTTTATGTCGCGTTCCTGAACGAAGTTTTGTCGCTGTTGGGTAGTAGAGAGAGTGATTAAGCGTGTAAGAGAGAGGGTTACAGCATGTATTTAGTTTTATCAATTTTTTTCATAGAAGCAGGAAATGTTTGGCAAAGTTTATTACGCGTTGACCATCGTTGGTAAATTTGGAGAACATTGGAAAAAAAATCATCAAAATCGGTTGAGAATGTGGAAATGCATAAAAATCATACACACACACAGACAGACATCTTCCGTTTTATATATATATAGACTAGCAGAAAACTACCCGGGGCGGTTTTCTGCTAGTGTATATATCTAAAACAGAGAATGTCTGTCTGTCTGTCAACTCACTAAAACTTGAGAACCATCCAACCGATTGTTTTCAAACTTTAGACATGTAATACTTATGGTCCTGTGAGTGTTTTGAGCAAAAATTATTTCAAATGTTCCATGCCCTAGGGACCGCATTAGGCGATTTAGCGTTCTCTCTATATAATTCTTAGTCTTTCTTTTTAGATAGATACATAGATATAACGTTGCGCCCTTATAATATCTGTCTGTATGTCTGTCTGTCTGCATTACGTCATTATGACGCGCTCAGTGTGTGTGTATATATATATATGTATCGTAATGCAGACAGCAAGACATAGCTTTCCTTCCCCTCTTCCAGCGTCTCTCTCTCTCCCTCCCGCTATCCCCCTCTTGTAGTCTGTCTCTTTCTTTCACTCTCACTCTCTCTCTACGCGTCGGACAGACAGACAGAGAAATTGGTGGTTATATATTATAAGGAAATGTCATTTCTCTTTCTCTCTTTCCCCCCACCGCTCTCTCTCTCTCTCTCTCTCTCTCTCTCTCTCTCTCTCTCTCTCTCTCTATAAATATATATATATATATATATATATATATATATAAAGGCGCGTGGCTTGGATTTGCAATCGTGAGGCTGTGAGTTCGAGCGATGTATTATGTCCTTGAGCAAGACACTTTATTTCACATTACTCCTTCTACCTGAAATTGAGACCGATAGATAGTATTAGCAATTGGAAAGACCAATGGAAACATTGTTTCCTCGATCCGATTTAACGAAAGTCGATCGACTGTCGATATGTGTGTGTGTGTGTGTGAAAGACTACATAATTACAAAAAAAAAAAACAAAAAAAAAACAAACAAACAAACGAATGATTGCTTTATTTATAAAAGATATCTTATGCATATAAACACTGTTACGATATTCATACAAACTTAGATACGTAATTATATATACTATCAGAAAAACCACCCAAAGGGTGGTTTTCTGGATTGGCAGTATCGGTAAAGAGTCGGACACCATGCTTTCCAGCATAGAGTTACGTCCCTTTACGGACTGAGTTCAAATCCCGCCGAGGTTAACTTTGCCTTTCATCCATACGGGGTCGATAAAATAAAGTACCAGTAATGTACTGGTAATTGCTGGCCTTGTGCCAAAAGTAGAAACAATTATTATATATATTATACGCAAATATTCATGCATGTAGATATGATACGTCAAATAAAATCGTAATTGAGAACATGCACAGAAATCGAAGAGAGACTGTTTTACACTCTCTTCTGTAATCAGTAAAGTAATCCATGATATATTTTAAAAAGTCGATATCTACTATATAAATTGGAAGAGGTCGGACGTTGTATATTTAAGTAAGTATGTGTAGTCGGATAAACGTCGAAACGGCTTGGTGGAATGCAGCGAACATTTACATAGTTATGCAGAATGACCCGAGGAGGCGTTGGGTCGACTTTCAAGCTACAAGCTTCCATGGTTACGGAGAAAATTGATGAAACAGGAATTTCCCATTCAAATTGAACTGAGAGTAATCTGTGAACGCAGAAGTAAATGTTTCGAGAAACGTTGCAACCGAAGGAAAACAGGAAGACGATATTTTGGTTCGTGAAGACGTTCCCTGGCAATGAACGGAAAAAAAGCGAGGATAATACGTCGTTATATGGATCGAGAAGAACAATTTTATGCAAAGACAAGACCAAGTTTATGGTATAAATGGAGTCGTTAGACTAATATTCTATTTAAAATAACAGAATGATTTCCAGCCCCGGAGTTTAAGAATGATATAAAGAAAATTGAAAACGAAAATGACAGAGGTTATTAAAATAGTAAAAGTAAATAGTGAAGATTTAGGCCAGTACATACGTATGCCCCGACGGACATACACATACATACGCACAAACAAATACATACACACCCACAAACACACACACACACGCGCGCGCGTATGTATAAACCTTATGCATTTCTACAGTATTTTCACCAAACTTAAGACATAGGTTACTCATGTACTCCGGATGGTCATGGGCACTTTCATTTTTCCAGATATTGATTATAGGGCCTCCCGGAAGATAACCCCCTTTAATTTGGAGTCGACTGAAGCACTGCAGTGCAATGCAACAAAACGTCATAACTTCTGGAATTCGCAACCGGTTTTCAAAAAACTTAACACATGGGCTACGTTTGTCCTACAGATGAATGTGAACTGTCCGAATTGGCACATATTGAGTAGGGGACCCCTGGGGGAAGGAACCCCCTTTTGGAAAAAAGCCGATGATTTTGTAAAAGTATAGTTTTCGAAGCAGCACTGAAGTATTGACATAAATGTTATACACAACTGCTATTTAATACCCGAGCAGCGCTGGGTACCTCTGCTAGTTATATATAAACTGTATTACGGAAAATTTTTATGAAACGAAAAAGAAGTAAATTAGCGACTGAAATATAAACCTCATATAACGATGTAAATATATGAACGTTTACATAAGCGATGTAATAAGTGTTATGATATAACGGTCGCTAACCGTAAGTGCAGACATTTGAACATTTTAAAAGAAGTGAATTTTAAAATAAGCAATCATTATATATAAGATTATTTATTTAATCAACAGCTACGAAATATAGTACATAGATTATGTAATATTCATTCATTATTTATTCAAAGTAATCTAACTTATTTTACTAACGGGATAAAAATATATTCAGGACGCAGTCCCACACTCCTCCCTTTATTATATTATGATATATACTTAAATATAGACACTGACACACACACACACATATGCGACCATACATATCAATTTATAATCAATTTGTAGCCAGTGACATACACACAATTACGCAAGCCTAAACGCAAGCAAACATGCACACAGAATCGTGTATATATATATATATATATATATATATATATATATATATATATATATATATATATATATATACACACACACACGATTCTGTGTGTATATATATATATATATAGAGAGAGAGAGAAAAATACTGCAGGTAGCACATGGATAACATGTAATAAAATGAGTCCCTCATCAGTGATTTGTCGACGATCATAGATATTTCATTGCATTAAAAATCATATACCTCACGTCGGTGCAATAATAACCAAAATAAGTTATTAGGACAATTGAAACGCGTAAAGCGAGTGAGACAGGAGAACAACAAAGAGTATAGCTAACCGTAGGGGAAAGAAACAAGCTTCAAAAATTATTCTGTTTAGCATAAGCTAGGTGAATATATATATATATATATATATATATATATATATATATATATATGAATATATATATATATTTTGAATATATATATATATATATATTCATACGAAGAAAAAGTGCTCCATTCAAAATTGGAGAATGTGTATACTAACCCTAACCCGTGCCGTCAAAAATGACGGCTAATTGTAATATCTATACATAATATGAAAAAAGAAATGTTTGTTTATTTGTTGGTTGGTTGGTTCTTTAGCGCTCACTCACACAAGTGATACAAACATACAAACACACAGCTGTGACGTTTCTTAGAACTCTGGACCTCTGTAGTTTCTCACCCCTCCTTCCTCAGTCGACGTAATCACCCCTTCCTTCCTCAGTCGACGTAATCAACCCTTCCTTCCTTAGTCGACGTAATCACCCCTTACTTCCTCAGTCGACGTTATCACCTCTTCCTTCCTCAGTCATCTCTAATGTGTGACAGACAAATACACAAGGCTATTATATGATTAGATATCTTATTACTGAGATTACTCTGCGTAGCTATCTTAGTTTTGCGTATTGCCGCTGATCGCGCAACTGGGAATGATTTTCACACGACAGTATATATCGCAACTATAATGAGTGTGGCTAGTAAAATGATAAACTAGATGGGACTGACAGTTTGTTAATAAAAAAAAAATCATTTTAAATAAATGAATGTTAAGATATTATGAAAAAGAAGATATGGTGTATTCATACTACCGCCTACTGACAAACATAACAACACAACCACATACCAACACATACATACATATGTAATTGCACATGTATACATATATACATATACTTATATGTAGTCAAAACTATGCACAAATTACCACATCCTTATGCATATATTCTCGCATATACATATACATACGTCCCCGTAACATTTATTTTTGTATCTCACAGTACAATGTAGACAGGAAGTACGAAAGTGCTTAAGATACATTCATCAATATACACTCCTCTCACACACGCACACACATGCGCGCACACACACACACATGCACATACATGCACACATGCACACACACACACGCACAGACAAACACACACACACTCGGCGGCGTACACACGCCAATACTAAAGCTACAATCAAACCACTAGGGTCCAGTTCTCTGTGCAGACTTTAAGATATTTTTTTGAAAATAGAAATAAAAATAGAAATAAAAATAAAATATAAACTAAATGAAAATAATCTAGATGTATATTATGTATTTATCATATAATACCATCTATAAATACGAACATTCGGGCACACACACATCTCATGTGCATAAAACTGTTGCTGCATGCACGTGCAACACGTACTTATTCACATCTGTACAACAGGCTTAAAAATAAAACTTAAAAACTTAAAAAATAAGAATGATCTATAAAAATAAATAGAATCTGAACATGTGTTATATTTCACACACACGTACATGCACAAACACACACACACAGATACACAGCACTAACCCTAACCCTAACCTTAGCACTAACCCTAACTCTACTCCTAACCTTAACACTAACCCTAACTCTACTCCTAACCCCAACCTTAGCACTAACCCTAACTTTACTCCTAACCCCAACCTTAACACTAACCCTAACTCTACTCCTAACCCTAACCTTAGCACTAACCCAACCCTAACCCTAACCCCTAACTAACTCTAACCCTAACCGAAACACTAACCCTAACTCTACTCCTAACACTAACCTTAACACTAACCCTAACTCTAACTCTACTCCTAACCTTAGCACTAACCCTAACTCTACTCCTAACACTAACCTTAACACTAACCCTAACTCTACTCCTAACCCCAACCTTAGCACTAACCCTAACTTTACTCCTAACCCCAACCTTAACACTAACCCTAACTCTACTCCTAACCCTAACCTTAGCACTAACCCAACCCTAACCCTAACCCCTAACTAACTCTAACCCTAACCGAAACACTAACCCTAACTCTACTCCTAACACTAACCTTAACACTAACCCTAACTCTAACTCTACTCCTAACCTTAGCACTAACCCTAACTCTACTCCTAACCCTAACCTTAGCACTAACCCTAACCTTAACTCCTAACTAACTCTAACCCTAACCGAAACACTAATCCTAATTCCAAGGAAAAAAAAGAGAAAAAAAAGGTAAGATTAATCTCTAAACGAATCCTTGGGCCACACTAAGATGTCTTTTTTTCCTTGGATTTCCCCCATTTCCTCCTTGCAAATATAATCCTTATATGTTTCTTATCATATTCTATATCTCTGTACAACTATCAATTTTATGAGACATATGTGTTGGCAGAATCTAATCTCACATTTTTGTTCTTCAGGTTTCTTTTTCTTCTGCCCTATATTTTACGCTTATTTACTTAATGATCATCTATCTCCAACCTCATTTTTACTTTACCTTTATTTCGTTCATATGTCAACACTAATTTTCGACCAATTCCACACAATGATTATTATACCATCGGTAGAGGGTCGGACATGCTTTCTAGCATAGAGTTACGTCCTTTTACGATCTGAGTTCAAATCCAGCCGAGGTTAATTTTGCCTTTCATCCATACGGGGTCGATAAAATAAAGTACCAGTAATGTACTGATTTATTGCTGACCTTGTTCCAAAAGTAGAAACAATTATTATAGTTTAGATTATTATTACATTATCACTACTGCCACTACTACTACCATGGTCACTGGGGACTAACTGACACTCCTAACTAACTAAGATATAATCGGTCATTGCTGTTGCTGAAAGCAATACCATCTGGTACAGCAACCTATCTACAAGGTCAATCCCCGACTGACCTGATTCCTGAACAAGTTGAAGCCAAATCTCTGCCAATAGCACCATTAAGGAATTCGAATTACTTCATGATGTTGTGGTAAAGCTAACTCTGACCAATAGATAGTAACTTTATATACCCCTTTCGCTGATTCTGTGAGATTGATTCTAAGTCATATGTCACCGGTGCTATGAGAAAGCAACACCAACTATCGGCATATCAATGTATCAAAACAACAGAACTCCTGCTATCTGATGAGGTCATAACTGTTGCATAACGGTTATTACCGAAATATATATAACAGTGATTATGATTAAATGAAGTGAAACACACACACACACACACACACACACACACACACACACACACACACACATATATATATTTGAAAAGGGAATAAGGTTCTATAGAAAACAGAGGCTATAGAAAAAAGTGGAATTGGAAACAGCACGGAAAACATATTTAAAGGATTTGCTTTCTCTTCTTTCCTCCTTGATCCGTCAAAGTGACATCGAAGGAAAGAAAATATTTCTTCGTCAGTTTTCTTTAGTCATCTTCTTCTGCTTGCTGTCTGTATTTAATAGTTATAAGTTATCTGTGTCTTAAAATATTTCAAAGCAGGATGTAAATAATCTGGAAGCTTTCATTGTCTTTTCTTTCTCCGCCATTAACGATATAAATATATATACAGGGTGTCCCTCCAAAATATATACATACTTTAACACCATTATAATAAAAGAGTGTATACATTTTTTGGAGACACTCTATGTGTGTGTGTGTGTGTGTGTGTGTGTGTGTGTGTGTGTGTGTGTGTGTGTGTGTGTGTGTGTGTGTGTGTGTGTGTGTATGTGTGTGTCTTTTCGGGTAGTGTTTTCGATGCTCAGAGAGTGAGATGAAGTTGGCATAGTTTGGACCCATTCTGGTTCCCATCGCTACCCCAGAAACCTACTGGTAAAATTCACCCGAAAAAGAAAATCCATTAAGGGTGAGAACAAGCTCAGCCAGACGGAGAAGAGTGGTAGTGCTGGGGTAAGGGGTAGGGCGTAAATCTAAACAATGCTGGAGAGCGCGGAGGGACCAGGAGGGAAGGAGAAAGAGTTGAAGAGTCTAAGGGCATGATTTGTATCGTGGATGTGGGAGGGGAGATTGCCGACCAACGGGGCGAGGATGGTGTCTAAATATTCAGAAATTATCTCGGTGGGGGCAGTTGCACGCAGAAACGATAGGACGGCCAGGATCATTTTGTTTGTGTATTTTGGGGAGGAAGTGTGCGAGGGGTGCGTACAATAAGGTTGGTGGCTGTGGGGGGTAGGTGAGAGGAGGAGATGAGCTCGTGGATGTTGGAGGACACGAGTTGTTGGTAGCCAGGAGTGGGGTCGGAGGATAAAGGGCGGTAAAAAAGGGTATTGTGAAGCTGGCGGAGAGCCTCAGCCCTATAGATGTCAGCACTCCAAACCACCACAGTGCCACCTTTGTCAGCGAGTTTGATGACAATGTCAACGCGACGCCGAAGGTTGCGAAGAGCGGAGAGCTCAGTCCGCGTGATGTTAGAGCGACGAGAATGCTGGTGGAAACGGATCCGATTCACAGTAAACCGGCTAATATCGAGAAAGGAGTCGAGGGTGCTGAACTGGCCAGAGCTCGGCGTCCAATGTGATTGCCGGCGACCGAGACGAGTGAAGTCATCCGTCTGTGTCGATGATGGCGTGTCGTGAAAAAAAGCTTTCAGATTTAATCGACGGAAGAACCCTTCAATCTCGACACGTGTGCGGAACTCGTCGCAGGTAGATGTGTTTGGTATAAAACGCAAATAACGGGCGAGGAGGGAGGGAGCGCTCACCTTCGGAGAGTGGTAGGTCCTGGGGTTTGGTGACTACAGTGCAGGGATGTGAGAGAGTGAAAGAGGCGGAGGCGGAGGGGTCAAGGTGGTTGGGCAAAGCGTGTGCAGATTCAGTGGTAGGTGACAGGATAGAGGGGTTAGGGGTGGAGGTGATATGAGTATGGGTGGTGACGGCAGGCAGGGAGCGGAGAGAGTCGAGTTTATGATTTTTTACGGAAGTGAGGAAATTGAAAAGGAGGCGATTGAGGTAAAGGATTAATTGGATAAGGGATTGGGCTAGGAAAGGGTAGCTAGTGGAGGAGAGATGGAGGTAGGCCTTGAGGAGATCTCGGTCGAGAGAACGGATTTGGGCGAGAGTTGATCGAATGGTCGCCCGCATGAGCTGGCGAGAGGAGCGGGTAAGGATGGGCTCAGTGGTGGGAACAGAGTAAGAGGTGGGGTGAAACTTGAGGCGGAAACTGCGGGAAATGAGGTGGTGGTGGAGACAGCGACTTAAAAATGTGATGTGACTGTTGTATCGTGTTTTGGTGAAGATGAGGTTGGAGAGATCCAGGGAGGATTGGATGCATATAGGGGTGGGGGGTGGGGGGTGGAGGAAGCGCTTGAGAGTAGAATGGAGCTGGCGGAGAAAAGATTTGAAATTGGGCATATTGAAGGTACTAGGGTGGGAGTGAAAAATAGACGGGTGAGAAGAAGAAGGTGGTGTAAGAAGATTGTAGTAGAGGAAAAGTGGTAGAGAGTCGTGGAATATTTAAATGCAAGAAGCAAAGAAAATTTCAAAGATACGAAAGATTTCCTGGTGGAAGTTCAGGTGTACTCCGGGTTGGTATCCAGCTTCATACATATTTATATCGTTAATGGCGGAGAAAGAAAAGACAATGAAAGCTTCCAGATTATTTACATCCTGCTTTGAAATATTTATAAAAGACACATAAATTATGACTACTAAATACAGACAGCAAGCAGAAGAAGAAGACTAAAGAAAACTGACGAAGAAACATTTTCTTTCCTTCGATGTCACTTTGACGGATCAAGAAGGAAAGAAGGAAAAGCAGATCCTTTAAATATGTTTTCCGTGCTGTTTCCAATTCCACTTTTTCTCTATAACCTCTGTTTTCTATAGAACCTTATTCCCCTTTCATATATTTTTATATATGACGCCAGTTTGTAATTTGAACTCGAAAATTTTATATTTTCCGAGTGAGAAAAGCCTTCTGGCGATGATCTCTTTGTCAATCGAAATCCGCTTGGATTATCTATTTATTTTGGGATCGGAAACCGCGGTAAAGGCACATATAGTAAGTAGAGTGAATTTTTTTAAATTTATCTTAAAACTTTTTCTCTATTTGCTTGATCTTGATTATATATGTTCTGGCTTGTCAATTTATTAACTTGCCATTGAACCACACTGGCATACGGTTGGAAAATACTTGTACCCCTATGTGTATTATTTACATGTAGGAATACATACTTTTATTATATATATATTGTTATACTTTGGGAGGGTCATGTTGCCAATAAGAAACACACGCACCAGTTGCTTTCACTCCAATTTATTATAAATTAAATTTATAAATTTAAGAATTTATAAATTTCCGGTTGGTTGGTTGGTTCCACAACCGGTCGATTGTTCCTATATTGTCAAAGTTATTTCGTCACACATTATGTGACCTCTTCAGTGACTGGGGATTCTTTTCTTTGTTTTGTGCCTCTCCTTTGTTCTGTCCTACGCCATCTTGTTTTTGTGTGTGTTGTGTGCTTAGTTTGCGCATGTGTTACATCCGGGTGTCTGTGTGTGTTTATATTTGTTTATTTATTTGTTTATTTACATGTTACTGGTTGGTTGTTTGTTCTATGTGTTTGTGTTTTCATTTTGTCCTTAATTGTAAGTTGTGATGTTGCTATTCCATTCATGTTTTCTATTTAATTTTGGTTGGAGTTCATTTATGTTTATTGTCTCTGTGATTTGTCTAAACATTGCGTCTTTTCTGTGTGCAGATTTTATTTTTATTTCTATGTTATCTAATTTTCCCTTATGTTCTATTTTAGCATGTTGGTGGAGTACTGATGATTCTTTTTTATCTTGAAGCTCTCGCCAGTGTTCATTTAACCGTTCTCCTCTACTACGAGCTGTCTCACCTATGTACACTATATTCTTATCTTTACATTGTCCTTCAGTACATCTTATGCTATATACTATGTTTCTAGTTTTACAGTTAATATGGGGGCTTAGTTTACAGATTATGCATTTCTATTCTATACAGGGAGATCTTTGAAAAGGGTATGTATTACTAATAAGTGTTTTTATGGAGGTACCTGGTCTTTCTACTATCTTAATATTAAGTTTAAGTTTATCTAGGGCCCTTATAAATTTGTAAGCTAATTCACCTCTAGGGGTTGTATTGATGAACATTACACTCTGGTATTTATTGCTATTATATCATGAGTTTATTCTATTAACCTTATTCCTAGTTCTTCTATTCTATTCCAAAATGTGCTCCTATACAAGGGGCAGGTCCCATTTGTATCATTATTTACCATTTTTTCCCATTTGGTTCTGGCTCCTCTATATACTCTGATTTTATCTCTCTGATTGTAACCAGAGAACTGCATACGGTGGATGAAGTGTTGTATGTGTCTCTCTAGTTCTTTGGGGTTGCACATACGGGACACGTTTCTCATCACCCGTACTAAATCCGCAATCAGTATGTTGATTTTGGTGTGATCCGAAACAGCTTTTGGTGGATCAGATATTTGGAAGTCATGGGTTTGGCATAAGGGGAATGGAGGAAATGTTTTTTTGTTATTAATGGTTTCTAACCAGAGCTCTGTGTCTAGTACAGGTAATCGATGGTTGGGGTGTTTGCTTGGGTAGTCTATAGTAACTATAATACTCTGGTGGATGGAGTTAGCTATTTGCTGGATGCTTTCCATGGTGTTTTTCTCTAAATCCTGACTGTTCTCTAGAGTGGGTATTTTTACTACGATGTTTATATCATCAACCGTACCGAAAGTACATTATCAGGGTTAAGAGGTTGCTTTCTTCTAATTGTTCTTTAAGTTTATTGTCCCACCATACCATGAATAGGTTAGCTTCAAGATAAAAAAAGAATCATCAGTACTCCACCAACATGTTAAAATAGAACATAAGGGAAAATTAGAGAACATAGAAATAAAAATAAAATCTGCACACAGAAAAGACGCAATGTTTAGACAAATCACAGAGGCAATAAACATAAATGAACTCCAACCAAAATTAAATAGAAAACATGAATGGAATAGCAACATCACAACTTACAATTAAGGACAAAATGGAAATACACATACATAGAACAAACAACCAACCAGTAACATGTAAATAAACAAATAAATAAACAAATAAACACACACACAGACACCCGGATGTAACACATGCGCAAACTAAGCACACAACACACACAAAAACAAGATGGCGTAGGACAGAACAAAGGAGAGGCACAAAACAAAGAAAAGAATCCCCAGTCACTGAAGAGGTCACATAATGTGTGACGAAATAACTTTGACAATATATGAACAACCGTCCGGTTGTGGAACCAACCAACCGGAAATTTATAAATTCTTAAATTTATAAATTTAATTTATAATAAATTGGAGTGAAAGCAACTGGTGCGTGTGTTTCTTATTGGCAACATGACCCTCCCAAAGTATAACAATATCGGTTTCAACACACGCTTTCAGATAAAGAATCTTGCTAAACAAATTCAGAAACGAAATATATATATATGTACACACACACACACACACATATATATATATATATATATATATATATATATATATATATATATATATATATATATATATATATATATATATATATGTATATATACATGTGTGTGTGTGTTTGTGTGTATGTATGTACACTCAGTAGAACGTGAGACCGTACGTAAACGAGATGTAATGCCCTGACGTATCTGGGAGGTCTGTAGCCTCGCTTCAGTACGGACTTGGTCAATGTAGAACAGTCCAACCCTTGCTAGCTGGAAAAGCGTACGTTAGAACTATGATGATGATAATGATCATGATGATAGGCATAGAGTGGCTTTTCTACGCTTAACATGTGTACATATACTAGTACCTATGCATGCAAATAGATCTGTATGTGCATGTACGCGTATGTGACAACTTATGTATGAATTGTGTGTCCTGTTGTATCCGCCTGCCTTCAATCTTTTCTTTCTAATCTGCTCTTCCCACCGCATCTAGTACCCTTCCTCATCCACGAGCACACCGACACGGGCACAACATGACTGTACCATACAGAAATACTCATGCACACTTAGATACATTACACATACAACAAAAAAAACAAAAAACTTTAACACACTTATTGATAAGCACACACTTCAGCACATATACACACGCATAGTGTGTTTGCTATTTCAACTTCAGCAGTCCACCTTGTAGTTGAGTTGAGTTGTTTGTTCTTTTTAATGAACGGATACATGATGAAGAGATACATATTTGTCACTAATAATTTCTTTTATATTTGATACATACACAGACTAACCATACAAATACCCAATGTTAATATACCCAGACACACTTAAACACAATCACAAACAATATATAAACAATTCCTCCAATGTATACGGTGATACACACACACTCACTTGTCCCCGTTTTTTCATATTTTGTTTTGTTTTGTATTCTATCTACTTGTACTCTTCTGATGACGGACTAACGTCCGATACGTTGAATACTTCTCCCTCTTTCATCCATAGCGTTAACCTAATAACGAATTGTTTTTGTATCTGTTTATCATTTTTCATTATATCTATAATCATGAAGTACGAGTCAACAGGTTATAATTCACTTCTTTTATTCATAATTGTTTCTACTTTAGGCACAAGGCCAGCAATTACCCAGTGCATTACTGGTACTTTATTTTATCTACCCCGTAAGGATGAAAGGCAAAGTCAACCTCGGCGGGATTTGAACTCAGATCGTAAAGGGACGTAACTATGCTGGAAAGCATGGCGTCCGACCCTCTACCGATACTGCCAATCCACTGCCCTACTTTTATACATAATAACTGTTATATATATTTCGGAGATAACCGTTATGCAACCGTTATGACCTCATCAGACAGCCAGAAGTTGAACAGAAAAAAACCCCGAAAAACAAAGAATTTCTGTTGTTTTTATTCATTGATAATCCCCGGGTTGGTATTTGGTGTTGCTTTCTCATAGCACTGATGACATATGACTTAGAATAAGCAACCTCACAGAATCAGCGAAATGGGGTATATAAAGTCACTATCTATTGGTCAGAGTTAACCTTACCACAACGTCATGAAGTTATTCGAATTTCTTAGCAGCGCCATTGTCTGAGATTTGGCTTCAACTTGTTCAGGAATCAGATCAGTCAGAGATTGACCTTGTAGATATGTTGCTGTGCTAGATGGAATTGGATCCTAGTTTGTCATTTGGGTCTCTTGCTGGTTGATTTTGCCCGTAAAATCTGTCCAGCGATTTTTTCTTGAGTCATTCATGCCCATAGTATCGGAGCTGTGATTTCTCAATTCAAAGAAGTAGCGGCTCTACCCGGAGTGACACTCTGGTCTCAGAGCTACGCACTCTATCGAGTAACGTTACTCCAAAGACCCTTCGGAGGAGCCCCATTTCAGTCGCTTGTATTCGCGATCTTATTCTTTCGGATATTACTCACGGTTTACGACTATCTGTAAAGGTTGGCACGAAAATCAAATTGAAGATAGCGAATTTGGCTTTTACGCCTTCCTCCTTTCTTCTGATTACTGAATGTTGAAGCTGGTGCATTACAGCACCAGTCCCAACAATTCTTGCACTTAATTCAGCTACCTGCCTTCCATCACTTGTGAACGCGGCCGAGATACTTGAACATTTTTACTTGCTCCAGAGGAACTCCATTTTCTCGTAGAGTGCACTACGCAGACTTCCTTGCGAGGACGAGTGTCTCAGTTTTCGCAGCACTGATTTTCATTTCAGACACTTAGCATCAAACCTATCAATTGCAGGTCGGAGATTACGAGTTAAGTAACACCATGTCGTCTGCAAATTCCAGCCGACTGATTTTACACCTGCCAGTCATGATACCACATCCAACCCAGCTGCCAATCTGGTTCATGAAAATAATGAACAGGAGAAGTGAGTCCGACTCCCACATTCAATGGTTTCAATTTGGCACTATTTA
>OZ024741.1:90154975-90187475 GCA_964016885.1 Eledone cirrhosa
AAAAAACAGGATATACCCCAAACCACCACACCGACTGACAACTAAATTTATTTAAACGTTCAAAACGTATGCAACTCCATCGAAAAACTTATGAATACCAAAACAGAACAGAAAACATTGCTCCATATCAAAAACCAAATGGGACACCTCTGGAAAAAAACATCTAAAAACCAGAAAATTCACTTTCTGGAATATGATAAAAAACCTCAACAAAGCTGGAATTTACCAGAAATGGATTAACTCAACACCGATAGTTTTACCACGTAAATTCCAAATAAAGCATATTACAAACGAACTTGAACCAGAAAGAAAACTCCGTGAACAAATGTCACTCAACAGGATAAACATGGAAATAGAACTCCTAAAATTAAGGGCCACCTCCAACGAGCAAGAGTATAAGGATACTGATAAAAAAATGGAGGAAGAATGCACTATAAAGGCCGAGGGAACAACCCTACACAATTTAATCAAATCGTGGAAATAGGACTGCGAGAATGCAGAAATTATTTCCCTTAAACGGTGGGAAAAATCCGAAAACTGGTTCCTCAAATATGAAGAAGACTTTAAAAGGACGCACCAAACAGGTAACCCCTTTATAAAGCATTTGAACATAACAAGAACTACAACAGACACATTTACACCACCAAACCCAACACACACACTAACCACAGGCACATCCCCCACCAACACAAACCAAATACGGCCAACTACACCAAAAGAAACACACCCAACCACCACAACACAGGTTTCCGTAGAAATACCCCCTACATAAACCAACAACGAAATAACATAGATCCAACTCACAACACACACACCACATTCCTCAGAAGAAATCCACCCAGACCACTTGAAATCACAACAGAACTTACCCACAACCACACCAGACATCACTCTCAATCCAACAAAAGACAACCCACCAACCTCAACAGAAATAACGCACCCAGACCACATGAACCAACAACAGAACCCTTGCTCATTAACAACCACAACACATACCACCCCCACCATCACATTCACCCTCATGAAACAACAAGCTACAGACCCACACGCAACAGACCAACAAAATATAATCACACACAAAACTACATCCTTTTTTAGGGAAAAGCCTGAAATACCAGGATACTCGATGCCCCCCCCCCCCCCCCCCCCCTCAGGAGAAACCAAAAATAATCAACCTCTCAAAGACACCTCTAACCAACACACAAATCAACATTTTAAGTAAGGGCCTGAAATTTACACCTACACCACGTAAACCAAACTTCCCCGAAATGAAGGATGACATCATAGAATTCTGCCGAAAGCTGCGACTAACGGAATTCTTCCACAACGACACCAACACTGAAGACGAATCACTGGTTAGAAATAAAAGCAATTTCTGCCCACAAAAGGGAAGAAATAAAGCACTGGACACGTACTGCGAACACATCACCAACTTTCCCTATGAAAAAATTACAAATAAACACACGAAATCAAACCTATCTACACACGAATGGGAAGAATTATTCACACTTAGAAACAACCCTGAGATAACCATCAAAGAAGCCGATAAAGGCAGTACTGTTGTCATTATGAATACGGACTACTATAGGACCCTCGCACTTAACATTTTAGAAAACAACACATACTATGAAAAAACAGAAAACTACAAACACACCAAAACAATGGGGAACCTTTTGACCTTACTGAATAAATACCGCAACAGCTTAACCACAAAAGAGTTTAACTATATAAGCCACTTCAAATACAATACAAGCTCATTTTATGGCTTACCGAAACTCCACAAATGTAAACCCATAAACGATGCATGTGACACCTCAACCAACAATTACATTGAACTAACACCACCAGAAGACCTAAAACTCAGGCCAATTATAGCAGGCCCTACATGTGAAACCCACAGACTTAGCAACTTTCTGGACATCCTACTGAAACCCTTTCTACAACATATACAGAGCTACATACGAGATGACCTTGAAATGCTGAAACACCCCCCTAAAACAGTAAGTGCAAATACAATTCTTGTCTCCTTTGACGTAATAAACCTCTACACAAACATACCCCATAACTATGGAATAACAGCAATCCAATACTGGCTTAACACACACCCATCAGAAATACCGACACGCATCAACAAAGATTTTATCACTGACGGACTCCGCTTTATCCTACAAAATAACTACTTCACATTCAATGGTTCAACATACAGACAAGTATCAGGTACTGCAATGGCCACGAAAGTAGCACCCACATATGCCAACCTAGTCATGGGATTCCATGAACAACAAATATACAGTCAGTCCCTTCTCTTATTTGGAGACTCTTTCCACAGACACCTCAAAGCCAATTGGAAAAGATATCTAGACGACTGCTTTATCCTATGGCAAGAAGACATGAACTCACTTACTATGTTTAAAAACATGATAAACAACATAGATAATAACATACAATTCACAATGGAATCCGATCCCAAGGAATTAGCCTTCTTGGATATTCTCATCTCTGTAATAGACGGGAAATTAGATACAGATATATTCTATAAACCCACAGATTCCAAGCAATACCTCTTTTTCACATCAAGTCACCCAAAACATACAAAACTTAACATTCCTTTCAATTTGGCCAAACGTATATGTACCATAGTATCAGATCCACCTAAACGGGAGCAAAGACTAAAGGAACTAAAAGACACCCTTATCTTAAGAGCCTTTCCACTTGAAATAATCAACAATGGAATAGACAGGGCAAAACACCTAAATCCCCATCAACTTAACAATCCAAAACAGAAAACCACACTCAACACCCTGCCATATGTATCCACTTTCAACCCCAGAAATACCGAAATGTTTGATCACCTACACAAAAACCTCCCCATCCTACTTAAAGATGTAAAAATGAAGTCTATTCTTGAAACACACAAGATCCTTAAAAGTAAAAGACAACCCAAATCACTAAAACGCATTCTCACTGGACCAAATATACCCAAACCAATCCTCAACCCTACAGTTACCAAATGTGGTAGAACAAACTGTGGAACGTGCCTCTACCTCACTGAAGGACAAAAATTTACATTTAAAGATGGCCAAACATTTACAGTAAAAAACAATTTCACCTGCAACTCGGAGAACTTGATTTACGCAATAACTTGCGGTGGGTGCAAACACAACTACATAGGACAGACGGGCACCTCATTACGCAAAAGAATGACCATCCACCGCCAACAAATCCGGGACGCTAACACAAGAAAAATCCCCTTGAGCAGCCATATTGCGAACTGCGCAGGAATGACACTACCCAACTTTAAAATCTTCCTCTTCTACAAGTGCTCAGATTCGTTCACACAGCAACAAAGAATAAACAAAGAAAATCTATTCCTTAACAAATTTAAACCAAAACTAAACAGGTTATCACCCCAATAGAATTGTCATAAAATATAAACACACATACGCACGGAGTGACAGATATGTGTGTGTATGTGTGCATGTATATAATTATCACTACTATTAAAGACCAGAGACCAATTCTGTAGAATCAGGTTTATTCGTTGACAGACCATGCCTTTGTGTGGCCAACACATCCATGTTAAACCCTGCACGTGCACACACATATATCTATATATATATGCGCACACAGAATTCACCACTGTCGGTTGCGGGGCCCTATCTACATGAAGAACTCAATGTGATCAGAATGACTTGTATTTTAATTTCACTGTTCTAACTTCTTATATTATGGAAAAAATATATGTGTATGTATGTATATATATATATTTGGAGGCCATTTCTCTATGTGTGTGGGTGTATGTATGTGTATGTGTGTGTATGTATGTGCATGTGGATATTTATGTGTGTATGTATGTGTGTGTGTGTGTGTATGTATGTGTGTATCTGGATGTATGTGTGTGTATATATATGTGTGTGTGTGTGTGTATATATGTGTGTGTATGTGTATATATGTGTGTGTGTGTGTTTGTATGTGTGTATGTATATATGTGTGTGTGTATGTATGTGTGTGTATATATATATATATGTGTATGTACATATATATATATATGTGTATGTGTGTGTGTGTGTGTGTGTGTATGCATGTGTGTATCTGGATGTATGTGTATGTATATATGTGTGTGTGTATGTGTATATGTGTGTGTGTGTGTGTGTGTGTGTGTGTATGTATATGTATGTGTGTGTGTATGTATGTGTGTGTATATATATATATATATATATATATATATATATATATATATATATATATGTATGTATATGTATATGTATGTGTGTGTGGATGAGGGTATGTGTATATATAGGTGTAAGTGCACTAAATCCCTTTCTATCACTCTCCCCTCTCCTACCGACCACATGGAGATATATGTATGTATATTGCT
This sequence comes from Eledone cirrhosa, assembly GCA_964016885.1. Taxonomy (NCBI): domain Eukaryota; kingdom Metazoa; phylum Mollusca; class Cephalopoda; order Octopoda; family Eledonidae; genus Eledone; species Eledone cirrhosa. The sequence continues at coordinate 90,159,354 of OZ024741.1, forward strand.
TCCACCCCCTCACTGACCAGCAGCTGGCCATCTGGCCATTGCTAAATCTGACCTTAAAAAAACCCACTCCCCACAAATAATTCCTCATTCACTACCAGAAAGGGACACACAACAGTTAACTTGCTGCTACCAAGATGAAAACTACTATGAAATCCCACACTGAATTTTATACTTGAATTTTCAAATCTCAAATTTTAACTCTTCTTATTATTAATAATTTTTCTTAATATTAATCAGCATTTGAAAAGATGGCTTTTGCAGACCCATCGAAACCGGTCATTTTTTATACCCTTTATTCTTTCCTTACCTTATAAAATTATATGTTTTTTCACAAAAAAGTATTCTGTCTCTTATATATTCCATGTGCCATTACCAACCTCAATTCTCTCTCTCTCTCTCTCTCTCTCTCTCTCTCTCTCTCTCTCTCTCTCTCTCTCTCCTCTCTCTCTCTCTCTCTCTCTCTCTATATATATATATATAAACTGAGAAACATCCCCCACCTACAACAGACATATGCATGTGTATCTATTTCTATACGTAGTGCATATGTATAACTGCGCAAGTATGACTTATTTAACCAGCAAGCAAGCTAATTAATATATAATTCAATCAATTCACACATAGATTTATTTAATTAATTGAAACCATGCCTATGTAAGAGTGGATGAATGTGTTTGTATCTGTGCTTATGTGCATGTGTTCTGTATGTTATCCTGTGCATATATATATATATATATATATACCTATGTATGTGGGGGATGAGTGTGAGTGTTTTCCTCTCTCTCTCCCTCCCCTCCCTCTCTCTTTTCCTCTCTCTCTCTCTCTCTCTCTCTCTCTCACTCTCTCACTCTGGGTGTGTTTATATGCCTGGCAGTGTCGATGAATGTGTGTCTGTATCTTTCTTCCTCTTTCTCACTCTCTCTGCCCCCCTCTCTCTGTTTGTGTGTCTCTCTCTCTACCCCCACCCTTTTCTCTTCTTCTCTCTGTCTGTCTGTCTCTCTGTCTCTTTCACCCCCCTCTCTCTGTTTATGTGTATCTGTGAGTGTAAGTCTGGATGAGTGCGTTTGCTTTTCTGTATGTGCTTCTGTTTATGCGTGTCCCTGTCTGAATGAATATGTATAAGTGCATCCGTGAGTGTCTTTATGTATGATAATGATTTTTAGCACAAGGCCAGTAATTTGGAGGAAAGTCGATTAAATCGACACCTCAGTACGTTACTGGTACTTTATTTTATCGACCCCGTAAGGATGAAAGGCAAACTCAGCCCGTAAAGGTCGGTAACTCTATGATCCAAAGCATGGTGTCTGACACTCTACCGATACTGTCAATCCACTACCCTTTTATGAAACATTTATAATAATTGTTTCTACTCTTGGCAGAAGGCCAGCAAATATCCAGTGCATTACTGGTACTTTATTTTATCGACCCCGTAAGGATGAAAGGCAAAGTTAACCTCGGCGGGATTTGAACTCAGAATGGCAAGGGCCGTAACTCTATGCGTCAAAGCATGGCGTCCGACTCTCTACCGATACTGCCAATAATGATTTGCATTTATAATAATTGTTTCTACTTTAGGCACAAGGCCAGCAATTACCCAGTGCATTACTGGTACTTTATTTTATCGACCCCGTAAGGCAAAGTTAACCTCGGCGGGATTTGAACTCAGATCGCAAAGGACCGTAACTATGCTGGAAAGCATGGCGTCCGACCCTCTACCGATACTGCCAATTTATAATAATGATTTATGAAACATTTATAATAATGATTTATGTGTGATAATGAGCATGTATGAGAATGCGCGTGTATGTCTCTGGATGGGTATCTGTATACAAGTTGGGGCATGTGTGGGTATATTTATGTGTGTGCCTGTGTTTCTGTCATAAATTGTGTGCACGAATATATATATATATATATATGAGGAACGATCGACTTTCGTCAAATCGGACCGAGGAAACAATGTTTCCATTGGTCTTTCCAATTGCTAATAAGAGCAACGTGAAACAAAGTGTCTTGCTCAAGGACACGACGCATAGTCGGGCACGGGAATCGAACTCACAACCTCACGATTGCGAATCCAATTCAGCCACAGCCATATATATATGTGTGTGTGTGTGTGTGTGTGTGTGTGTGTGTGTGTGTGTGTGTGTGTGTGTGTGTGTGTGTGTGTGTGTGTGTGTGTGTGTGTGTGTGTGTGTGTGTGTGCGTGCGTGCGCGCGCATATGTCTGTGTAATTGCGTGCCTGAGAGTGTATATGTGTGTGCGTGGGTGTGTGTGTATGTGCATGATGGCGGATTATTTTTTTTTAAAGTTCATTCATTAACTCCACAAAATATGTGAATGTTTTCGTCATTTTACGTCGGTGTTTGTATGTTTGTCAGTGTGTGTGTGTGTGTGTGTGCGCGCGTGTGTGTATATGTGTGTGTATGTGTGTATGTGTGTGTATGTGTGCGTGCGTGTATGTGTGTCGTTGTGTGCATATGTGCGTGTATACGCATGTGTGTGTTTGTATTTTCACAAATGACTGTTTTTTGAGAGTATACTCCTGATGTATGTAGCTTTGTGTGTAAACACGTTTATACTGTTGTGTCCGTCTGTATGCGTGCGAGAGTGTGTGCATGTTATTGTGAGTGTGTATGTGCTCGCGTGAGTTTGTTAGTGGATATGTGTGTATCTGTGTGGCTATGTGTGCGTATGTCGTAGTCAAGTCGCTGCTGTGAAGACAGCTACTACTAGAATCACAGGTCTCCGCTGTTATTATTGTTATTTTTCACAGACCCCCACGCGGTTTCTCACCGTCGCGCACACACACACATACACGCACACATGTACACACACATGCACACACATACACGCACGCACACACACGCACACACACACACACACACACGGCTATAGACACACACGCATACGGACACACAAATCCACATACAATATCAGAAGTGTACACACAAGGCAGTCATTTATACATATAAACACGCACTGACACACACACACACACACACACACACACACACATGCACAGAAATCCTACGGACAGACCCACAAATACACACACATGCACAGACATTCAAACGGACAAACGTACAAAAACACACACACAGAGACACACACATGGACAGACGTACAAACACACACACATGGACAGACATCCACACGGACAGATGCACAAATACACACACCCTCTGACTATTTCTCTTCTACTCTCTTTTTTTTAATCTCTTTTTCTTGCTTTCCTTTTTCTCTCTCACTCTTTGTCTCTCTTTCTCTTTTTCTCTTTCCTTCTCTCTCTCTCTCCTCCTCTCTCGCTTTATCAATCTCTCTGTGTAACTATATGTAGCGGTCTTTCTAAAAGTTTCGTTTTATTTCAATGTTGTGTACTGAAGTGCTCCCCTCTCTGGATAATCACATTTATTTTTATCCTATTATTTACAGCTGTTGTTTATAACAGGTAAGTTTGAATTATAAGGTTTACCTTTCATTTAAATCTCCATTTAATTATTTATTTAATTGAAATATTCGTTTTTAATCGTAGTTTTCATTCTAGATATTTTTAAAACGCGCAATCTTTCAACTATGTATATATGTATGAATGTATGTATGAATGTATGTATGTGTACGTATGTATATGTATGTAGGTAAGTATGTATGTGTGTGTATGTATGTATGAATGTATGCATGTATATATATATATGTATGTGTGTATGTATGTATATATATGTGTATGTATATATATGTGTATGTATGTGTATATATGTATATATATATATGTATGTGTGTGTATGTATGTATCTATGTATGTGTGTGTGTGTATGTATATGTATGTTTGAATGTATATATATATATATATATATGTATGTGTGCATGTATGTATATATATGTTTGAATGTATGTATATATATATATGTATGTGTGCATGTATGTATATATATGTATGTATGTATGTATGTATGTATGTATATTTCATGTATGGTTGTGTATGTGTATGGGTATGTGTGTGTACGTATATGTATGTATGTATATGTATATGTGTGTATATGTATGTATGTATGTATGTATGTGTGAGTGTTGATGTATGTTTACATGCATACCTGCATGTATATTACATACGTGTGTTTATATATAATGGACACATAGGCACGTGCACACACGTATGTATGTCTGTATTGAATTTTACACACATACACATATATATATAAACACCCACACATATAAATATATATACATGTATATATATATATATATATATATATATATATATATATATATATACTTATACACATTTATGTATGTATGTATATATATATGTATATATATATATATATATATTTATTAAAATAGCAGATTAAAGTTTAAGCAAAGAATCGCTGCTTTCACCCTTAATATATACATATATATATATACACACACATATAATGTGCGTAATTTCATATGCATTATCTTTGTATATAAACTTTACACGTTAATTTTTTAAAGATATATATTTATATTTATATTTTATATATTTTTTCATATATATTTTAAAATTTATTGTCGTTAAATATCAATAATTATTTCGTGATCTGTGACAATTGCCAAACTTGGAGTAGCAACAGAGAGTAATTATAATACTCTCTGCAATATATATTAACCCTTTATTTCTGGCGAAACAGTGTAGTTTCCTCTCGTTCGTAAGCTACAACGAAAACACATGTACAAGCATACCAGGGGCGGTGGAAGCATTTCTGAATATGGTGGTGATTGGAGGAGGGGGTGGGGGGTCAATTTAGTTGTAGTGATTAGTTTAGCTGTTATTATCAAATATCAACAAAGATATATATATATATATATATATATAAAAAACCAAAAAAAATTTCGATATGCGATAAACATAACATGTAGCGCATATACAAATAAATGTGTTTTGGTAGTTTGGGGAGAAAAATATAATTACTGGGGAATGCTATGCCCCACCCCCCCCAGTTCCACCGCCCCTGCATACACACACACACAACTGCATTAGACTCTGTCACTTCCGACAACGGAATTCCAGTTGGTAAAACAACAAAACAGCCTATTATAAAAATAGCATGTACGGGGTGGAACATTCCACAGACACGTGTACACAGAACGTAGTTCTTAGGGAGATTCAGCAGGAAATTGTGTGATAAAGCTTCCTTTAAATTTACAGGTACAGCTCATTATTGTTAGTTGAGTGAAGCGACTAAACAAGGACTACACACACCCGGGAATCGAACTCATGACCTAACGATTGTGAACCGAACACTTTTATCATACACACATTAACAGACGCAGATATACAAACATGTGTGTATGCACGCACGCACGCACGCATGTGTACAAACACGCAAACACGAAAGTGTGTCAGTGGAATAGTCAGCTACATTAGTTCCACGAGCAGATAACTGTAACACTCATCGTCGAAATCGACGGAGATCCATTTTTTTTCCCTTCCTCCCTACCTATCTATATTTACAAACCTGTCTTAGTAACTTTATAGGAGCTGTGACGTGATGGATGCTAAGCTGTATCAGTCTTTGTCTTTCCTTGGACATCATCGGTAGCATGGAGAGGGGAGACTCCTGGTCTTAAAAACACCTTGCCAGGACATGTGCCCTGGAGGAGTATTTTCCTGGTGCAAACTCCAAGGTCATCAGTGACCGAAAGGGGAGGGGTATCCCCCTCTCTCTCTCTCTCTCTCTCTCTATAGAGAGAGAGATTATAATACAATTGTTTTTACTTTTGGCACAAGGCCAGCAATTATCCCAGTGCATTACTGGTACTTTATTTTATCGACCCCGTAAGGATGAAAGGCAAAGTTAACCTCGACGGGATTTGAACTCGGAACACAAAGGCCGTAACTCTATGCTGCAAAGCATGGCGTCCTATCCTCAGTCGGCGAAACTATGCAGTCTGGACTTCGAAGAAATATTTGGTATTTTTTGTCTATTTGCTCTTCACACTTATATATATATATATATATATATATATATATATATAGCTCAGGAGCTCATTTCGCAATTCTTATGTCACGGGTTCGATCCCACTGTGTGGAACCTTAGGCAAGTGTCATATACAATCGCTGTGGGTCAATCCCTGCCTTGTGAATGAAACTAGGCGGAGACTCATTGGAAGTTCGCGTCGGATTGACTATACCTGTAAATCATAGAGCCACCCTTGCAATATATTGTATCACAAGGATTATTATTTATTCAATTACTTAACCTTTTTATTTTCTGTTTCAGACTTTTGTAGAAGACTAACCAAACTTATAATACTTGAATAATGGCGTGCGTATCTTTGAATAATATACTATCTAAACTATAATAAAGGAAGGTCTACGGGACTGCGTACGGTTTATTTTTTTTTATCCCGTTAGTAAGATAAGTTGGATTACTTTGAATAAATAAGGAATGAATATTACATAATTTATCTACTAAATTTCGTAAACAAAAATAATTTCGTAAAAATAAATAATTTAAAATTGACTTCTTTTCAAAGTTGCACTTCCGCTATATCGTTGTCACCACCACCACCACTTCAACTACCATATATATATAGAAAGAGAGAGTGTGTGATGTCAACACTTCCGGTGGCGATCACTTAAATAAACATACTAATTTTCTCCTAATGCAGTTTATATATAATATCGTCTTTTTTTAATGTATCATGGATTACGTTACTGATTACATAAGACAGTGTAACGCAGTCTTCGTTCAATTTCTGTGTATATTGTCAATTACAATTTTATTTGATGAATCATATCTACATGTATATATACGTGCGTATAATATCAATATACACACTACACATGCTAGCAGAAAACCACTCAAAGGCTGGTTTTTCTGCTAGTATTCATATAATGACCTAAAACTTTTGTTTATTCAATTGGATCCTATTTTAAAGGAGATATCACACACACACACACACACACACACACACACACACACACACACACACACACACACACACACACAATCTATATATATAAATAAAGAACAAAGATCAACGAGGATTTTAATTAAAGCATTTAATTAATTTCTGTAATCCTTATCAAACATATAAACAATAGATTATAATCTATTAACAGATAATTATCTGTTAATTTTCGAATTGCTATTGGGGTTCGTGCTTTTTTGTTGTTATTATGATCTTGTCTGAAGTACATTATATTAGTAAATACACATAAACAGATAGCTATATCTTGTCTGAAGTACATTATATTAGTAAATACACATAAACAGATAGCTATAGATAAACAGACAGACAGCCAGATAGATAGGTAGATATATAGATAGATTTATAGATAGATAGATAGATAGGTAGACAAACAGTCAGGTAAGTCTGTAGTTAGATTGATATATTGATTGGTAGATACACAATTAGCTAGAAAAATAGATCGATAGATAAAAAGGTGAATACACATTCATACACGCACACACATCTATGTTTTCGTTTTTCTTGTCCGAAAATATCTGCCATAGATATGTTTGTAAACACACACACACACACACACACACACACACACACAGACACACACACACACACACAATAATAGCCTGCGCATCGGCTTTTCCTTGAGGCTCGGCCTCCAGATCTGCGAGCCACACCAATGTCGCTGCAGATCCACCGTGGACCCTTTCGGCCTCCACCTGCTTTCCTGTCGCCACAGTGCCGGCCGCCTTCCACGCCACGTTGCCCCCAACGAGGTCATAAAGCATGGCTTGAACGTTGCAGGCTTCCCTTCCCAGCTCGAGCTGGTGGGGCTGGACCGAGGGGACGGCAAAAGGCCAGATGGCATGACCATCTTCCCGTTCCGCGGTGGCAAACCCCTCGTCTGGGATGCCACTTGCACCGACACTTTCTGCAGCCGCAACCTGGTGCAGTCTGCGATTAACTCAGGTTCTGCTGCACGTCGGGCTGAGGGGGCCAAACTCCTCAAAAACCGGTCGCTCTCCGACAGGTTTACGGTTGTACCCCTGGCAGTGGAGACTTCTGGTGTCCTCGGCCCTAGGGCTACTTCTCTACTCACCACCATAGGCGCTGAGCTGACAGCCGCAGGTGTAAGCCCCGCTAGTTGGAGTGGCTTTTCCAGCGCGTCTCCCTTGCCATCCTCCGGGTAGCACCTTCTCCATTCTGACCGCTGGGGCTGGGGGGGGGGGGGCATCACGTATTATTCCATATTTAATTATGGTCGGTATGTGTATGTTTATGTTTTGGATGTTGACGAAGACTAAGCTGTTATAAAAGGCGAAGTTAAGAAGCATCATACATATTATGTGTTATGACAACGGTAACATAGTATATATATATATATATATATATATATATATATATATTCATATATGGAGGGAGGGAGAATACCTCGTGTTGACAGACATGCTCTTAAAATTCCCAGCGTTTTCAGGTAATACCTATCTATTTGTCTTCCACACACACGCACATACACACACACACACGCGCGCGCACCCCCTCCCCCACCTACACACACACACACTATTTCTCTCTCTCTTTCTCACTGTATTTCTCTCAGTAACAACAACAACCGGTGACAATCTTTTATTGAAATCCGCCTCTTAGAATTTCTCTCATCTGCCATCATCCTGTTTGCGCAGCCCATCGATTGGTCAAACATACAGATGACGTCTCGAAACCTTGACCAAACAAGATGATGGCAGATGATAGAAATTCTAAGGGTCAGAGTCCAACTGACAGAGGATTTGCTTCGAAGTCACTAGACGTATCTGAAGAACTTGCGAATCCAGAGTCAGGTTCGATCCACAAATAGATCGCACCACGAGCTGTTTGCCGGAGAAACAATTGTAATACGCTAATAAATTGTGTTTCGATGCATCACTGATTCTTTGTTTTCCATAATATGTATATAGTATATATATATATATATATATATATACACTATATAAATTGGAAGTGGTCGGACGTTGTATATTTAAGTAAGTAAGTAAGTGTAGTCGGATAAACGTCGAAACGGCTCGGTGGAATGCAGCGAAAATTTACACAGTTATCCAAAATGACCCGAGGAGGCGTTGGGTCGACCTTTAGGGTACAAGCTTCCATGGTTACGGAGAAAATCGATGAAACAGGAATTTCCCATTCAAATTGAACAATAACAACAAACACATATAAACACAGATTAGTAAACTAAGATAGAATACAATAACCAATACACAGTCACCCAAACACACACACACACACACACACACATTTATATATATATATATACATACATATATATTTATATAAACACAAGAAGTGTAAGTCAATACGTTCAAATTAACTTCGTTTAATAATTTTCGCTGTTATATATATTTCGGTGATAACCATTATGCAACAGCTATGACCTCATCAGACAGATTAAATTTGAACAGAACCCCTTCCCCCCCCCCCTCAGAAAAACATACCGATGGAATAAAGCTTACGATAGAATAAAGCTTACTAATATACTCAGTGCTGAAGTTTGGTGTTGTTTTCTCAAAGCACTGGTCGTTTTGAGAAAACAACACCAGCAAGAGTACCAGTCCCAGAGTCACTGTGCGAGAAAGAGCTGTAAAATACTCCCACCCGCCCGATTCCGTTTTCGGAGAAAATCCATAGCAAGCATGTTGGAGGTCAGATTAGTTGAAAACACGAAAATCCTAAATTATTACCAATTTTATTTAGTGTTATTAGCGGTCAACACAACACACAAATGATCTTCCTTTTTATAAGTATCATATATATATAGTGTCGGTAGTACGGTGAAATACTAGTGTTGATACCAAATAAAGCACTCTAAGCACAGGCAGAGTGTATATAATAGAAAAAACGAGGAAGTTTCGTTTACATATGAAAAAACGCGCGCAATAAATATTTTTCATATGTAAATGAAACTTCCTCGTTTTTTCTATTCTCTCTCTCTCTCGCTCTCTCTCTCTCTCGCTCTCTCTCTCTCTCTCTATATATATATATATATATATATATATATATATATGTGTGTATAGTAAAAGAATGAAGAAAAACGTGGTCGGCTGTTGTCCTGAATACAGAGTACTCATAACCTCTACTTGGATTACCTTAAACGATATCTTGTTATCTATATATTAATAAAAAACATTTACATGTATTTAGTTTTTTTATTGTGCAAAGACCTGTTATGCGTGATTCGCAGAGGATTGGCTCAGTATCAGCCATGCATTAACGATCTACTCTTCACAGTGGTGAGCTGACAAAAAAAAATATAGTGTTTATTGTTATTTGTGAAATGATGGGTCTATATATATATATATATATATATATATATAAGCATCGGCCCAATATTTTTTGTATGTGGGTGTTTGATTGTATTGGTAGGGCTACATTTGTGCGCATATATACACGTATATTCATGTGTGTGTGCACGCACGTGTGCATCCATTCATATGTGTCTATGTTGGTATGCGAATTGGACATTCAAAGTCCAGCTTTTGTGTAGTGCTGTATCGTAAACAGGAAGTGAAATGAAAAGGTGATCGTTTAGGATCGTTAATGGAGTCGGCCCCATAACTTGTATGGGTGACCCTAAGCCAATCCTCTGCGAAACGTGTGTAACAGGTCTATACACAATAACAAGCTAAATACATGTAAACGAAACTTCATCGTTTTTATTAATATATACACCCCGCCTTTGCATTGAGTGCTCCTTTTGGTAACACCACCAGTATTTCACTGAATCACATAGACTAACTATATATATATATATATATATATATATATATATATATATATATATATATATATATATATATATATGAGTGTAAGGTTAGTAAAATTTAGTTGTGGCGGTCGGCCAACATCCGCGAAAAAACAATTCTGAGCTTGCACGAAGCACTCAATAAGAATGTATCGATAAATCGATAGGTTACATCTTAGAGTAATAAACATACGTCAGTATATATATATATATATATATATATATATACTGACGTATGTTTATTACATATATACATATATATCGTTCAAGATTAAAAAAACAAACACAGTCTTATTAGTTTCACAGTTGTAGGTAAACGGAAAGAAATTTCTCAAGTATCAGACGTTAGTCCTTCATTGAAAGCAGTAAAGTAAGGAGACACACCTACACACACACGTACGTGTGCACATACGTAATCAGACACACACACACAAACACACACGCACACATATAGTGGTATGCAAATACAACAGTGTATGTATCATCACTATAGCTTTGTTGAGAATAAGTAGCTATTCGCTTTTTGAAATTTCAGTCTTACTATGTACTTAGATGTTCTATTTGTTTACTCTTACAGGTAAGAAATAGGCGGAATTGAGTGGCTTTAGTGAAATTGTAACACAGCTTGCTGGAATACTTAGCAGATGTGAGGTACGTTTCCACTTTTCTGCCTCTTTCTCCTCCTCCTCCTCTTTCTTCTTCTTCTTCTTCTTCTTCTTCCACTTATTTCTGAGAGGGTCGTGGGGGCAGGGTTCTCAAACACTCCTTCCAGCGGGTCTTGCAACCGTCTCCAACTGATCCGGCTGGATCTCCAAGTGCGACAAGCCAAGATCATAGATGTTATCCAGCCACCTTGCTCGTTGTCTACCCTTTGGTCTCCTGCCGGTTGGTTTTGCCCGTAAAATCTACCCAACGATTCTAACCACATACCTATTCTCCGAGCTCCGCACTCTATTGTATAACGTTACTCCAAAGACCCTTCAGAGGAACTCCATTTCGGCCACTTTCGCGACCTTATTCTTTCGGTCATTACCCAAGATTCATGACCATAGGTAAGGGTTGGCACGAATACCGAATTGAAGATAATGAGTTTGGCTTTTACGCCTACCCCATTCTTCTGAATGCTGAAGAAGGCGCATTACTGCACCTGTTCCTGCAATTCATATACTTAATTCAGCCTCCTGCCTTCCACCACTCATGAACATGGCTTTGAGATACTTGAACTTCTCCACCTGCTTCAGTGAAACTCCATTTACATATAGAGTGCATTCATTTTTCGTAGCACTGATTTTCCTTCCAGCTAGCAGCACTCGGCATCAAACTTATCGAGTGTAAGTCGGAGATCACCTTCTGTGGAATTAAGTAACACCATATCGTCTGCAAATTCCAGTCGAATGATTTTATACCCGCCAGTCATCATACCACTTCCAACCCAGCTGCGCATGTCAATCCTGTTCATGTAAATAATGATTTCCAGTATAGGCACAAGACCAGTAATTTGGGGGGAGAGGAAACTCAATTAAATCGACCCCAGTACGTTACTTGTGCTTTATTTTATCGACCCGTAAGGATGAAAGGCAAAGTTAACCCCGGCGGGATTTGAACTCAGACAGTAAAGGACCGTAACTCTATGCTGCAAAGCATGGTGTCCGACTCTCTACCGATGTTCATGTAAATAATTGTTTCTACTTTTTGGCACAAGGTCAGCAATTATCCCAGCGCATTACTGGTACTTTATTTTATCGACCCCGTAAGGATGAAAGGCAAAGTTAACCTCGGCAGGATTTGAACTCAGAATGACAAGGGCCGTAACTCTATGCATCAAAGAATGGCGTCCGACCCTCTACCGATACTGCCAATCCACCGCCATTGTTCATGTATGTTCATGTAAATAATGAACATGAGAGGTGACACTACACACCCGACTCCGACTCCCTCATAGATTGACAGAAACTGTATAGAAGCCTGTCAGGTGGACTGTATCTGTAATCCATGTGTGTATTAACGTTTCGTAGCCTTCCCGGCTTACTAGTGGCATATTTGATATGTGCCTAGCAATGATCGGAAATCAGTGATCAGATATCGATGATGGAAGCCATAGGCACCTAATTAAAAGATTGTCAACGGTTGACGCATATTAACAACAAACAAAAACATTAAATATAAGTGTGCCCGTTCAGGGTTGTTTTTTCGACTAAACAATAACATATGGACATTTCCTAATCACTAGTATACCCCCCCCCCCCATCCCCAACAAACATACTCATGCATACATACACAAACACACACATACAATACTTACACCACTAACTATAAAGCGGTATTATCAATGTATTTTCCACGTATTGAAAGAAACGAATATACGAATACTTTCTATTCAATCCTATTTCCTCCATTACAATGAAGTTTATTTTATATTTCTTTAAATAACCAAACATTTTTTTTACATGTATTATTTTCTTTATTTTGTATTTATTTTTCTGATTATTTAATTTTTACTCTTCCATTTTCCTATTTATCGTTCCGGATAGTAGTTAAACATGCTTCGTTGATTTCCTTTCCTGCCTCACCAGCTGTAACAGTCTTAACAGTTTTAATTAGGGAATCTTTCTGTTTTTGTAACATTAAGCTAATGCTGCTTGTTACTAAGCTATAGTAAAAATAACTAGGTACATAGCATGTTAATTTTCCCCCTTCTGTTTGTAAAGCTGTGGTGGTGATGGATATTATCGATCTGTCTGACACTCATCTATTCAACATAATCATGGGCCATAATCCTCTGCACTGAGTCAGCGGCCACATTTCATCGAGGAGCGGCAGTCCAGGTGCACAGTGAGTGCTTCCAAGCCTTCTCACATGGCAGTGCAGCCGATTCTGAGAGAGAGAGAGAGAGAGAGAGAGAGAGAGAGAGAGAGAGAGAGATTCGACACCGGTAGTTGACTGGTACTCTATTTAGTGATGACTCGAAATAATGAAAACAAAAGTAGACCTTTGTGGTAGATTTGAACTCAAATCGCTGAGACCCGGAATAATATAGCAAAGCATTCTATCAGGTACTTTACTGATTTTGCCGATTCGCCGCCTTCCAGGATATTGTTTGCTATTATATTCCTTCCAGAAAGTGGGTGGAATGGTAGAATTGGTAGAGTAACATAGCTTGTGGCATTTAGTCTTGTCCTTTTATGCCCCGACAGAGCCAGATTAAACCCCCATTGAAACTCTAAGAACTTAAACGATTCTCCCCCATGTATAAAGTCTGCAAAAAAAATGATTTTTTTTAGAATGACAATTCATTTAATTTGAATAAAATGATGCCAAACTTCCCTTGTTGCTCTCAATATGGGCTTATTTTGCATAATGGTTAAACCAGCCCTGTGTCTTGAATTTAAGTCCCATCAAGTTCAATTTTACCTTTGTTCTTTCATTCTAGTGTCGATTATAGTAGGTGTAATCCGTCGACCGATTTAATACAATCACCTTACAAGCATTCTGGTAAGGTCTCCACATTTGGAGGGCAGGAAAACGTCGAAAATATGGGTACAGTATATCACTGGTGATTTCTTTAATGAAATGTCAGGTTGAAACTAGGAGAAATGTGAACTCAAATGTGAAATTAAATATCTCAAAGTTACAGTATAAGTGATAGCTAGCGATTCTGCCAATCCACGACCGGATAAAGCCTATGTATAGTAAGTATGGACCCGTAACTCCGGAGAGAGTCGGAAGGGCGCCGCATTGACATATGGTGTTTCTAGGGCAGTGAAACCTATCTCCTCTCCAGGTCTGAATAAAGCACATTTCTTCCTGAGAGGGATAGAGTGAGAGAATAGAAATGAGAAAGAAATATAGAGAAAGAATCGACCTCAGTACCAGACGGGTACTTTTTTATCGAACTAGAATGGATAAAAGGCAAATTTGGGCGGAATTTGAACTTAGAGAGCAGAGAGCCAAAACGAATACCGCAATCATTCTATCTGACATTTTAAAGACTCTGCTAATACATCGCTTTCATAGGAAAAAAAAATCTGTTACGATATGTTATTAAATCGTGACACTATATGAATGATAAAATGTTATTTTATTCTAGCAAATTGAAGTCATTTAGCGATAAGATGGTCTGTTTTCATAACAGAATTTCTTCATTTGGAGTAGAGAAAGACATTTTTCGATAAAAACGGTACAAGGACATCTATGACCTCGTACTATATATGGATTTATAGTAATAAATTAATCAATTAAATGAAATCAGTTTAGTACAGACTTGTTGTATCAACCTCCAGAGAGTTAGAAAAATAGCTCAGTATGTTATGACCTAAGGGACATCACGTACAATTGATTATCGAATCCTGTAAATTAGCATTGCACAAAATCGATGATTCCCTATATCTCACATTTTCTTCTATCTATCCACCTACCTACCTTTCTATCTATCTACCGACCTACCTACCTTTCTATCTATCTATCTACCTACCTGCCGACCTACCCACCTTTCTATCTATCTATCTATCTATCTTCCTTTCTTTTTCTACTTTTTCCTATCAAGTGAAGGCAAGCACTTGTTGAGATAATTCTGCAATCTAGTTTTGAATACCAATCTATATGCATAATTATTCTCTTCACTTTGAAAAGATCATTTGGGTAGCTTTCATTGTTAAAAATTGTATGGGTAGCTTTCCTTGGGAACGATTGTTTGTATGGATAGCGTTCCCTGGGAAAGATCGTATGGGTAGATTTCATTGGGAAAGACTGTATGGGTAGCTTATATTAGGAAACGTCATATAGATAGCTGTCATTAAGATAGGTTGTATGGGTAGCTTTCTTTGGGAAAGATCGTGCGAGTAGCTTTTATTGGGAAAGATTGTATGTACGGTTTCCGTGGGAGAGTTCGTATGGGTATCTTTCATTGGGAGAGATTGTATGTATGAGTAGCTTTTATTGAGAAAATTTTGTGTAGCTTAACATTGTTTTCCTCATCATTGTAAAATTCCAGGTTCCCTGCCTTCGAGAGAACGGCCATGGGTTCTGTCTTGTTCAGTTGCATTTACTTTCATAAAGATAACGTCGTGATGACAATGGAGATTTTTTCGCATCCTATGACGCTTCTCTGTTACCAGCAGCCTCCAAATGTCTACGCTCCATATTTTCGATATTTCTGCGATCAACTCTTTTAATTTGCAGAGTTATTCAAACGTTAGATAGAAAGTACAGCTCGATACATACATATTGATATGTTGTTCCCTGCTGGGTAAACTTAATCAAGTGTCCACTACCAGGAAATTGCCTTTTATCATAATATTTCGCTCCTATCTTCGTAACTTTACATATTTGAAAATTCTATAGAATTATTTACACCTTTATAACTATTTCTGACATATGCTTCTGTCATTTGTTTGCTGCCTGTAAGATCTACAGTTGAATAGTCCTAGATGTACCATGAGGAATAATGCTAGATGTACCATGCCTGTACCCATTGAGAGACTATGCTGCTCGCACAAACATACTGGCGTTCATCGTATGGCGAAGCCCTGTAGGAGTTCGAGTACGTTGCATCACCACTACTACATTATCGTTTGAAAAAGTGACACATGTTGGTATTAGCGGTATTCTAGGTATAAATACGATGTCCCCCTTACCACATCCAGTGAAGATTTTGGCTTCGACAATGTGAGGCTGTAGCTCTATGACAATCATACGTGTCCCATTGTACAATCATGACTGATCTAGGTTTCTGAGAAGCATGATGACTGTGCTCTTCTTCAATTGAAGTTTGTGTTGCGGCATACCGGATGGTTCCAGATTTTTGAGAAATTGTGATGTTTTTTTTAGGGGGGTTACACAGCTACTCCTTTTGGAATGATAGCTTTTGAAATTGGAGAACACTTGATTAAATAAGTATACAACGCTTTCCACAACAGTAGAAAATGATGAAGAAATCACTGAGGCTGGGAAAATTCGTGGGTCAACCCCATGCCCCCCCCCCCCCCTTATCTACTGTTGATATATTGGCTTTATTGGAAGTTGGACACTTCGTCGGATATATTTCGTTTTTGTAGTGCAAACATGGCAGCATCGGAATTATTGTTGACGTATTTGAGAGAGAAATACAGACATTACATTTGAGTTAGTTTGAGATAGGGAGAGGTGGAGTGTGTGAGAGCTGGAGTAGTATTTCAATCTCTCTATATATTGATAGCATGACGGACAAACAGTACATTGGTGCTAGAAAGAGCAGTAAATTCTCCCCCAACTCATCCCGCATTCCCTTTTCGGAAAATAAGTCGACAGTTAGCTTGACACACGAAACCCTTAATTATTATCAATTTTATTTAGTGTTAGTTTTCTTTAGTCATTAAAAAAAACCATACATGACAAAAAAGTAGATTACCAGAAATCCCATACGTTACAAAATAAATAGGATGGGTTGGTGTCTCAATTTCTAAACTAAACCACTAATTCTGTTGTTTTTTTAATCAACGGAGACAGCCTAGAAAAATTACCAATTTTCCACCGCCAACTTATTCCAACTCCCCAATTATTTGGAACCAGAGAGTATATAGATAGATGACGGACGAATAGACAGACAGAATCTGCCTGGTAGGAAGAACAGTAAATTCTCCTCCGACCCCCCCCCCCCCCGCCCCATTCCATTTTCGGAAAATAAGTCGACAGCGAGCTTGCTGGAGGTCAGAATTGTTGAAAACACACCTTAATTATTACCAATTTTATTTAGTGTCATTCGCGGTCAACGTACAAACTTCAAATTTCCTTTTTAT
Source organism: Eledone cirrhosa (assembly GCA_964016885.1). NCBI lineage: Eukaryota > Metazoa > Mollusca > Cephalopoda > Octopoda > Eledonidae > Eledone > Eledone cirrhosa. The sequence goes on from OZ024741.1 coordinate 90,176,853, forward strand.
AAATATATATATACACACACACATACATATATATATATAATGATATATATAATATATATAATGTGCATATGTGTGTACATGTGAGCGAGCATGCATTTAGGAACTAATATGTGTAACTTAGTATATGTCTGTGTGTGAGAGAAAGAGAATGTGTGTGTGTATGATGGAAATATCAGCAACACTAGCAGCAGAAACACTAACCTAATTGTTTTAACTTAATTCCAAAGGTTAACCACACTACTGGTGGTGATAGTGGTGACGGTTGTGGTATCAGCAGTGCTGCTGATGGTAGTGTTGTTGTATTCTTTGATTTTCATTGTTTTATTCTGTTTGTTTATTAATCTCTATTTGCTCATTCGTAAGTAACAACAATTCTTTTCATTATCAGTCCCACCGAGGTTAACTTTGCCTTTCATCCTTACGGGGTCGATAAAATAAAGTACCAGTAACGTACTGGGTAATTGCTGGCCTTGTGCCTAAAGTAGAAACAATTATCAGTATATGTTTCCTGGCTTGTAATGATTTAGCAAACAAATTATATAAAAACGAGTTTGTTTATTCAATTGCTTGTAGTATCTGTATTAATGGACAGATTGATGTGAAAATTTTCTGTTAACTAAAGTCTTCAAATTTTAATGTAATTCAATCATAATACTGTTTTGTACTTTCCAAGAATGCCATGTTAATGCGATTTCATGTGGTACAGGATGTTAAGATTTAAGTATCAGTCAATCACTAAAGTCGATGGACTCGACTGTTTCTTTCCTCAAAATGTGTGGGCTTTTGCATATGTTATGTTTTTTTTAATGGTTTCATGCGAGTTTACTGTATAACCAGGTGAACCTTCTATGTTTATGTGGCGTGTTATATAGTATTGTGTGTGTGCGCACAGTATGATCAAATTGTTCGATCCCGCTGAGAGGTATCTTGGGTAAGTTTTATTTACTTGCGTCGACTCATGCATTGTGAGTGAAATTGAGTAGACGGAAACTGTTTAGAAGCCTGCACCTGTAATTTAAATGGCCAACTTTGTCACATGCCATGTCACGCTGAATCACTCTTGAGAATTACGTTAAGGGTACACATGCCTGTGGAATGCTCAGCCACAGAAACACGCTGTTCCGTTGATTGAATAACTGGAGCACTCATCTTCGAAAATTGACGAAAGTTCATTCCACTGTTTTTTTTCCGGTACTTGTTAGTGCTATTACATCTAATTTTCTGTTTTTGTCTTGATTCTTACGTTATTTTAGTGTTTCATGTTTTTGTTTGTTGTGGAAGGTTTATATGGTATTGGGAAGTGATTGTGTAGAATATATACCAGACCTGCCAACCTCTAAAAACCCAAACGGGGAGTACCATTAAAAAGTGCCCCAAAACGGGAGAAATGAGACAAAATGAGGTGATTTTACATAATGAAAGCTATATCTATTTTCACAAGAGACGACATATCTCACCCACCCCAAAGTGGGTGAGAGATCTCTCCGACGGATGGGGAGAGTTGACAGGTCTGATATAGAATGAGGTGTGTTGTATTATTGGGAGCCGATTCTATAGAATACACTGTATGGGTTCTGTTGTATTATTTGGAGATGATTCTGTAGAATATATTATGTGTGGTATAATATTTCTCTTCGTTTTCTCAGTCATAAATAAACAGTGTTGAGTTTGGGCTTATTTTTTTCGATAGAGTCTTCTTTTTCTGCCTTGTAAATTTACTTACCTATTCGTTTCCTTCTATTCTTCTACCGTAGTTTTTCTTAAACAGCAGATACAACAGTAGACTTTCATCACAACAATACGTTTGCAACTTAGTGTGGTTAAATCTCCTTTTTCAGTAAATATACTTTAGTTGTTAAAGTGACGTCCGAACGAGTATCCTTCACCACTGGCTCCCGGCTGACAGGATGGATAATGCATTGCTCCAGAGGACGGGGTGGAAGACACGCTGAAAAAGCCACTCCACCCCGCGGGGCTCGCATTTCTAGGTAATTGTATAAAGGCGGTGAATTGGCGGTGCCATTAAAATGTCGAATAGAATACTTTGCGGTATTTGTTCCGGCTTGCTGCACACCGAGTTCAAATACTGCCGAGGTCAACTTTGCTTTTCATCCTTTCTTAGTAGATAAATAGGGTACCAGTCTAACACTTGGGGTCTTTGTCACTTCTTGATTCTCTCTCAGGATGAAATCAGCTGTGTGCAAACCTACAGAGGGAAAGGGCTATGCCAGGTTTAAAAATACTCAAGAAACGCTGCATGTCCCCACGGCACCCTTACGACGCCACTGGTAGTAACAGGTAAATGAAAAACAAATGTGTAGAATATAGGTTAAGTTGTTGTTGTGTAGCTACAGATCAACCAAGCCCGAGCATTCTGAATTTGACCACAACCACTCAGGGGCGGTGGAAACATTTCTGGGGTGGGGGTATGGGGCAAATTTGGTCAATTTAGTTAGTGATTAGTTTAGCTGTTATTATCAAATATCAACCAAGATATAAAAAAAAAACTTCAATATGCGATAAACATAACATGTACATAAATTGATGTGTGTTTTGGTAGTTTGGGGAGAAAAATATAATTATTGGGGGGAACCATACCCCTGCCCTTTTTAGTTTTATATATTGTTGGCTGGTTATTGTGCTATTGAACTGGAAGTGTCTAGTAGAGTTATTGTGGGTGTGTACAGTAAAGTTGTAAGTCACAGTATGGTTACTTTTACAATTTTCTTAATCTGTTTCATGATTCTCAATGTGAAATGTCTTGCAGTATTTCGTTACGGCTCTTTACGTTTTGAGTTCAAATCTCAGAGGTAAACTTTACCTTTCATCCTTCTGGGGTCAATAAAATAAACTTCGAGTAAAGTTTGATTCAATCGACTTTCCCTTCCCCCAAATTGATGGTTTTGTGCAATTAGTGGTACATTTTTACTCTCATGCCAATCTTGCCTATTTCAATTTCACGGTTGCTGTAATAAGTTGTCGCATATTTAGAGCCTACTTATTCCACTGCTTCTCAGTTTTCATGTCGTAGAATGTGCATATTAGAGCTGCCATGTCTTCTTTGCCCACTTATTTCTGAGAGGGCCGTTGAGGCAGAGCCCTCAAACACTCCTTCCAGCAGGTTCTTTCAGAAGTAACCGTCTCCAATTGAACCGACTTACTCCCTAAGCGAGACAAGCCAAACTTACAGATATTTTCCAACCAACTTGCTCATCGTATACATCCGGGTCTCGTGCCAGTCAGCCTTGCCCATAAAATCTGTCTGTCCAGATGATATTGTCAATTGTTGATACTGATTACAATATCCTGCAGTTCATGCTATCCTATTTTTCCTAATTAACCGGCAACGTTAATTGGATCATAATGCCGTTGAAGATTGGCCGAAATCTTCCTTCATCTGGTGGCTATAATAATGGGTCAGTATGGTGAAAGAAGAAACCCCCCCCCCGGAATTGTGGAATCGGAAAAAAGTTTTCATTTTACTTGGGTAGTAAAGAAACAGGAGGTTATAACATTTACGTTTTTCTCGACGGAATTTAAAATGCGAAAGGAAAGAAATGGATTCATCTGATGTTCGAAATCAAATTATATGTAAATTTACCTTAACTTCTCGGCGCTCTCTGCACACATTCTGTCATATCACGTGAGAAAGCTCTATTCATGTGCTGTGCCATATATTTCAAGATAACAGTTTTTGTTATTATTTATGTGCGTGTGAAAGAGGGTGTTTGCTTTTTATTTACGTAAAACGAATTTGCAAGTCATTGGTGTTTTGCCAAAATGTCAAGTACTAAAACGAATCCACCCAGTATTTTAACCCCTTAAAAGAAATAAAGAACGGATTTGTTTTCTCTGTGCTGTCACCCCTGGAAAATATCTTTGTTAATGGGCGTGTATCAATTTACTATACAGAATGATTATAGTTGGCGAAGTGCCTAGCTCAGCAACTATATATTTCCTCCCCAACTCTCTGGTTTTACAGTCTCTTACTTATAATTTCTGAAAAACTTTAATCTTGTATCGCATTATGAAGGTTGTTACATGTAACCATGTAGAAAAATGTGTTGTTTTTAATTTTACTTGAGCTAACTTACAGTTAAAGGCTTGAAGAGAATTAGAATATATCATTTCCAAGAATGAGAGACACGAATCCAAAGACTTTGTGTCATAACAACAATGCTAATAAATAATTCTTTCTAACATTGACACAAGGCTAACAATTTGGGTAAAAGGGGAAATTCGATTATATCATTACAGGGTGTTAAAGGTTAATACATATTGCATGATTAGACGAGCTTAATATATTTTATCGATCTCGGAACGATAAAAAGCAAAGTTGACCTCGCGAGATTTGAACTCAGAATGTAAAAGTCGGAACTAAATAACGCAAAGCATTTTGTCTGACGCTCTAACGACACTTCCAAGCCACCTTCCTATCAGTGCTAATAAATTATTTCTACATTTGACACGAGGCCAGCAATTTGAAAGGAAATGGAAAGTCGATTAAATTGACACCAGTGCGCTACTGGTACTTTATTTTATCGACCCCGTAAGGATGAAAGGCAAAGCTAGTATCGGCGGGATTTGAACTCAGAGGGCCGTAACTACATGATGCAAAGCATATTGTTCTATACAGTATATGTTCTATATTGCCAGCCCACTGCTGTAGTACTAATAAATAATTGTATCTGATTTTGGAACAAGGCCTACAATTTTGGAGGAGGGGGAAAGTCGATTAAATTGACCGCCCTAATGCTAATAAATAATATATAATATTCTCTCATGTAAAGTTACTGGTGTGATGAGTGTCATTTTGGGTGTAGTCACCGAGGAAATGGCGTTTTAAGTTTAAATCTCAGCTGGCAGACTGGTACTCACGAGATAGACATGAATATAATGTTATTTTTCCACATCATATAATGTATTGTTATATTTAACGAACTCAATAGCGAACTAAACTAAGCGATTTGCTTAATAGATTAATTGGTTCGTTAACAATGTTTTGTTTTAATGATATACTCTACTATATAATATATCTATATAATATATCTATGTATTTTAGCCAACACTATATTTTAACATGTAAACAACTCGTCTTTATATACAATACCTTTGTGGAGAAAAAAGGGAGATCTGTTGGGCTAGCTTCAATCCTATGTTAGGATTTCATCAGTGACGGAGAACCTCTTTAACTGTCTAACGATTTATATACAGCTTAAAACCCACCTATTAGTGAAGGTTCAAACAAATTATATCGATCAAATTGCATAATCTTTCTTTTTCCTGTTTGCGAAAACTCTTATATGTAATGCTAACTCGTTTACATCTATAGATATATAGTGCTGGTAAAAAATGTAGAGATAAGCTCTGTATAGCATTAAAACAAAACCATCTTGGACGTGGTTCATCTCTAGGTTACCTACCGGTTGGTTTTGACCGTAAAATCTGTCCTGGGATTATTTCGTTTGACATTTTAACCATATGTCCGTTGTATCGGAGTTGTGATTTCTTGATGTTATAATATACTAGCATTAAAGCCCGGCGTTGCTCGGGGTCATTAAGTTACCAAAGTTAGGTTGCACCACCAATTTTATGGCAGCACTTTTTGTCTGCCAGGCACTGGGTGAATGAATTGCAGACCTGGAAGCATGAGCTGCGCCAGAAGTGACAATTGTAGTTTCGCATATGGATATTATCTCTGTGCAAAAAAGTGTTGAAATTTATTGTTTCACAGTACTTGCGCAACACGCGCGTAGACGATGCCAGCCGAACAACAGAGCTGCGATGGAGTTGTTCTGCATGGTTGTCTGTGTGTTTTCTAAATTTAAGACAGTAGGGAGGGTTGTGATATGAGGGAGAGTTAGCTGTTGTTTCTAGCATGTTTAGTGACCTCATAGAGGATATGTGTTTTCTAAATTTAAGACAGTAGGGAGTGGTGTGATATGAGGGAGAGTTAGCTGCTGGTTCTAGCAGGTTTAGTGACCTCATAGAAGATATGTTTTCTAAATTTAAGACAGTAGGGAGGGGTGTGATATGGGGGAGAGTTAGCTGCTGTTTCTAGCAGGTTTAGTAACCTCATAGAGGATATGTGTTTTCTAAATTTAAGACAGTAGGGAGTGGTGTGAACGGACAGTATCACCATCAAGCTTGGAAAGAGAAAGTAGCAGAAAGTATGAAGTTGTATAGATTTTGAATGGTAGTAGAAAGAGTTCAGCAGTTTAAATGAGAGAGAAAAATCGTAAAATATTGAGTTTTATCTATTTTTTGCGTAATTGTGGGTGAAATTGAAAAAATTATCTGCGTCAAGACGCAATCGAAGCTATTTCGAATGCTGAATTGTAAATTTCAATTGAAGAAATTCTATATCGTAGATTTCTATAACGAAGGAGCATGACCACTCACTGAGCTTTATAGATTATGATGCAATGAAAATTTATTTCATTGTACTTGTTTAGCAGCTCAGCTACTCCTAACTCTTTAATGTTTCTTCCCTTTCGATTAAGTTGACAACTTAAGAATCTCCATATCGACGAAGCTCGGTTTCTGATGTGGAATTATAATTTTATTGTTATTAATTAAAACACCCAGGAAACCCATGTGAGATGCAATCTCTCAGAAGACCGGCTAAACCTTCGCATGAGTGAGTCGTAACAAAAATATTTAACTCTTAACGTCCCGTACCTCACGAAATCACGTTATCAAGACATTCTTTGTAAGTAGTATTACGGCGGCATCATATTAAACATTTTTACGACGATCTATTTACAAGTAAAGATACTGTAAATATCTAAATTAACAAACCAGTTTTTAGATATTTTCTGCTAAATCATTACAACGTGTTAAAAGTTAATGCATATTGCATGATTAGATGAACGATTCTTCGTAACTTCCTTGACAAATGCTATGTACTTTAGATATTTTCATATGAGGATACAAAGTAGTCCCGTTGCCTTCTTTCGAGTATTCTTTTACAAGATATCTTGTCGGCTAGATGCAGACAGGGTCGCCACACCTGATTAGAAACACATAACATAAAAGAATAAATAAATATAAAAATGGGACAAATACCGCAATGTATTTTGTCAAACGGTCTAACAATTCTGATCATCCCCTTCTTTGAACTGGTACTTTATTTTATCGACAGCGAAAAAAATGAAAAGCAGAATTGATATTGGTGGGAGTTGAGCTTAAAACGAAAAGAGTCGAATGACTACCGTAACAGTTTTTATTGAAGCCGAAACGACTCTGGTATTTAGTGAGTGTATAGCTACATAAACTTGAGCTTGCTAAACACGAGGTTTAGAGAGAAAACAATAGTCAATGACAGTATATAAATGTAAGCATTGATGAATGGTTGTTTGAGAAGGCGTGGATTAACGTAATGTGGTGTAGAATTATTGTTTAACTCCAGGTCAGCCATGATAAATCAAACCTCTAATGAGAAAGCATTCCAGCCATGACCATTCCGACACTTTGTATATTATTGTCATATTACCTAATGTATCTGTCTATTTTTAAGAGAGTGGGATGAGATTTGAGGGCTATTTTACTGTTACTTTTAGCAAGTGGAGCACCGTGTAGAGAGTGGTGGGGCGTGGTGTAGTGTGTTGTGGAGTTGGGGTGGTTTGCTGAGGAATGGCGTGGTGCGGAGTTGGTCAAGTGGATGTGGAGTGGTGGGGCATGACCTGGGGTAGCGACGTGTGGTGTAGTGTTGTATGGTGTGGTGTGTACTAAAGGACCCTTTCCCCGATCTGACTTCTTGGCATTGTTTTACTTTCGTGACTTCAGGAGAGAAAATGAATTAAATATATTACCTAGATTTCTGATTCTCTGTTGTGCAGCGTCATACGAACTAGAGACCTGTTTTTTTTTTGCTGATGGTGGTGGGGAGACAATGGTGTGGGGAGACAGTGAGAATACAAAGACGATTGAGAATCGTGTGTATGTATGTGAAAACGTGTTCATTGGGAATGAGTAGTGTGTGTGTAGTGGTGTGACTTGTTCTTGTCAGTCTATCTGACCTGACGTCCACTATGTATGTGTACACAGAGTTCATATGTTCATTAAGACAAATTACTACGTAGGTATGTGAGTGTACGAACGTCTGTCTAGATATCTAGAAAGATATATATCTCTCTATCTATTTCTCTCTCTTTCTTTCACACAGACACTCTTTCTTTCTCTCTATCTCTATATATAATGCATATATATATATATATATATATAAATAAATATACACGGGTCTGTATGATTGTGTATAGAAGATTATATTAATAAAAGGAATTCCAACTTTGTCTGATTTACTCGTTTTATTTACAATCCTTTAAAATTATAATGATATTATAATGAAATAGTATGGTAGAATATTAAATGTTAAATGTTAATTGAACAAGTACTTTCATGCTTTCGCAATCTTCAGGTTCATATTCAGTGGTGACAGTCAAGTTTGCAATTTTCAACTGTAATGAGATGGCTAAAATATGTGCCTTATATACAATAAAAAGGGGCTACAGGATGCTAAGTTTTGCAAATTGTATTTCGACCAATCGGTGTGTGGTTTCACTAGATTACTAAAGCTGATTGGTTTTGGACGTCACGGTTGGTTGAGCATGTCTAACGACTTCTATTTGACCCTATCCAAAGCATCAATTGTTTTGCTATTTTTAGAAATGATGAAAATAGCATTTTCTAGGGTTTTTATAAAAAATCTTCTGTAATCATCAACATCACTTTTATTATTATTATTATTATTATTATTATTATTATTATTATTGTTGTTGTTAGTGGTGGTAGTCGACATGGTCGTAGGCGTAGTCATAGTAGAAGTAATACCCCTAAGCATTATTATTGTTCATTTAGCTTGGGTTGGAATTTATCAATAAAATTCTTTTCTTTAATTTTTCTCTTGATTTCACTTGGGCTGTGTAGTTTGTAGAATGGAAATATTATAAATATTTTCTGACCACATGTTGCTAGATGGTTACTCAGGGGTATCTGACGGACATTTGGGTCTCTGGTTTGCTGTCGGTGCACCCGTGCACGTTCCGATAGTGCATTTCCAGTTTCACCGACATATAGTTCTTCACAATTCGGGCATTTAATGCAGTAAATTAGATTTCTGCTTTTGCAGTTCATATTTGCATTTGGGAATATTTTTCCAATTTTTGTGTTCATATATTGACCAGTATGTATGAACTGACATGTGCCACATCGACTATCATTGCATTTAGATACAGTGAATGATTGGTCTTTGTTGTTAAAGTCAAACTTTGCCTTTGTTAGTAATTGCATCAAATTTTTCGGCTGTCTTTTACTAAGAATCAAAGCTCAGTCTGTGATTAAACCTTTTAATTCATTACTTTGAGCAATGATCAGTAGGTTTGCTTTGGTAGTGTTGAAGATATTCTGGTGACATGGGTTGTGTGTCATTATAAATGGTATGACCAGTTCTTGGTTTCTTCTTCCTTGGGTTGTTCTAAGTTGTTGTATAGGTATTTTTATAGCCTGCTGTATGCCATTTTCTATAGTGGTTTCAAAATAATGTCAACAAAATTGCTTAGACGGTGGATAGGGCATGTTAGGCGGGGCTATAATAGGTCTAAGTTTTAAGTCTTTTGGGTGTAGTAATTTAATGTACTCACTTTTTTATTCTTTTACTGCCAGTTGGATTTCTATGACTTATGAATTTTTGGTACGCCACAAAAATTGCTGGGTTTTGGCTCAAAATTGGTGATGTAGCCTCTTTTATTATCAGTAAGAGAGTTGTAGTATTTTGAAGCCAGGTTGTTGATTTTCTTCATGATGTTGTGGTCTATATTTGACGGTATTTCATGGTAGAATGTTGTCTTTCAGTTGTTCCTCAACCAAATCTTTGTAGTATTCAGCATCCATTATAATAATTGCACCCCCTTTATCTGCTTGTTTAATTATTGTTTATCATTTTGTATACGTTTAAGTGCAGACATTTCCGATTTGTTAATGTTTGGCCTAACATTAGTATTACGTCTAAGAGGAAATTTAGACAGGATATCAATGTATTGGTCGAGGTAGATATTTCTTCCTTTTGGCGGAGTGAAATTTGATTTATTCTTTACTAGTGATTCATCACTCTCATTACTTTTATCAGCGAAGATATATGTATATATATGTATGTATGTATGTATGTATGTATGTATGTATGTATGTATGTATGTATGTATGTATGTATGTATGTATGTATGTATGTATGTGTATATATATATAACGAAGGAGGTATGGTAAGGAACCAGATGGACCATAACGCACCAGAGTACTCAATACTTAGGGTAGTAGAGTGGGTAATAGGAAAAAATATATATATATGTATATATGAAAATATATGACCCCGACGGCAGAGCTCAAGCCGTCGAAATAGCCTTTGGTGACCATCCAGGATTTGACTACTGTGATTTACTGATTAATTGGTGAAATATATTTTTTATTTAAAGAAATATATACAAAGGAGATTAATCATTTTAAAAGTTCTAGTTAAACTTTAATTGGTTACCTACCTAGCTATGTATGCTTACATACTTTACAAATTATTCCCTGTGCTTGTTCCATATGTTTATTTTATATATATATGTCAATCTATTTCTAGTTGAT
>OZ024741.1:90192475-90207475 GCA_964016885.1 Eledone cirrhosa
TAAAGTTTAAGCAAAGAATCGCTGCTTTCACCCTTAACGGGATCTTCTGAAACTATATATATGTAAAGTTGTAGTTCCTGTTTGTTTGTTTGTTTGTTTGTTCAAGAACTCCTCCTATGGTTTTGGAGATAGACCCCATAACCATATATATATTCTGAAACTACATTGCCCAGGGTACTTGGATAAGTATATTTCATTTTAATCAAATGGTTCCCCGGGGGCACAAACACCCGCTGAAACTCTTTTCCCTTCGATTTATATGAAATTTAAACCATAGGCAAATGACAAGATATGATGCCTATTAACAAAATTTCAGCAAATTTCAATAATATTAAGACACCCTAATGGAGTTTTTCTCCACAAATTATATCACTGATTTAAAATCAATCATCATTTTTTTACAATGCGCGGGTAATTCGGCTAGTATATATATATATATATATATATATATATATATATATATATATATCAGGGGTGAAGGGTCCGTGCATGCAACGCATGCAGTGCATGCGTTATAGAATCTTGAGTTGATCAATTGCGTCGGTTGAAGCAAGCAGAATTTTGGCTGCTTACTAAAACGTATAGACACAAAAAAGATAACGCACACACATACACACATACACATGACAGCTTTGGGGCAAGCAGAATTTTGACTGCTTACTAAATCGTAGACACATAAAAAGATAACACATACACATACTAGATAACACTACATGCGGCTTTGACCGGGAGGGTTATTTAGAGGGAATTGGCGGGGGGGGGGGGCTGCACAGCCCCACTCCGCCATGGTGATTGGACTGCATGCCCTGCTTTCCAGGTTACCCTTCGCCACTGATATATATATATAATGGGCTTCTGCAGTTTTCACCTACAAAATTTCACTCACGAGGCATGGATGACTCAAGGCCATAGTTGAAGATACATGAACATGGCACCGCACAGCAGAGTTGCACCCAGTACCACGTTATTACGAAACAAACTCCTTAATCACATCCATGCATCTGACAATGTTTAATATATCCAGTGAATGGAATTTAGAGAAACTTACTAAAGCAACTCAGCTAAAACACAAGCAAACACATAAACAATAAACATCATAACAAATGAGATATTGTATATTTTAAAATAAATTTACAGTTAATTGAAATTGATTACTTGTTCCAAAGTGTAATTATGACATGCTATGTATTGTTGAAGGCGGTGAATTGGCAGAGTCGTCCGAACGTTGGATAGAATGCTTTGCGGTATTTGTTCCGACTGTACGCTCTGAGCTCAAATCCCGCTGAGGTCAACTTTGCATTTCGTCCTTTTGAATTCAATAAAAAAGCACTAGTGGGGCTAATTCTTCATCTATACCTCTTTCTCACTTCCTCGTAATCACTCCCTCACCTTCTCTGGAAGATATCGGCTGTGTCCAGACATGGAGAGGCGATAGGCTCCGTCAGGTTTAAAAAACGCCGTATGTCACTGCGGCGCACCCCACAACTTCACCAAGAATTACGGCTATATACATACATACATTCAATGTATACTGAAAAAAAATAATACATAAGATTCTGAGTATTACATAAAAAATTAAACAATGTTAAATAAAGTTTATTTTGTATCATTTGTTGATATGTATGCAAGAAGTGATAACACAGACATCTTTCCTGCCAGGTTTTAACTTCTAAATTTTATATTTCCGAAATCGGGAGTTGAGATAATTTCTAAACGACTTGATCAAAGCATTTTAAAATATTATTTCTTCGTACGCAAATACCATTTTACAGACCTGTCAACTCTCCCCATCGGACGGGGAGATCTCCCACTCACTTCAGGATGGGTGAGATATGTCTCCTCTTGTGAAAATGGGTATAGCTTTCATTATGTAAAATCTCCCCATTTTGCTTTATTTCTTCCCCTTTTGAGGTACCTTTTTTTGCCATGGTATTCCCCCTTTTTTGGTGTTTAGAGGTTGGCAGGTCCGATTTTACCGTTTCTTAATTTACGATCCCACATTGGGTCGGTTCTTTGTGTGTGTTAAACTAATGACTTATAAATCTGGTCTGCCGAGGTTTAAGAACACCAATTAATAGTTTGTTGACATTCTGTTAGATTTCTAACTTTTTTCTTTGTCCGATGAACAAAGCGTGAATGATGGCGGCTGTGCTTCAAAATACTATATATTTAATAAGCTTTGTTCTACAGCTTTCAATACTCAAAATGCAATACAGTTTCTTTTAGTGCTATTTACCAATGTTGTTATATTGCAATATTTTAATTATAATCAGAGTTATATTTATAAACAAGTCAATTTCGTACAAAGTTATTAATTAATTTGTCAATTAGTAAATTACTGATGAAAAATTATTTTAACGAAAATAAATTACACGAAAAAGGTTTTTCAATCTAATCTCGTGAGGTTTTACTCAAGTGTTGTGGGGGAATAGATGGTTATTTGCAGCATATATATAGATCTATATATATATACGTGTTTAGTATATTTGTATTTGTTTGCGTGTGTGGAGTTTAATCTGTTAACAGATGTATATAGTTCTACTTTGTATGTGTGTATGTGTATATATATATATATGTATGTATGTATGTATGTATGTATGTATGTGCACTAGGTAGAACGTGAGACCGTAGGTAAGCGAGATACAGACCCCTGCCTATCTGGGAGGTCTCTGTGGGTGTGTGTGTGTGGAAATGTAATCTGTCGCCCTATCACGTTGTCTTCTTCCTCTCGCTTCTATGTTTGTCAAGAATATAATTTTGTCGTTATCTTACAGTTCCAGACACAGTGGTGTTTCGTAAAGGTCCTGGTCCGTCATGCGTGTGAGATCAAAAATCACACTCAATCTTCTAAACCACGTCTTAACCCTGCACAACAACCACCGATCTGCAATCATTATTGGTATGAGAATGAAGGACGTCATCGGCCTGCAGCCGTCGAATTAGATAGTCTCTATAAAATAATCTACAGCTATGAATGTATGGACCCATAACACTTGGTGCAGTCGTAGAAGCACCGTCACATCATATGGTGTGTCACAGGAATTTAAAACCTAGCAGAACCCATCCTCTAGAGAAGGTGTGTGTGTGTGTGAGAGAGAGAGAAGAATCTACCCCAGTACTGGACTAATACAGATGAAGTTGACCTCGGTGGGATTTGAACTCAGAGAGCGCAGAGAGCTTTAACAACTACTGCAAAGCATTCTATACGACGTTTTAACGTCGTATAGAATGCTTTGCACTATCTAAATTGAAAATAAAAACAGGATGATCATGGCTGGAGCATTTTTTACCACAGATCTACTTGATCCCAATTGACTGGTAGCTAAACAAGGATTAAATAATGCAAGGTATATTTGATTGTTGTTTAGTCTAAGATGCAGCATGGTCGGATGATTTAAAAAGTTAATCCCCCGCGTTCAATTTCACTCTGTGGAAGTCTGCCGCATGGACTATACCAGTAATTTATAGGGCCGCCCTTATAATACACTGTGCCAAGCTGGTTCTGGATGAGGATTACGTCACGGGTACACGTGTGTGTATATAACACTCATCCACTTACTCTTTGATTCAATGAATGAGTAAGCATTTTAGTTCAGCCAAAACGACGGAAATCAATTTATTATTAAACATTATATATGTGTATTGAAATACCATATCGTGACATCATGTGACCACGCCTGGTTACCAACGTAGTGTGTGTGAGAATTGACGCCATGATGTCGTGATTTTAAAAGGAATATTAACAAAGAAATCTGTCGTTTGTACAATATATTACTCATATTTGCTATATATCAATTATTGCCTTCAAAATTCTACTCGTTCGATTATTGTATTTGATTTCCACGTAGGAAACCTGGTGCCGTGTCTTCTGTCTAAGGTAAGGAGGAATTAGTATTTAAGCCCATCTTACCACACTGACATCTCCCATTCTACATATTACACACATCCCATGCGCACACCATATACAAGCACCACATACGCACACACATCTCGTACACACGTCATTACAACACATAAACACAAATCATGTACACATACACGACATATATATATATCACATATACCACACACCATATACACACAACAGACATCTATACCACATACATACGGGTGAACAAGGGATCTTCAATGTAGTCACTTGACTGACCGGCTAGAAATACCAACCAAGTCTCCCTAAAATCTGAACTTACTGTCTTCTAAAAGAACACGTTGAATAGTCTTGAGATACCAGCACATAAGAACAAAATTGAGTGGACACAACTGGAATGTCTTTGATCATGAGCGATTACCTGAAAAAATTAAAGAAAACAACATAAAATTACACCATATACACATACATCCAGCCTCGCAATGGAGGTAGGCATCTGTGTATAAGCGAGCTGGAAAGACGGTTTCGATTACAATTTGAAATCACTTAAAACATCGTTGTTAATAATGGTTTCTCATATAGGCACAAGGCCAGAACATTTTTTTAAATCGGCCCCAGTGCGTGACTGGTACTTTATTTTATCGATCCCGTAAGGATGAAAGGCAAAGTTAACCTCGGCGGGATTTGTACTCGGATCATAAAAGGCTGTAACTCTCTGCTGCAAAGCATAGCGTCCGACCCTCTACCGATACTTCCAATCCACAATTTTGACGAGAGAGAGGGAGAGAGAGGAGTCGACACCAGTATTGGACTGGTACTTTATTTAGCGATACCGAAAGGATTAAGGTCAATGTTGCCTTAGGCGAGATTTGAAATAAGAGAGTCGGAATAAATATCGTGGTGCAATGACTACCAATTTGACGTTTTGTAAATAAAATGCTATTAGAAAAGACGTGACTGTAACAAACCCCAATTCCTCTTCTACCTCTC
Organism: Eledone cirrhosa; assembly: GCA_964016885.1. Lineage (NCBI taxonomy): Eukaryota > Metazoa > Mollusca > Cephalopoda > Octopoda > Eledonidae > Eledone > Eledone cirrhosa. The sequence goes on from OZ024741.1 coordinate 90,197,334, forward strand.
GCTAAAAATTCCCACCTTCCAAAGTGTATTTTTGTGTTAAGTAATCAATAGTAGTATCACTTCTACTGTCTCTCTCGTTATACTTGTATTCGAAATTTTGACGTTTTCTGACTGCCATCATTCGTTCCTGTCCCCAGATTCATTAGTCAACGCTTTTCTGACAGCTTTATTTTGTCTGTATTGTAGTTGTTTAATAGATATATGGTGAAAGACTTTCCAGCTGCAATTATCCATTCTTTTATTCGCTCATGATTAAATACATTCCAGTTGTGACCACACAGTCTTGTTCTTATGTGCAAGTATCCCAATTTTACATTATTCAACGTGTTCTTTTAGAAGAGAGTGAATTTAGATTTTAAGGGGACTTGGTTGCTATTTCTAGCCGGTCAAGTGACTGCATTGAAGATGGCTTGTTCACTCGTATGTATGTGGTATGTGTATCAAATGACTATAATGCTGTGCAAAAGTGAATTGTAAAGGTGCTGAACTATAAAGCATGATAATTTATCAAACCAAACTCATGAAATAACCATTTCATGAGTTTGATTGGATAAATTCTTATGCCACAGAGAGTGAGAACAGTTATCTAACTTTTGGGGATTCTCTCTTCGTAGAGTCTATATCAGCTCTATATACTCAATCTCGGTTCTACTCGAGAAAGGTTCTCAGTGTTTTTTCGTCGGCATACGTATTACGTGGCTGTGAAAATTCAATGGGATTCCACCATGTAGGTAGACCACCATATAGCCAGCCATCAGTCGTAATGTAAATGACAAAAAGTGTATTAATTATTATTATATCAAAATCCAATCACTATAATGTTGTGAAAAAGTGAGTTATAAAGGTGCTAGAATTCTAACAAACTACTGATAGGGATAGATATAAGCAGGTTCCAGAAAATAGCATCATTGAGATCTGTAAACATTGTTTGAAGGCGGCGAATCGGCAGAAGTGTTAGAATGTTGGATAGAATGCTTTGCGGTATTCGTTCCGGCTCTTTGTGCTCTGAGTTCAAAACCCACCGAAGTCACCTTTGCCTTTCATTCTTTCGGGGTTGATAAATATATACCAGTCCAGTATTTACATCTTCCTCCCGCCGCTCTATCTCTCCTCTGGAAGAGATCGGCTGTGTTAAAAATGCCCATGAAAAGCCATATGTCACGCCCCAACGACCCTATCAGGTGTTGCGGGTCCATTCATGCATACGTACAAACATGGAGGTAAATATAATGGTTTCTCTATTTTACCCTTGCATTTTCTCACCGCGACACGCTTGTTTATCTCCACTTATGCATCTTTCTCTTCCTTAACCTTTCTTCATTTTTAATCTATGAGTTTGTCTGCATGAGCGTGTGCATTTGTGTATAAGTATTTATGCATGCATGCGTAATTTTATGATTGTGAGTGTGTGTGTGTGTGAGGAATAGTGGGGAGAAAGAGCATGTTTGAGTGGGTTTTATGTGAGAACAAGTGTGGGTGTGTTTTGAACACACATTCACACACCACAAATATTGTGTTGCTGTGAGAATGAGAGCAGACATTTATTTTCCCCATCAGCTGGTCGCCAAAGGACAAATGATGGCGCTAACACGTGGTTTGCTCTAAGGCAGTGCCAAACAAATTGTACTCTACGTAGTCTCACGGTTTGTGAGATGCATGGTTATTTCAAATCCTAGGTATTTTATGTGTGGACGCAGCATGACCGAATGGTTAAGGAGTTCATTCGCATTCATTAGTTCTCGGGTTCGATCCTACTGAGTGGAATCTTGGGCAAGTATCATCTACAATGGCTTCGGGTCAACTCACTCTTTGTGAATGAAATTGTATTGAGGGAACCTGTTTGGAAGCCCGTTAGACAGACTGTACCTGTAATTCAAACGTCCAGCTTGTAATACGCTGCGTCACGCTGAATCTTCCTGACAATTGTGTTATGGGTACACATGTCTATGGAAAGCTCAGCCACTTACACGTTGATTTTATGAGCAGGTTGTTCTGTTGATCGAACAATTGGAACACATCGTCACAGATGACAAAGATTCATCGAGGTGTTTTAAGTGTATGTTTATAATTTTGTCCGATTTGGGGGCTTTTGGCTTTTTTTTTATTTTCCTTTGTTTTGGGGGTGTCTGGTTGAAGGAAGAGTTAAACATCGTGATTTAGTTGGAAGGCTTGTATGTCTCATTTTGTGTTTTTGTCTTCTTTGTGTAAAGGCGGCGAATTATTAGAGCGTCGGATTAAAAATGCATTGGTATTTATTCCGGCTCACTACGCTCTGATTTCAAACCGTACCGAGGTCAGTTCGCTCTCTCTTTATCTGTGGAAGAAATCGGGTGTGTTCCAACCCGGAGAGAGACGGGCTTAAAATATACAAAATACGTCGTGTGTCAAGATGGCGCCTTTGTAACTCCACCAAGAGTGATGTGCTTATTTTTCCTTTGGTGGTCGATTTTCGAGAAATGCCAGATAAGGTAATTTTGCTGCAGTGTGAGTATATTATTTGAAGTTGCTATTGTGACGTGGTGTTTTATTTTTGTTATTCTTGTTTATGATGATGCTAATTGGTCTATATAGGGATTTGTTGTTTATTTTGTGATTTATGTTTGTTAGTTTTCTGTTTTCTAAGGTTTAGTATATTCTTTTGTTATCGCTATATTTAGTTGTTTGACACTGAGGGATTTTTTCGTTTCTGTGCAGTTTTGATGTATTGTGTTTAAGGTTGACTCTGGTTTCTATGAGATTTACTATTACTAGTGCGTAATTGTGATTGTATTTTTTTTAGCCTTATGGAATACGTCTTTTGAATACGTCGTTGGGAGTAGTGGGAATGTAGTAGTTGTTTAGTAGTAGTAGCTGTTATTTTTATTTATCCCGTGTGAGTCCTGATTGAACAGATTTAAGATCAAAGATGTTCTAGATACGATCATCCCATCTTTTCATACATAATATTAATATATACACACGATCTAGACGGCGAATTGGCAGAGTCGTTAAAAGGTTGGATAGATTGATTTTGCAGTATTCGTTTTGGCTTTCTGCCTTCTGAGTTCAAATCCCGCCGCGTCAACTTTATTTTTCATCCTTTCGAGATCGATAAATAAATTATCAATCCAATACTGGGATCGATTCTTTCTTCTTTCCACATCGTACAAAGGATGTGTCACTCACCGCGGCGTTGGAGAGAATAGAGTTTAAGTTTTTCGAGCCCATACAAGTAATCAAGGCCGGTCATGCCATTTATTTATTTACAATCACTCGTAGAGCGGATCCATCTATTATGCAGGTCATGTCATTGTTGTTGCTATGAGCACTCCGTCTTAGGTTGTTATCGACAGTAACACCGAGGACTCTAGTTTTATTTGATTACACGAAGATTTCTCTCGAGGAAAAAGTATATTGTTGTTTAAGGGCATCCTCTATTCCAACGTGTATATGATATCTGTGCTGGAGCCCTTCCCAAAGTGGGGCAGAATCTATGTTAAGAAGTTTCTGCCACCGTAGAAACCATGCTGGCTGGGATTAAAGAGATTGTTATCCTTAAGGAAGTGAGTTATTCTTGATTTCACACACACACACACACACACACACACACACACACACACACACACACACTCTCTCTCTGTCTTTATTTTCCTCTCTCCACATACTCACACCTATATACACACAATGAGAGAGAGAGAGTGAGAGTGAGAGTGAGAGAGAGAGAGAGAGAGTGAGAGTGAGAGAGAGAGATATGTATTCAGGTATTTGAAATGTCAGTCTAATTTACATGCCATGCATTCGTTTGAGACGTGATTTATTGAATAATGAATATTTATGCACAACACAGCACGTATTAGGAAATCAACTGATTCTTGGTTTGTATATAACGGGGACAGTGGAAGCATTTCTGAATTGAGAGGCGGGCAAATTTGGTCAATTTAGTTGTAATGATTAGTTTAGCTGTTATTATCAAATATCAACCAAGATATAAAAAAACTTCGATATGTGATAAACATAACATGTACATAAATTGTGGCGCATATATAAATGTGTGTCTGGGGAGAAAAATATAATTATTGGGGGGTGGGGGCATGCCTCCCCCTGCTCCCACCCCAACCCCATTTCTACTGCCCTGTATAATAAAAATGGTTATTGTCTATAGTTCTTTTCGTGGACGGAAATGAGGGTGCTTGTCATCTGATGAATAGTCAATGATCTATGAAATTGGTAAAGACAATCCCGATATTTCAATACTTATTTTAAGGTATCTGATATGAAAAGCAGCAGGATAATGTGTGCGTGTGATCTGTATATATACCACTCACTGTTCATGAGTAGTCAACCTCGTGGTCCCGACCGACAGGATAGAGAAGACATTTCTCTAGAGGATGGCGAGAGAGACGCGCTGGAACAACCACCCCACCTCGCAGAGCTCGCACTTGTGGGTAGCCAACTCAACCCAGACAACAGTGAGTAAGGATGAGGCCCGGGGGTCAAGAATGCCGGAAGTCTCCACTACCAATATTATTCTGTGTTCTAAGAAAGTAATTATGTATTTACATATGATTGCGTTTTTACTGCGAGGCTTATCATTTCAAATGCAGGCATTCTCATATCAAATTCATACCAGAATTTCTAATATACGCTACATTTTGCATAAGTATTTAATATTTAGTTAATCATGGTATGCTAATTAGACTGGCCATTTTAGTTTTGGTTAGTGTTTGAAAGAAGTAGCTGTTTGATAGAGTATTCTTCGTGGTTGATAAATAAGGGTACTTGCCAACTGATGAACAGCCGTTAGTTATACTTTCATACATTTAATGACAATCCAAATAGTTTTCTGTGTTACAGAGTAATAATTGTTTCTACTTTTGGCGCAAGGCCAGCAATTACCCCAGTGCATTACTGGTACTTTATTTTATCGACTCCGTAAGGATGAAAGGCAAAGTTAAACTCAGTGGGGTTTGAAATCAGACCGTAAAGGGCCGTAACTCTATGCTACAAAGCATGGTGTCCGACACTCTACCGATACTGCCAATATAATGTATTTAACGTTTGTTTACGTTTTCACACACACACACACATACACATATGTACATGTATATGTGTTTGCAGAGTATTGACGTTGATCAGGAAACAGATTACTCTTGCCAATTCTTCACAAATGTATTATTTTAAACATAGTGTTTACAGTTATTTGCAACAGAGATACTTGAAAAAGCAAAAAAAAATCCTTAAAAAAACAAAACAATTGTCATTTTTCATCGCAGAACTTTTCATAGAATACTTTTGTAAATTTATTTTGTATAATGATATTTTTTTCTCAACTGTCGCTTGATTTGTAATTGTTTAACGGTCAACCAAGAAAAACTCAAACAAAAACACAGGAACTAAACAACAATCTTCGATACTGTGATCACACGACTGAAGGACAATACAACTGCATATGATGCTGTTAATAATAAAATAAATAATTACCTGCTAGCTGCAGCACCTAAAGTATAGAAATGGTACAAGTAGAAATTTTTAATTTTCTGGTACTCTTTTTATTTATAGATGATAAGTCTATTTTAAATATATTTCTAGATGATAAGTCTATTTTTGTTGTACATGACTTGTTTTGCGAACAGGCTTAATATTCGGTTTCCATATATTTCTTATTAATGCTTAAAATGATACTTTGTGTTTATACTGTCGGTATTCACGTAAAGTTTCGACTCTATTACATACATTGAAACAAATTCTGTATTAATTATTAATGAGTGTGTGATGCGGTAAATAAATATATACATACACACCAGGTCCAAACACAAAGGAACCAAACTCTCACTGTCATTGCTTCCGTCTCTCTCGCTCTACCCAGCTCTCACTTTTATGAGCAAATGGGGGCCCATTCCAGCTCGTGTGAGGTTTTTCAGAAAATTGTCCCATAACACATAATATATTTTAATTCATGTTTTAATGCATAAGGTTCTGGAACGACTTAAAATCGTTACTAAAGTGTCAACTCTCTCTCTCTCTCTATATATATATATATATATATATATATATATATATATATATATATGGAGTTGCATAACAGAAAATGCGACGTGTATGTTCGTGCGGTTAAAGTTTATGGGAAAGTGTACAAAGTGTGTGTGTGTGTGTGTGAGGGGGAGAGAGACGGGGAGAAAATAAAGATAGAGTGGAGGGGGGACGGTGACAGAAGCGTGGGTAGGGGAGAGACGTTTTAAACAACAAGAACAGCAACAACGTTGATTACTGACCTCTATTCGGTGAGATACGTTGTAGATAATCATTTGACTAATTAAACTTAGCTTAATTTCTTGTTCATTTAAATCAGTCAGTGGGTGGCGGGTGAGAGGAGGCATCATTTCAAAAATAGTTAACACTCAACAAATGTAATATTACTCATCTACATTGTAATTTATAGATTTGTGTTTTCCCTGAAATTCGAAAGTGCCTCATCACAGATAAACTATATCTTGTAGCAAAATTCCGTCCACGTCTAGGATGCTTTATAATTCCTTCTAGCAATAGTACAAGGTCGGAAATTAGGTGAAGAGGGGAAAGTCGATTATATTGACCCAGTACTTAACTGGTAATTTATTCTATCGATCGCGGAAGGATGGAAAGCAAAATTGACCGTGATAAGATTTGAACTGAGAACGTAGAAAGTCGTAACTAAAAATAGCCCAGCATTTCGTCCAACGCTATACAGATACTGCCAGTCCATCGTGATCTCATGCTTTATAATTATATTAGATCAACCCAGTCATAACTGGTGTTTTATTCTTCCCGGATGGGTGACAAAAAGAATTGTAATCTATTACAAATCCGTTCACATCTAAGATAGTTTATCAGAATTTTAAAATCGACTTTAGTACTTAACTGGTATTTTATTTTATCGACCCCAATACAATCAATTTGTGGTAAAGTGGATACCAGTGAAACATGAACTCAGAACGTAAAGCGTCGGAATTAAATACAGCGACACATTCTGTTTTGTTCTACCCGCTACCGATTTGGCCAAGCTGGAAATAAATTTGGCTGCATGTCAGAATCGTTAAAGCACCAGATAAAACATCTTAGTGATATTTATGAGGTCATGACTATAACTTTAAGAACAATTTCCTATATATGTGTAGCAATAATATTCACTTCTATCGTGTGGTAGTTAATTAACGTGGTTGACTTTCTATGTGCCTAAAAGGAGAGTTTCTGGAATTCAATAATTTCAAGTACTGTAAGTTCAAATCCCACTGAGGCCAAACTTTGCCTTTGCCTTTTTACCGTTTAACTACGAGTGAAAAATACAGCGCTGCTGTTCTGACAGTAGGCTAAGTGTAGTGAAGAATGTTACATTTGTACAGGGTATTATCGCTAATTTTATTATCTACAGTAGTGCCGAGCCCACTAGGAAGCCTCTGTGCGATTACTTGATCTGCTAGGTTTCGTAGCCAAATCCACCTCTACTCACACCCCCATTGTCTTAAAAGAGGGACGAACACGTTGAACAATGTAATAGTCCATGATCTATAAAAAGTCTGTGACCATCTCTCGATTCTGCTATCCTGCAACTTCTAATAATGATTTCTAATTTAGGAACAAGGCCGACAATTTGTAGAGAGGGGTTAAAGTCGATGACATCGATTCCAGTATGTAACTGGTGTTTTGTTTTATCGACACCGGAAGGAAGAAAGGCAATGTTAACCTCGACGGGATTTGAACCGAGAACGTAGAAAATCGTAACTAAATACCGAAAATCATATTGTCCGATATTCTACCGATACTGAAACCCACCGCCATATTATTATGAATACAGTATGTCAAAAGCCGGAATAAATACCACAAAACTGACAATAGTTTCTTTATTGACCACGACTTAGAACCAAGTTGGCAGAAACGATAGAGCACCATTTTATATATGTGGCTTCTCATAATTTCAGTTTTCTAATTTGTCGTTACAGTTGTCTTCTCTCCTCCACCTCAAACACTGTGATGTTGATAAAATGCACTGCGTCTATTCAATCAAATGTCGATACTACACTCTCTTGTACAAAAACTGTCATACCTTTAATAAGAAACATACTTATATGCATATGTTTGTTTGTAGGAGTCTAGGTGTATTTATGCGTGTCTATAGATGTTTATGTCTGCTCGTGTGTGAGTTTGCAAGTGTTACTGACCGATGCCTATACGATGTATAAAAAGTACACCCCATTATATATCTTTGAAGAAGGAAAAAATTTACATTATTTTCACCTTGGGATACACCTACCAAAACACATTATACATTTGTTCAAAACATCGCTCTCTTCAATATGAAGGTAGATAAAAGAGTACATTTATTTCAACCTAGAGCACAGAACTATTTATTCATATATTGCAAATACACTTTATATTATAGATTTTATCCTTCCTGGACCAATAAAATGGAATGGATCTTCGTCGGTTTTGACGATGATTGTTTCAGTTGTTCGATCAACAGAACAACCAGTTCATAAAATTGAAGTGCAAATGGCTGAGCACTCCACAGACACGTGTACCCATAATGTAACTCTCGTGGAGATTTAGTGTGACACGGTGTTTGACAAGGCTGGCTCTTTGAAGTATAGGTACAGTCTAATCCATCAGGATTCCAAACAATTTACATCGACTCAACTTCATACACAAGGCACGGGGCGGTTCGAGGCTATGATAAATGATACCTGCTCAAGATATCAGGCAGTGGGATGATACATGGGACTTACTGTTAGCGAACTCTTTAACCATTCGGCCATGTTGCGTGGACACCAATAAAATAAATATCGATTTCACAACACATTGCCTAATACCACTCTTGCCAATCTCTAAACACCCAAACGGGGAGTACCATGAAAAAAAGTGCCCGAAATAAGGCAAAATAGGGAGATTTTACGTAATGAAAGCTATAGCCATTTTCACAAGAGAAGAGATATCTCACCCACTCCAAAATGGATGGGAGATCTCCCCGTCGGACGGGGAAAGTTGACAGGTCTGCAATACAGACCTAAAAACTATTTAAAAAAAAATTAATTTGCCGGTTTCAGTCATTAGCTTACTGTTCTGCAATAGCACATCTTTCTATTATTTATCGAACGGTTGAGTTAATCTATTTATGAAAAGTTACTTCCCTTTAGTAGTGTAAGTTTTTAGTGCAGGAGTGTACACAATCACACACATTTGTATTGCTCACAAAATATTGTTCAATTCGAAATGATAGAAGATACTTGCTCAAGGTGTCCCCGCAGTAGTTGTATAGAAGCCGGAACAATGTAGTTTACAAGGCGAATCGCACAGCCATGTCTGCCACTTAGGACTGAAAAAAACAAAGCCATTGTGGTCTCAGTTGGAACCCCTCGGATGATACGTCAGCACGATCAAATTTCTGCCGGTGCTATCCAACAACAAAAATAACATTAAAAGCGAACGAGACAGCCTCTATGCAGTCATTCAAACGGCTAAAAAAAGCAGTCAAATCTTCAGTATATTACACTCAACCATCTTCAAAAACAGAACACATTGAATAAAAGTAGTCTTAGTTACACTGTTTTGAAATTGTAACCCCCCCACCCTAAAAAAAAAAAAAGTTGGGGAGTTAAGGTTGAAAAGTATTTAAACATAGATCAGTGAGATCTCGTAAAACATGAAGAAAGGCATCACATAAAAATACTATGTCGCAGTTCTAGAATAACAGACTTTTATGTAAAGCAGACATTATAATGCTTTGTCGCATTGAATAGCATTTGTAAAAAGAAACAGAAAAGAAATAACAAAAACATAAAAAGTGTACTAATATTCACAGAAACTAAATTATACTATACAGAAGTTGGTTTATATATTCAGTAAAAATATTAATATAAATGATAAAAAATTCAATTTATTTAATTTTTCTTTCACTTCATCTGATAATGCCTCGCACTAAGGTCATGATTTTACTATTTGAATTACATTTTTCGATTGGTGTGATTCTCTCACATTCTTCAGATCACACACATATATATATATACATCTCTCTCTGTATATATATATGTGTGTATATATATGTGTGTGTATATATGTATATATATATATGTGTGTATATATATATATGTGTGTGTGTGTGTGTGTGTGTGTGTGTGTGTGTATGTGTGTGT
>OZ024741.1:90212475-90307475 GCA_964016885.1 Eledone cirrhosa
AGGTAACACCACAGGAGCATGAGGATAGAGAAAAAGCCCTCAATGCCCATATGGTGATGTGGACGAATATAATGCAGCCCAAAAAAGGACTGCCAACAACTTCCAGGCCTGGAACAATGACGTGCCGGCGTTGTATGGGCTTCGAAAAGACCATAAAACGGGCTGTGACCCTGTCGCGGGACCACCAACACGGCCAGTCTGTGGGGCTAACATTGCTAGTAACTACAGACTGTCCTACTTCCTCTCCCTGATCATACGCCCCATCATTGAGATGTCCCCAGATGTATGTGACAGCACGGAGGACCTCCTCAGCAGAATCGGCGCGAGTAACCGATCTGGGGACCTAACAAACTGCATAATAGGCAGTATGGATGTTGTGTCCCTGTATCCATCTATTGACGTGGATTTTGCTGTGGAGAAATGCGTAGAAATGATCAGCGAGGGCAAGGTTGAGTTCCGTGGGATTGATACCAGTGAGCTGGGACTTCTGCTTAAGCTTGCCCATAGTAATGGTTGCCTAGACACTTATGACCTTAGCAACCTGTGCCCTACAAGACCAGCAAGAGGCAGACCACCTAACATTGCCTCAATGGCCAAGAAAACCCGCACGGATAGATGGAGCGGGTGGACCAGAGCCATACGGACACCCGAGGACCACGATGAACTGAGGAAAATGATTGCACATGCGGTAGGGGCCAGCATAAAATTAAAATAAAAAATTAACCCTTAGGGAACATATATTTCAATTTTAATGGTAAAACATATGCCCAAGAGGAAGGAGCAGCCATTGGTGTTAGCATTGCAGGCGACATAGCTAACGTATTCATGGTATGGTGGGACAGTGGACTTAAACAAAAACTTAAAGAACAATTAGAGGACAGCTTGGCCCTGATAATGTACTCCCGCTACGTAGATGATATAAACATCGTAGTTAAGACACCCCCACTGGAGAACAGTCGGGAGCTGGAGAGGGGCACAGTGGAAGGCATCCAGCAAATAGCAAACTCCATCCACCAGAGCATTAGAGTTACTATAGACTACCCAAGTAGACACCCCAACCATCGATTACCTGTACTAGACACAGAGCTCTGGTTAGATACCATTAACAACCAAAAACAAATCCTCCATTCCCATTGTGCCAGACCCATGGCTTCCAGGCATCTGATCCACCGAAACTCGGCCATTTCGGACCATACCAAAATCAACATACTGATTGCGGATTTGGTACGGGTGATGAGAAATGTGTCCCGCATGTGCAACCCCGAAGAACTAGAGAGGCACATACAACACTTCATCCACCGTATGCAGTTCTCTGGCTACAATCAGAGAGATAGAATCAGAGTGTATAGAGGAGCCGGAGCCAAATGGGAAAAAATGGTAAATAATGACATGGGTGGGACCTGCCCCTTGTGTGGGAGCAAATTTTGGAATAGAGTGGAAGGAACTAGGAGCAAGGCCAATGGAATAAACTCATGGTATGATGGCAATAAATACCAGAGTGTAGTGTTCATCAATACAACCCCTAGAGGCGAACTAGCCTACAAATTTAGAAGGGCCCTAAATAAACATAGACTCAATATTAAGATGGTAGAAAGACCAGGTGCCTCCGTAGGGGCACTTATTAGCAATACATACCCGTTCCAAAGACCCTCATGTATAGATGGGAAATGTATAACCTGTAAAATAAGCCCCCATATTGACTGTGAAACTGGAGGTGTAGTGTATGGCATGGGATGTACTGAGGGACAATGTAGAAGCAGAAATGTGGTGTGCATGGGTGAGACGGCTCGTAGTGTAGGGGAACGGGTGGGTGAGCACTGGCGGGACCTTCGGGATAGTGGGGAGTCATCTGTGCTCTACCAACATGCTGAGATGGAACACAGGGGTAGATTGGAGAACATAGAAATAAAAATAGAATCCACACACAGTAAAGATGCAATGTTTAGGCAAATTACAGAGGCAGTAAGCATAAAAAAATTACAACCAAAATTAAATAGAAAATATGAGTGGAACAGCAACATCACAACTTACAATTAAGGACAAAATGAAAACACACACACACATAGAACAAACAACCAATAAATAAATAAATAAATAAACAAATAGATAAATGAACACAAACACACACAGACACCCGGATGTGGCGCATGCGCAAACTGAGCACACAACACACACACAGAAACAAAATGGCGTAGGATAGAAGAAAGGAAAGGCACAGAAACAAAGAAAGGAATCCCCAGTCACTGAAGAGGTCACAGAGTGTGTGACGAAAGGACTATGACTATATATAAACAACTATCTGGTTGTGGAACCAACCAACCAACCAGAAATTTATAGGTTTGTAGATTTGTAAATTTATAAAATTATAAATATATAATAAATTGAAGTGAAAGCAACTGGTGCGTGTGTTTCTTATTGGCAACATGACCCTCCCAAAGTATAACAATATCGGTTTCAACACACGATTTCAGACAAAGAATCTTGCTAAACAAATTCAGCAACGAAATATATATATACGCATATATATATATATATGTTTATACGTGAATGTGCCGTGCGGGTGTAAAATATGTCATCAACTGCAAATCGCTTAATTCCTTTGAAATGTACTCCAAGGCAAGTATGAAATCCCCAGTCTTTCTCCTTCTCTGATCTCTCTCTCTCTCTCGCTCTCACACACACATATTCTTACATCCATACATATATAAACAAACATCACTTAAAAAGAATACGCTGTTAGATTCTCGTCTGAAATTGAACTCTTGCATTTCCTGCCGACATTTCAATTTCCTGCGAAATTGTAGGCCTTTACGTATGCAGTATATTTATTTATATTGATTTGTGTTGGTATACCAGTGTTTATGTTTAAAATGCCAGATTGGCAGGAGGATATGTCGACGCCCGCAAGATTTATCTTCATCATACCATTGAGAAACGTGTTCGATATGTATTCAAATAGACGAGGCATCATGGACAAGTGTTCTTTATCATAGTGACGGAGTGATCCAAGACTTGTTAAGAATCTGTATGGAAGTCTGTCAGATACATTGTACCTTTAATTCAGATATCCAGAATGGTAATCTTTAACGGAGCACCACACACTCTCTCTCTCTCTCTCTCTCTCTCTCTCTCTCTCTCTCTCTATCTATCTATCTATCTATCTATCTATCTATCTATATATATATATATATATATATATATATATATATATATCTATATATATCTCTATATATATCTATATATATCTCTATATATATATATCTATATATATCTCTATATATATCTCTATATATATCTCTCTATATATATATCTATATATATCTATATATATATATATATATATATATCTATATATATATCTATATATATCTATTGTTATATTTGGGGAGGGTCATATTTGCGTAATATTGCCAGAATTAATAACAGAACACACTCACTGTTTGGTTGGTTTTCGCTTCTCGCTGTCTTTTATATATATATATATCTGCGATCTAACTTACTCGGTCCTCAATGTTGCCATTGACTGACCGGCGGTCAAAAATAATACAGATACAATATAGACACAAACACATATATATAGTTTACATAATTTACATAAATCTTTCGTTGCACATCTGCAACATCGTCAGTGGTGTTATATTCATTGTTCCTCCTGTTGTGTTGTATGTCTACGCCATTTTTTTTTTTTTTTGTTCAGTCTGTCTATATATTTATTTATTTATTTGCTTGTTTGTTTATCTTATTTTATTTTGTCTTCTTTGCGCATGCGTTTGCGTGTGTGTATAGTGTTATGTGTGATGTGTGACTAGTGTGTATAGTGTTGTGTCTGCTGGGTGACTAGTGTGTGTTTATGTGCTTGTGTATGTATTTATTTATCTTATTTTATTTAATTTTATTTACTTATTTATACTTCTCTTAGGTCAGTGTTGTTTGTTTGGGTGTTGTTGTTGTTCCACTCATTCTTTCTGTTTAGCTTTGGTCTTCTAATTTCTATTTCACTGGCCTCTCTGATTTGCCTATCTGCTGGGTCATTCCTATGTTTAGATATTATTCTAATTTCTATGTTGTCTATGTTACCGTCGTGTTGTTGTCTAGCATGTTCGTATAGTACTGACCCGTTTTTTCGTCCTTTTAGTTCCCCCCAGTGTTGGTCTATCCTTTCCCCTATGCTACGAGCTGTCTCACCTATGTATGTTGTTGTCATGTTTCTGCAAGTACCCTCTGTACATCTTATGCTATAGACTACGTTTCTGGTTTTACAGTTTATCCGGGGGTTCACCTTACATATGATACATTTCCTATTAGTACAGTGGGTTTTCTTAAAAGGGTAGGTTTTGCTGATCAGGGATTTTATGGTGGTTCCTGGCTTTTCTACCACCTTAATTTTTAAGTGGGTCTTTCTCAGGGCCTTTCTACACTGGTTAGCTAATTTCCCTCCAGGGGTGGCATCCACAAACATGACACTCTGATATCTCTGGTTGTCGTACCATGATGTGGCCTTCCCTATCTTATGTCTAGCCCTATCTAAGCTATTCCATGATTTGCTCCTGTATAGTGGGCAAATTCCTTTCATGTCCAGTTCTATGAGGGTCTTATACTTTTCCATGGCTCCTTCGTATACTCTGACTCTGTCTCTTTGGTTGTAGCCAGAGAACTGCATGCGGTTGATGAAGTGTTGGATGTGTCCTTCCATTTCTGTTGGGTCGCACATGCTGGACACATTCTTCATCACTCGTACCAAATCTGCGATCAGAATATTAAACTTAGCACTACTGGACATTGCTGAGTTTTTGAGTATCAGGTATTTGGAGGCCATGGGTTTAGCATAGTGTGAGTGGAGAATTTGGGCTCTCTCGTCTATAGTGTTAATCCAGAGTTCTGTGTCTAATACAGGTAGTCTATTGTTAGGGTGTTTGGAAGGGAAGTCTATAGTTACAGTTATACTCTGGTGTATGGAATTAGCTATCTGCTGGATGCTTTCCATCGTGCTACGTTCTAAATCAAACTTGTTAGTGCTCTCTAGTGGGGGTGTTCTTATAACTATATTGATATCGTCTACATAACGAGAGTACATGATGAGGTCTATGGAGTTTTCATTAAGGAGATCTTTAAGTCTCCTTTCCCACCATACCATGAAAAGGTTGGCAACATCACCAGCTATGCTGACGCCGATGGCTGCTCCCTCATTTTGGGTGTAGATTTTCTCATTGAACTTAAATATGTGGCCCTTTAGGGTAGTTTTGATACTAGCCTCTATTGCATGTGCGACCATTTTTCTTACCTGATCAGTGTTTTGGGGGGTCCGTATAGCTTTGGTCCACCCAATCCACCTTCCTATGGGAGTCTTTTTAGCCATTGAGGTTATGGTGGGGGGTCTACCTCTTATAGGTCTACTAGGGCAGAAACATCTAAGGTCATGGCTGTCTAGGTAGTCAGTGTCGTAGGTAAGTCTAAGTAGGAGGCCCAGTTCGTCTGTGTCGACGTCGCAGAACTCCACCTCACTCTCAATGATCATCTCCACACATCTTTTCACAGCAAAATCAATGTTAATGGATGGGTACAGTGACACCACATCCATGCTGCCTATTATGCAGTTGGATAGGCTCCTGTTTTTGTTGCACTCACTGATTCTGCTGAGGAGGTCCTCTGTACTTTCACATACATCTGGGGACATCTTGATTATGGGGCGTATAACCATTGAGAGGAAGTAGGAGATCCTGTAGTTGCTAGCTATATTAGCTCCGCATACGGGTCTTGTTGGTGGTCCTGTTGTCGGGTCGTCGACTGTCTTGTGGTCTTTGCGGAGCCCATACAAGGGTGGTATGCCATTGTTAGACGCCTGGAAGTTGTTGGCAGTGCGTCTGCTTGGCTTTAGGATGTCAGTCCACATCATCATGTGAGCGTTGAGGATTTTTTCTCTCCCATCGTGTGTTAGTTGTGCAACTTCGCTCGTGTTGGTGATGTGGGGTTGCATTGCCTCGATGTAGTTCGGCATGCTATCTATTGACATCCTACCAGACTTATCTGTGGGTAGACACACTACCTCACCATCCCTTGTGCGCTGCCTGAGGCTAACCAAGCCCTAGTAGACCTATAAGAGGTAGACCCCCCACCATAACCTCAATGGCTAAAAAGACTCCCATAGGAAGGTGGATTGGGTGGACCAAAGCTATACGGACCCCCCAAAACACTGATCAGGTAAGAAAAATGGTCGCACATGCAATAGGGGCTAGTATCAAAACTACCCTAAAGGGCCACATATTTAAGTTCAATGAGAAAATCTACACCCAAAATGAGGGAGCAGCCATCGGCGTCAGCATAGCTGGTGATGTTGCCAACCTTTTCATGGTATGGTGGGAAAGGAGACTTAAAGATCTCCTTAATGAAAACTCCATAGACCTCATCATGTACTCTCGTTATGTAGACGATATCAATATAGTTATAAGAACACCCCCACTAGAGAGCAATAACAAGTTTGATTTAGAACGTAGCACGATGGAAAGCATCCAGCAGATAGCTAATTCCATACACCAGAGTATAACTGTAACTATAGACTTCCCTTCCAAACACCCTAACAATAGACTACCTGTATTAGACACAGAACTCTGGATTAACACTATAGACGAGAGAGCCCAAATTCTCCACTCACACTATGCTAAACCCATGGCCTCCAAATACCTGATACTCAAAAACTCAGCAATGTCCAGTAGTGCTAAGTTTAATATTCTGATCGCAGATTTGGTACGAGTGATGAAGAATGTGTCCAGCATGTGCGACCCAACAGAAATGGAAGGACACATCCAACACTTCATCAACCGCATGCAGTTCTCTGGCTACAACCAAAGAGACAGAGTCAGAGTATACGAAGGAGCCATGGAAAAGTATAAGACCCTCATAGAACTGGACATGAAAGGAATTTGCCCACTATACAGGAGCAAATCATGGAATAGCTTAGATAGGGCTAGACATAAGATAGGGAAGGCCACATCATGGTACGACAACCAGAGATATCAGAGTGTCATGTTTGTGGATGCCACCCCTGGAGGGAAATTAGCTAACCAGTGTAGAAAGGCCCTGAGAAAGACCCACTTAAAAATTAAGGTGGTAGAAAAGCCAGGAACCACCATAAAATCCCTGATCAGCAAAACCTACCCTTTTAAGAAAACCCACTGTACTAATAGGAAATGTATCATATGTAAGGTGAACCCCCGGATAAACTGTAAAACCAGAAACGTAGTCTATAGCATAAGATGTACAGAGGGTACTTGCAGAAACATGACAACAACATACATAGGTGAGACAGCTCGTAGCATAGGTGAAAGGATAGACCAACACTGGGGGGAACTAAAAGGACGAAAAAACGGGTCAGTACTATACGAACATGCTAGACAACAACACGACGGTAACATAGACAACATAGAAATTAGAATAATATCTAAACATAGGAATGACCCAGCAGATAGGCAAATCAGAGAGGCCAGTGAAATAGAAATTAGAAGACCAAAGCTAAACAGAAAGAATGAGTGGAACAACAACAACACCCAAACAAACAACACTGACCTAAGAGAAGTATAAATAAGTAAATAAAATAAAATAAAATAAGATAAATAAATACATACACAAGCACATAAACACACACTAGTCACCCAGCAGACACAACACTATGCACACTAGTCACACATCACACATAACACTATACACACACGCAAACGCATGCGCAAAGAAGACAAAATAAAATAAGATAAACAAACAAGCAAATAAATAAATAAATATATAGACAGACTGAACAAAAAAAAAAAAAATGGCGTAGACATACAACACAACAGCAGGAACAATGAATATAACACCACTGACGATGTTGCAGATGTGCAACGAAAGATTTATGTAAATTATGTAAACTATATATATGTGTTTGTGTCTATATTGTATCTGTATTATTTTTGACCGCCGGTCAGTCAATGGCAACATTGAGGACCGAGTAAGTTAGATCGCAGATATATATATATAAAAGACAACGAGAAGCGAAAACCAACCAAACAGTGAGTGTGTTCTGTTATTAATTCTGGCAATATTACGCAAATATGACCCTCCCCAAATATAACAATATCTGTTTCGACACACGATTTCATATAAAAAACCTCGCAAAACTAATTCATCGCCGCTATATATATCTATATATATATATATATCTATATATATCTATATATATCTATATATCTATATATATATCTATATATATCTATATATATATACATATATATATAAATATAAATTAGCGAGAATCGTATTTCGGCTATTGGAAATTAGCGAAAAACAACTTCCGAGATGTGTGACAAGCGCTCCATAGAAGCTAGTGAACTAGAGCTACAACATAAGTTAAAAGGCCAAACACACTGAGACGATGGTTAAACCATTATCCGCACAGCCACAGAAACGACCAAGTAATTTGGGTCAAACAAATAAAATATGATAGAAAATTATACCCGGACCTCTGGAAGGTTGGTACCACTGCTAGTATATGAATATAAGATATAAATATATATAAGATATAAATATATATATATATTTATTTATTTATATATATATTTATTTATATATTTATATATTTTATATATTATATATATATTTATATATTTACATCTTATATATTTATATCTTATATTCATATACTAGCAGTGGTACCCGGCGTTGCAAGAGATAAGGTATTGTGAAATATATAACCGCCTTAGCTAAGCTTAGTATTGCCACAACCACGGCTGGCAAAGAAGTAAGGATCTGGTGGTACGTAAGTAAGTAACACTGTGGCTTAAAACGTGAGTAAGAAGTTGTGTGCATTAACCAACTGTTTGGGGAATAAGTGTGAGATTTGTCTTGAACAAGGGTGGCAAAATAACTGGAGGCAGCAGACAGCCAGACATACAGACAGATATTATAAGGGCGCGTTCTGGACGCAGAGCGAATTGTAGGAAGTGACGTAATGCAGACAGCCAAACATACAGACAGATATTATAAGGGCGCGACGTTATATGTATGTATCTATCTAAAAAGAGAAAGACTAAGAATTATAGAGAGAGATCGCTAAATCGCCTAATACGGTCCCTAGGGCATTGAAAATTTGAATTTTCTTTTGCTCAGAACACTCCCTGACATATAAGTATTACATGTGTAAAGTTTGAAAACACTCTCTTGGGTGTTTCTCTAGTTTTAGGGGTTCAAACTCACACACAGACATCCTCAGTTTTATATATATGGATTATATATATATATATATTTATATATTGTATATATATATATATATATATATATAAATTTATATATTATATATATGTATTTATATATTGTATATATATATATATATATATATATAAATTTATATATTATATATATGTATTTATATATTGTATATATAAATATATATATATATATATTTACAATATTAAATAAATGGAAACTATATTTATAAAACCATATTTATTTCATTATATATATTTCGGGGATATCATATTAACAATATGCTATGCCTTCCTCAGACAAAATACAATATAAACAGTTTTATAGATAAATAGATTCGACATACCGTTATAACACCGACTTCCATTTGAAGAGGTTTACGCTGGCAGTGAAAAAATTTTACACAGAGAGAAAGAAAGAGAGAAAAAAGAAAGAAAGACAGAAAACGAAGAAAAGGAAGAAAAAGAAGAAATGCATGGAACAAAATAGAGAGATGGAAAGATATATAAAGCGAAGAACTTCATGTAAAGAAACAGAAAGAGATATATATATATAGAGAGGAAATAGAGATAGATACATATATATATAGAAAATTAGGTAGTGGGAGGTCATTTTGAGTAAATGTATCAATGATACATTTATTTATTTATTTATTTATTTAGCTCAAGTATTAATGTAAGGGAGATATATATAGAGAGAAAAAATATATAGAGAGGAAAAAATAGCGAGAGAAAAAAAAAAAAAAAAAAAAAAAAATTTTAAAATAGCCACATATATTCGAGGCGTAAAAACCCTATGTTTTAATGTATTAGTATTTATAAAACTTACACTATATTGTAAATATCAGTATTCCTGAATGAGACAGGTACCCATAGTGTGTGAAAATTAATTATCTTATGTTTAGTTTTAAAAAATTCATATGTTTATGTGACAGCTACAAACATCCATGCGAATCCACATGATTCACCCTGCAAACTCTAAGTTCACGGAAAACATTCTCAATGTGGTATAAAAATTTGAGCATACATATATGTGTATTAATTATTATTCCTGTCTTTACTCTACAAGATTATCTATCAAGCAGAAATAGAGAGCAGATTTCAATATACTAATAAAAATATATATCAGAAACAAAACTAAAAAAATAAAAAATAAAAAGATAACAATAATAATAATAAGTAAAAATAAGTAATAATAAAATAGAAAACTAAAAAAATATTACGAAAGAATATTACATAATAAAAATATTACATATTAAAAATATTACGTATTAAAAAATATTACGTATTAAAAATTTACATATTAAAGATATTAAAAATAAAAATAAAAAATAAAAAATAAAAAATAAAAATAAAAAATATTATAAATATTATAAAATACTACAATAATAAAAAATAAAAATAAAAATAAACCACAAAGATCAACCCTTCAAAGTTAATTGACAATATATTGCCAAGTTCATTACAAGACAAAGCCAAAAATTATCTATCAAATCACATCTAGCAAAGATCATTTCAAAAAGTCTATGATGTCCAAATTGGTCTACATATGTTCTTATATTTAATATAGAAGTTTATCTAGTGTAAGGTCTATTCAAAAAATTTGGAGCATCAGCTTTTAGGGTAGCTTAATTTTTCATGAGGAATGTTTAAATAAAAATAAAAATAAAAATAAAATAAAAATAAACAATAAAAAGAATAAAAAGAAGGAATCAAAAAATTTAGGAATCAAAAATTTATCGGCTAGTTTCCCATATAAATATAAATCAAACTAAATATACTACATTTTAAATTTAAATTTATATTTAAACGTTGAGTTTAATCTATGTTTGCAACAACTGAATAAATTTGTCCGTAGGTTAAGGGAATTTTTAGATTTTAGTATAAAGAATATCTCCTCTGCGCAGAGGTCACATGTCTCAGAGGATGAATTAAAAGGAATCCCCCTTGAGACTATATTCCAAGCCGTCGAATATCTAACGTTATCTAGCTTAAGTTGCCAGAGTACGCCTGATAGTGCCGTTGAAGATTTTTTACTTGGATCTGTGAAAGAATTCTTGTGGTTATTATAGCGAAGTTTAAATTCCGTCGATGTGGAACCGACGTAGTTAAAAGAATTACAATTGTATACTATATTTTTAACTAAGCAGTTGTTATTTAACGGAAATTTAGATCTATCTCTACAGTTACATTTGTTAACTTGTATATTATTTATGCTATTATCAATAGGTTTTAAGTTCCTATTATTTATTCTATTAATATTTTGTGCTAAATTTTTGGTGGATGAGTAGGTTAATTTAATTGTATGCCTATTGAAAATTGAGTGATACCTATGTGTTCTAGGGAAGCGATTATCAAGAGCTTTGAAAAATAATTTAGCGATGTGGGTTTTAATGTTTAGTGAGAAGGGGGGGGGGGGCAAACCAAATTATGTTCCTAGTTCTATTTCTTTTTTGGCCTTTGGAATTATTGTAATGCTTTCTATTATAGTTGTTAATGTTGTTGCCGTAATTAAAAAAGTTGTTACTTTGTTTAGTTTGTCTATCATTATCTATGTACACAATCTTATCAGCATATCCTGCCCTAGCTAATGCTTCATTATAGTATTGGGCCTTTTCGTCGAAAATCTTTCTATTCGACGAGATCCTAGAGATACGTTTTTGAACTGAGTTTACTATAGTGGTTTTTCTCACACATATATATATATATATACAATATATAAATACATAAATATATATATATATATACAATATATAAATACATATGTATAATATATATATATTTATATATTATACATATGTATTTATATGTAAAAATATATATATATTTATGTATTTATATATTGTATATATATATATATATGTGTGAGAAAAACCACAGACCCTCCATCTCAACTCTACTTTTGAAAAGCACAACTGCGAAACCGGTAAAGGAACCAAATAAATATATATATATTTTTAAAAATAAGACTCCAGTTGCATTTTCGATTTCATCTTTTTTTCTTTATGCTTTCACTCGTGTAGGACACTTCGGTTATTTTTCATTTTATAAAAAAAATCTAAATTTCTAATATATATATATATATATATTTATATATTGTATATATATATATATATATATATATAACGAAGGAGGTGTGGTAAGGAACCAGGTGGACCATAATGCACCAGAGTACTCAATACTTAGGGTAGTAGAGTGGGTAATAGGAGAAAGTTCAAGACCCCGACGGCAGAGCTCAAGCCGTTTCGACGACTATTTCTGGACTCCGTCGGGGTCTTGAACTTTCACCTATATATAATATATACATATTTATATATATTGTGTGTATATATATATATATAATATATATATATTTATATATATTGTGTGTATATATATATATATATATTTATATATATTGTGTGTATATATATATATATATATATATATATATCCATATACTGGATATGCGTGTATGTGCGCGTGTGTATCTATGTATGTGTCTGAGAGTGTTTGTGTATATATGTGCCCGAACGCCGATATGTGTCTTTATATGCGTGTATGTGTGTGTCTGCGCGTGTGTGCGCGTATGCGTGCGTGTGAGACCGGATGTAAGGGGCTGTTTAGGCAGGCGCCAATAGGCATGTGGTGGTCTGTATGTGGGTGTGGGTATGTGTAAGAGAGGGAGAGAGTGTGTGTGTGTGTATATATATGCATGGGGGTATGTGTGTCTACACATGTATGCGTACATATGTGTATGCATGCATGTGTGTGTGCCTGCGCGTATGTATGTGTGTGTGTGTATATGTGGGTACATACTCGGGAGTGTGAACAGACGTGTGAGATACCGAACCCAGCAAGGCTCCATTGAAGTGTGTCGGATGGAAAATGGCTGATGACCAGTGTAGCAGTAAGTAGTGACCAGAACTTAAGATGACGTAGAAAAACAACAGCCAATGGCATGACAAGAGTGGAAGATATTTTTTGAAGGTGTTTTTTGACGATAACACCCCAGTGAGAAAATTTGCTCCGAACGAATTGCATGTGTCCGAAGGAACCTGCAGCCGTAGAATCAGCCAGATCCATAAAGTGATCATGTCTCGAGCTACCTGCCGGCGAAACAATTGTAACACGCAATAAACTGAGTCCAGATGCATCACTGATTTTTCGTTTTTTATACTATTCACACTCTGCTCTGTATGAATATTGAGTGCTAATTTTGGCATACCGCCTATGGAAGCACCATAGCTACCATTATACACACGTATATATGTATATATATATATACGCACACACACATATATATATATATATATATATATATATATATATATTTATTTATGTATGTATGTATATATAATTTAATTCCCTAATAATTTAATTAATATTATATAAGGAAATATTACTAATCTAGGATTTATGACTTCTCCAAAACAACATCATTCAGAGTCCATGCATGGTTCCGACTGCACTGAAGTTGAATGATATCTGTGCTGTCTCACACAGTTTATAAAGTAAAACGTTTATATGCGCTAATTTGACATTAATTTTTTCAGAATGTCTTTTCCGGCATACGCCATATACGTAGCTTATCTCCCGTGATAGGATCAGTTCAATGGTTTTCTTTTTTTCTTTCTTTCTTTCTTTATTTATTTATTTATTTCTAGTTGATGCTGATCTGTCGCATGCTTAGTGTAGTGGCAAGTTGTAAACACAATCTTCTGGTCTTTCCCATCATTCATTTGCATAACCCTTCATCTTATAAAGTTTATAAAAAACTTGTAGACTTTTACAGTTCAAAATACTGTAAACATTTGTAGATTATGAATTAAGTATTACCGTCCAGTACTTTATTAATACATTTTTTTGAAAAGTACTAAACAGTACTATGACAGCAACACATTAAAAATTAAAGACATTTTTTACAATTTTTTATCCACAAGTATTTTAAATAACAAATCGTCTTCTTCTTCTTCTTCTTCTTTAAAAAATAAAATAGAACAGCTCAAATCTTTGAGGCAGGTGCCATGATTCAATATTTGAGACTGAGAAGCATTTGCAATGGCTATTCTAAATATTCTATAGGTATTTTACATTTTTTAACCATCATTTTCCCCGTAAGATCATGTAATATTTAACACAAAATCTACTGTATAAAATTAGATTTAGCACAACACTAGCAGGCAACTGCACGTTAAAAGCATGAGATTCCTGAAATGTGGGGACCGTAGCAAGGGCACTGGGAAACGAGGAAATAAAATAATAAGGAAAGGAAAAAGGAGGAACGCCAACGTTAATGTGAGTTCTTTCTTTCTCTTATAGCATTGTCTCTCATGCTCTCTTTTCCTCTCTCGCCACCTTCAATTACTACAGATCTACATTTTCGTGGCTATCTCACACAAGCACGTATATATATTTGAGCACATATACATATACCCATACATACATGCGCACATACATACATACCCACACACGCATACATGCATATACTCACATGCGCACATACACATATGCCCACATACTTATGCATACTTACATCTACATACACCCACGCATGCACACACGCTTGTGAAATTCAGGTGCAAATGACTGTGCATTCCACTGACACGTGAACCCATAATGCAATTCCCAGGGAGATTCAGCATGACACAGTGAAAAGGCTAATACATTGAAATACAAGTACAACTCATTTTTTCCAGCTGAGTAGATTCAAGTAACTTGAAATTAAGTGTCGTACTCAAAAGCACAACGCGTCGCCAAGAATCGAACACACGACCCTATGATGGTGAGATGAACCCGTTAACCACAAAGCCTTCACACATACAAACACACATGCATGCACATACACACTCATACATACATACATACATACATACATACAAACATATCTACCGAGTTGATCTTTAAATTCCAATTAAAGACTCTCTCTCTATTGGTAAACATTTATAGAATTATAAAACCAGAATACACACACACACATACACATACATACTTACAAAGATACACACACACACACACACACACACACACACACACACACACACACACACACACACACACACACACACATGTATATGTATGTATAGAACTAAATGTAAATTAGTATTTCGGGTCTTTATTATATCGGTAGAGGGTCGGACGCCATGCTTTCCAGCATAGTTACGTCCCTTTACGATCTGAGTTCAAATCCCGCCGAGGTTGACTTTGCCTTTCATCCTTACGGGGTCGATAAAATAAAGTACCAGTAATATACTGGGTAATTGCTGGCCTTGTGCCTAACGTAGAAACAATTATTATACTTACGAAACGAACGCATAGAGTTACGGCCCTTGCCATTCTGAGTTCAAATCCCGCTGAGGTTAACTTTGCCTTTCATCCATACGGGGTCGATAAAATAAAGTACCAGTAATGTACTGGATTATTTCTGGCCTTGTGCCAATAGTAGAAACAATTATTATACTTACGAAACACCCACACATTGCAACCCACACATCCACCTTCACATTGCCATCTTCTCTCCCTACCCCACCTCTACCTTCTACTTTTCCAGCTTCCCAAACTCTCTTCCTTCTTTACACTCACTCATTCATCAGTCTTCTTTCCCTTCACTTTCTTTTTCACTTCCTTCATACTTTTTCATAAATATCTTTCCCGATTCTCCCCGCGCACCCATTCACTCAAACACTTAGCGTCATGATTATAATTTGTGTGTGAGTATGTGTTCTGCATTGTGTGTGTGTGTGTGCGCGCGCGCGCGTGTGCGTGTTTGTGTGTATAATATAAGCTATAAGTACAAGGAAATACCTCGGCGAAGCGTATTGTATGGTATATGTGTGTGTGTATGTGTGGGGGGATACGAAACGTCACACATGAAATGTGAATTAAATACATTCAACTAACTCAGATTTCATTTGCAATTTCAAGATAAGAACTCTCTTGGAGGGAATGTCACTAAAAAAACAAAGCAAAAAAACAAGCGAGACAACTCTAACGGTAACAATCAATTCAAGGACAATGCAGGAAAGAGAGAATAGTGTCATATGACCCAACTAGAGAAATTTTTCTACTTACTATATTTCATGTGTGTATATATATATATATATACACACCGAGAGAGATGACCCCTTAGCCTTTGTCAAGGGAGAATTCTAGGAGAAGGAAAACTCTGATATAACACCTGCAACCCTGATGGTATCCAATGATGTTGACTTGTTCTTCTTTTTGGTAAATATCATCTTGGTTAAGAGAGTGGGACTGGCTTTGTGCAGTGCCTTTGCTCACTATAAAAGCTTCACGGCACAGGCATTGCTTTATATCTGGAGATCTCTCTGCACTTGTCGTCACATGGTACCATGGGCCCAGCACTCTGTGTCAATAATTGTCACAAGTGTAGCATTTGTACCAGAGTTTTCAAGTCGCTGGCTGGACTAAAAAGTCACACTCGTTCAGCGCATCGGTAGGGGTTCTCCTACATGGATGTAAAGTAGTGGCCGTACTCGAAATCGAGTTGGCAGCCACCATATATATATATATATATATATATAAATAAATAAATTATGCAATTATCAAAGTTGTTCAAATCATTTAATAGCTGACAATCGTTTCTTCCAAACTCTCGTTTGGAATCATCGGAGCATTATCAATGTTTGCACATATAATTAACCTCCTATTCAACTGAACAATAATATAGATACATATAAATTGATGTTGTGAGCAACAGTTTCGTATTTACAGGGTGGAATGGATGTGACATATATTTTACGAGAATTGTACAATAATTGTGCAAACATTCTCTTTCCTCTACACAACTCCTATTCATCTATAACCTTATGCTCTGCAATAACAGTTAGAATTAGACATAGAGTTACCACCTTGTGATATAACTACAATAGATTATATCATATACAGTAATGGATATTTGGCACTTGGTACGTAGAGACATTTAATGTAATATGTGATAATAAACTATATGTGCATTTATAATTATATAATTAAATGCTTAAATTACACAACATAATAATAATAAAGCATATATACATTTATAATTAAATATAAAATGTAATAGCATTGTATATTAGGGATTATATTATTACACATGTAGCATATCTATTACGACACATTAACAGCTGTATAATCCTTCATAACATATACCTTGTCCAGTAATGAATAGATAACAATCTAAAGAGACCTTTAATGTATGATAGTAGAATACACTGTATTTAAAATCAGGCATAAATATACAGGGTTATGTGACAGAGATCCAATGGTATCATATTATATTGTGTATTAGAACAAAGAATTTTAATAACTGAATTGAACTTAATTAGCTAGTTACCTCCCCTTACGCATTAATCCGGAAATAAACGATTGAAAATTTAACGGTTGATCAAATATAGTCTATGAATATGAATTCATTATGACGAATTTACAATCCATTGCTCTAACTAACTTAAAACATTCAATATAAACATTAACTAAAATTTAATTCAACATATGTCATGGAAAAGTCTGCAAAAACTGTATGTTTCTCAACACACATTAATTCGAACACCATCAACATTCAACATCCACCATAGATTCTAATACATTAACATAGTTGCTTAAAGTGCAGTATTTATTCATCTATATATGCATAATAGCTTTGCTTGTCTCCTTCTCATGTATATGACTTACGCAGTCGCACTATCCACACGCCTGCATATGAATTGTTATTGCACTCTTCCTTTCTCAAAACTACTTCCTCAATGCCTCTTTAATATTTGGACTATTCCCTTGTTTTAACTGTTGCATGTATTCCACTCCGTGCTTTTGATTTTAATTTAATTTGAATTTGAATTTGAACTTGAACTTGAATGTTTGTACAATTATTGTACAATTCTCGTACTGTTGCTCACAACATCAATTTATATGTATCTATATTATTGTTCAGTTGAATAGGAGGTTAATTATATGTGCAAATATTGATAATGCTCCGATGACTCCAAACGAGAGTTTGGAAGAAACGATTGTCAGCTATTAAATGATTTGAACACAATTTTGATAATTGTATAATTTATTTATTTTCCTGCTCAGTAAAACAACTGATGTTCATACATTGAGCTATTTCTCTTACTGGTAATAAGGTAATTAAGAAATTACTGACCTTCCTGTTTATGGTTGTTTATACTATATACATAACTATAAATAGTATTACTATTATATATATATATATATATATATATATATACAATTGTGTCACACATGAAATATATATGTATATGCTATTTCAATCGTTAAACTAATATATTCCTTCCATATACTGTGACGTTTTTTCTGTTTACTTCACACACACACACACACACACACAGACAGACACACACACAGACACACACACACACACACACACACACACACACACACACACACACACACACACACACACACACACACACACACATATATATATATATATATATATATATATATATATATATATATATGAAAAGAGTCAGGACCTCGACGACTGAGCTCCGGCCTTTTCGACCGCTAGATCCGAACATATATATATATATTCGTGTGTGTGTAATATAACAGTAAATATAGTGAAGGCTATATGAAGTTGTTTATTAATTTAGTTACCATACATATTTCGCTGGAGTCGACTATTAGGTGGCCGTAAAATTGTTCTGTATGCAAATGAGGCTAATCAGCCGATGTATACATCTGAGAATACTATCTACTCACAGCAGTTCCTGTGGGTAGCAGAGACGAGAGAATACACAATCTCGATAAGGAGTAATAACTCCGAAACAATTGTCGATTGTTTTCTCCCATCTACCGCTGGAACAAAAGGATGACGATTAGTCATTTAATACGTAGTGTTTTATGAGACTATTTGCTTGCAAACAAACCGAATATTAATAATATTATAATATTATATTATTGTTAATTGGCAGTATTGGTAGAAGGTTGGCGCCATGCTTTCTAGCATAGTTACGTCTGAGTTCAAATCCCGCCGAGGTTAACTTTGCCTTTCATCCTTACGGGGTCGATAAAATAATGTACCAGTAATGTACTGGGTAATTGCTGGCCTTGTGTCTAAAGTAGAAACAATTATTATATTATTGTTATTATTCACTCACGAATACATTTAGTTATCCACCATGTTAAGAGCGAAAACAAATCTTTTTTTTATTTTTAAATATAATGTAATAATATATATATATATATATATATATGTGTATGTAAAAGGTAAACAGAAATAACAACACAATCGGTACAGTATATGGAAGGTATATATTAGGTTAACGCTTGATATAGCAGGAAGAGGGTCTTAACGTTTAGTCCTTCATCAGAAGAAAGAATGAGAAATAAAATAGATTGAGGGAACGGGCGGGATGGAATTGGAAAAAATGTCTTTAGATAAAAATAACAGGTCTATTCATGTTGACATCTCACAGCGTGAGTACTTGTCTTCCTTTCCTATATCTAAATTTGATAATTCTAAGCCAAGTCTACTGAACTGAATAAGTTTCGCCGATGAGATATATCAAAATAGAAACATGTTCCCTGGTTTCATTGGTTTGTGTATAAGGTAGGAATACCTTTTTACTAAATGGCTCTCTCGAGCAGATTCCTTCAACCAAATCACACCCGTAAGGCACTGGTGAACCCAAAGCTACAGTTGTCTACTACTGTAGTCGTGGCTTAATCTTGGGGCAATTGGCCAAGATGACATCCAATAGAATTGAACCCAGAAACACCGGCCTGTGGAGTGAACAGCTTAACTATACGGCTATACTTGCGACTTTGCAAATTCAAATGACTTGGACACGCGTCAGCTAATTAAGACGTTATATGCGAAGCCCGAGGGCTTATCTAAATTCCATTGGCGTTAAGCATCTGAGAGTACAATACCTTTGACAGGACACCACTCAGTCGTAGCTTTGACACCCAGCTGTTGCCGGTACTAACTTTCAGACTGGAGCAATGTAAAATTAAGTGTTTTGTTGAAGTATACTACATGCTGCCTATTCCAGGATTCGAACCCACGACATTAAGATCGTGAGCCCAACACTCTAACCACTAAGCGCAAGTTTTCACATGCTGAAACAAACAACGATTATTCAGGCAGGGGGTTGGAAATTTCGCAAACATGTATTAATAGAGATGTACTATGAGAAAGTTAAGACTATACTGACAGACTATTTCTTAAGAAATAGAGCAATTCTTAAGAATGCAACAATAGATCAATTCCTAAGAATGCATTCATAGACCGATTCTGAAAAATGCACTAATAGATCAGTCCATAAGAATCTACTGATAGACAAATTCTTAAGAATAATCAAACATAACAACATAGCATAATCATTAGGAAATAAGCTATATCTTTGTAAATTAAGATGTTATTTTCTATATAAGCTTAATAGCTTAATAAGAAATGATTCGTCATAATAACACAGCGACTAGAGACAATTACAGTCAGACCAGAGACAATCATAGTCAGTCGACAATTTAAAACTGTTCTAAAACACTCAAGCCAGTTCAGTATCACCTGCAATCATGTTGCCAAGAATTGTGTGTGTGTGTGTGTATGTGTGCGTATATATATATATATATATATATATATATATATATATAATGGAAAATTTGAACAGGAACAAAACAGAGAGGCAGTACAACGAATGTTTATTAATTTAGAGTGGGGTGGTGGTGGGGAACGACGTTTCGGACATAAGCCCTTCCTCAGGTGAGAAGTGTGTGAGAAGAGAGTTCAAAGGGTGTGTAGGGGAGTGGTGGAGATACATATAGCGAAAAGGGGGTGGGAGGAAACGGTGCGAATGAAATTAAAGATAAAAATAAAAATAAAGCATGATCAAAATGAAATGAAATGAAATAAAAATAAATATAAAAGCATGATCAAAATAAACTGAAATTAAAAAGGGGTAAAACAGGTGGTGGAAGGGTGTGGGGTGCGTAGTGGTGGTGGCGGGTGGAGTGGGGAGAGGGAGACGGGGTGTCCGAGCGGGGAGGGCTGAAGGTGCTCTGTGTGTGTGTGTGTGTGTGTGTGTGTGTATGTGAAAGCAAGGGTTGGGGGAAGAACGGGGTTGCATGTTAAGGAAGAGGTGTGTGTGGGGTGGGGTGTAGGTCGGAGTGCGTGTGTGGATAGAGGGGTGGGGGAGAGGAATCCGGAGGCTGAAGGTGTAAATATGTGGTGGAAAGCACGTGTGTGTGGGGTTTAAGCGTGTTGTGGGTGTAGGTGGCGTGTGGGAGAAAAAAAAATTTTTTGGGGTGTGTGTGTGGGTGAGTTATATAGGTGATTCCGTAAGAGGATGTGGTTGAAATGTTGGTAAACTCCTATGATGGTAGTAGATTCCACGGTGGTCAAGTTCCACATACGAGTATTCCATGAAGAGATGGTCGGAAGAGGAGAGATGTGGAGTGCGCGCGCAACAGGAAATGGTCAAGGCGGTGGGAGTGCTGTGTGTCTGTTTGTGCTGGGAGGTGGTCAGAGGGCATAGCAGCAGTCGGGTGGAATGGTAAAGGGCTGAGGATGGGTAGGTGTGAAAGTTGGAGTGAGGAGGGTGTGTGTGTGTATTAGTAGAGGTGTTAGTGGGATGAGTGAGTGTGGAGAAAGGGTGTGGGTGGAGCGGGGAGAGAAGGGTGTGGGGGTCGATGGCGGGAGTGTGGTGTACTGGTGTGTGTGTAGTTTGATGAAGGGGGTGTTAGTGGATGTTAGTATACGGGAGGTGGAGAAAGGGTTGAATGCAGGTGTGAGTGGGGGTTAGTGGTGGTAGGGTGTGTAGAGTTGGTGGTGTACGAGGTTGTGTGGGTACGTGTGCGTGGGGTTGGGGGTGTTAGTGATGTTAGTTGCGTGTGGGGTGGGTGGTGTAAGTGGGTGCGTGTGTTCGTGTGCTTGGGGTCAGGGGGTGTTAGTGATGTTAGTGCGGGGTGGTGGGTTGGAGGTGTGGGGGTGAGGGTTAGTGGTGGTAGTAGGGTGTGTGTTTAGAGTGAGCGCGTGTATATATGTGCCGGTGGGTGTGTGCGTGTGATAAGGAGGGGGGGGGGGAAGAAGAAGGGAGGTATGTTAGTTGGGGAAGGGTGGTCGATTGAGGGGTGGAGTGGAGGTGTTAGTATTGTTAGTTGTGGGGTGGGCGGTGAAAAGGAGGGGTGTGTTAGTGGTGTTAGTGGAGGATATGTGTGGGGGAGGGGGGCAGTCGAAGGCTAAAGGAATAAGGGTGGGGAGTTCAGGCCGGGGGGAGTGTGGGTCTGTAAGATGAAGATGGTTCTTTGTTCGACTCTGAGGAGATTGGCGGGTGTTCCGTGGCATTGGAGTAGGCCACAGACTGTGAGATGGCGTGCGGAATGTCCAGGGGCACCAAAGTGGCGGGCGATGGGGGAACTACCACCGAGACGAATATCCCGGAGGTGCTCAGTGAATCGGTCCGCCAGGCGACGTCCCGTCTGTCCGACGTAAGTCGCGCTGGACTCCGTGCAGCGAAGTCCGTAGACTAGCTTGGAGGAGGTGCAGCGGAAGGCATGCCGGACAGAGAGAGAGTGGCCGTTGGGACCCTGGAAGGTGGTGGTGTTGGTGATGTGGGGACAGGTGTTGCAGCGGGGCCTAGAATAGGGAAAGGAACCGGGGGGAGGGAAGAGCGTGGGTTGGGGGGTAGGGAGCTGTGGACGAGGAGGGTGCGGAGATTGCGTGCGCGTTTGAAGGAGGGGAGTGGTGGGGTTGGGAAGATGTGGGAGGTGGAGGGGTCGGACTGGAGGCGTCGGAAGAGGCGGTGGAGGGGTGGTAGGTGATGGGGAAGGGGAGACGGTGGGTGGGTGTGCGGTGGGGTGAGGGTGGTGGAGCGGTGGACAGCACGGGCGCGGGTGAGATCGGTGTGGACGAGAGAGGGGGGTAACCTCTGCGGATGATGGCTGCCAACTCGTTTTCGAGTACGGCCACTACTTTATATCCATGTAGGAGAATGTGTGTCTCTATATATATATATATACACACATGTGGTTACTTGATAAAATACATTTAGAGATAAAAGGAAGGCACAAACAAGTGACAGTCCCCTCCCCTCTTCAGTTGTCTGCTGGAGGTCACCGACATTATATATATATATATATATATATATATATATATATATAAAGTTGAAATAAAATGAAAACGAAATTTCATTTCTCACTCTTAGTATGGCACTTACTTAAATGTAAGTATGTATGTATACGTACATACATATATGTATACAGACGTACAGTAGCATGCATATATACGCTACTGTACGTATACATACATACTTACATTTAAGTAAGTGCCATACTAAGAGTGAGAAATGAAATTTCGTTTTCATTTTATTTCAACTTATCGTTTTCGGTATGCCTGACCGATTTAACTCACTCAATATGCAAATTAGGCTGCTCAGCCGTTAATTTTCATAAGGAAAGTATATACTTTCGAACGTTCAACTATCTGGCAGATGGGTATACGGTGCTGATGATAGCTAACAAGCTTGAAACTAGTACATCGTTCCTGTGTCAGTGTTGAACAAAAAGGTGACGTGGTTGCCTTAACACCGTATGGCATAAATTCAGGCTGTTCAGTTTGTTTACAAACGAACAAAGCGGCGTTATAATAAGCGTCCGCTAAACTGATGCGTGCATATATGTATGTGTACCTGTATGTATATATATATATATATATATATATGCATGCTACTGTACGTCTGTATACATATATGTATGTACGTATACATATATATATATATATATATATATATATATATATATATATATATTGTTATATTTGGGGAGGGTCATATTGTTATAATATTGTCAGAAATAATAGGTTACTATTTTCTATTGTATACTTTCTTAAAGTATAAAAATATTGAATATAGAAATAAGTAGTGTTACTACAACAACGATGACCTTATATTTAATTACTCGTAATTGGCCTATTTACAGAATATTTCCTTTGCCCCCAAAGTTACTTTATCTGGCAATCAATGTTTATTTTTGACCAACGGTTAAAAATAAAGATATAAATATATATATATATATATATAGTCTATCAAAGTTCTTTCGTCACACATCTGTGACATCATCAGTGGTACTATTATGTTTCCTCCCGTTGTATTGTAATGCCTACGCTATTTTTATTTTGTTTATTTATTTATTTATATTTCCCTTAGGTCAGTATTGTTTATTTGGGTATGGTTGTTATTATTCCATTCGTCTTTTCTGTTCAACTTTGGTTTTCTTAGTTCTATCTCCGATTTGCCTACCTGTTAAGTAATTTCTATGCTTAGATTTTAATTTCTATGTTGTCTATATTACCATCATGTCTTTGTCTGGCGTGTTCATATAGTACTGAACCGGTTTTGTCCTTTTTAGTTCCCCCAAGTGCTGGTCTAGTCTTTCTCCTATGCTTCGTCATGTTTCTGCAAGTACCCTCTGTACATCTTATGCTATAGGCTACATTTCTAGTTTTACAATTTATCTGGGGGTTCATTCTACATATAACACATTTCTTATTCGTACAGTGGGTTTTCTTTCCGATCAGGGATTTTATGGTAGTTCCTGGCTTTTCTACCACTTTAATCTTTAGCTGGGCCTTTCTACATTGCTTAGCTAATTTCCCTCCAGGGATAGCATCCACGAACATGACACTCTGGTATCTTTGGTTGTCGTACCATGAAGTGGATTTCTTTATCTTATGTTTAGTCCTATCTAAGCTATTCCATGATTTTCCCCTGTATAATGGGCAAATTCCTTTCGTGACCATTTCTATGAGGGTCTTATATTTCTCCGTGGCTCCTTTGTATACTCTGATTCTGTCTCTTTGGTTGTTGCCAGAGAACTGCATTTGGTTGATGAAGTGTTGGATGTCTCTTTCCATTTCAGTTGGGTCGCACATGCAGGATACATTCTTCATCACTCGTACCAAGTCAGCGATCAGAATATTAAACTTAGCACTATTGGACATTGCTGAGTTTTTGAGTATCAGGTATTTGGAGGCCATGGGTTTAGCATAGTGTGAGTGGAGACTTTGGCCCCTCTCGTTTATAGTGTTTAACCGGTGTTCCGTGTCTAATGCTGGTACTCTATTGTTAGGGTGTTTGGAAGGATAGTCAATAGTTTCACTTATATTTTGGTGTATGTAGTTAGCTATCTGCTGGATGCTCTCCATTGTGCTATTTTCTAGGTTCAGGTTTATTGGTACTCTCTTGTGGGGGTGTTCTTATTACTATATTAATATCGTCTACGTAACGAGAGTACATAACGAGGGCTATGGAGATTTCTTTTAGGAGTTCTCTGAGTCTCCTTTCCCACCACACCATAAATAGATTGGCAACATCGCCAGCTATGCTGACGCCAATGGCTGCCCTCTCATTCTGGGTGTAGATTTTTTTCATTAAATTTAAACATATGGCTCTTTAGGGTAGTTTTAATACTAGCCCCTATTGGATGTGCGACCATTTTTCTCACCTGGTCGTTGTTTTGGGGTGTCCGTATGGCTTCGGTACATCCATTCCATCTTCCTATGGGAGTCTTTTTAGCCATTGAGGTTATGGTGGGGGGTTTACCTCTTATAGGTCTATTGAGGCAGAAACAGCTAAGGTCATAATTATCTAAGTATTCAGTGTCATAAGTAAGTTTAAATAGGAGGTCCAGTTCATATGTGTCGACGACGCAGAACTCCACCCCACTCTCACTGATTATTTCCACACATTTTCCACAGCAAAATCAATGTCAATGGATGGGTACAGGGATACAACATCCATACTGCCTATTATGCATTATATATACATAATTCTTTGTCTCTCTATCTGCCTTTTCCTTATGCATTTCCAAACGGCTCGACCAAATATTTCAAGGTAATAGTATTATACCCCAGGAGTAACATGTAATTTTTATTTTCATTTGGATTAAAACAATTTAATACTTTATCTAAAATAATCTACTATAGACAAGTAAACGGATATTTTATAACACGACGACGACGTCACATTTTGTGTATGAGTGTGTATGTATCTGTGAGTGTGTGTATGTGTCTGTGAGTGGGTTTGCGCGTTCATTACGTACCTTACGCCTTAGCAAGTTCCCTGTTAGAGCCAGTTTTGCTATGACCATACATAAAGTTCAGGCTCAGAGTTTCAAAGTTGTAGGATTGAATACAAGAGAATCGGTTTTTGCCCACGGACAGTTGTATGTAGGTTGTTCACAGGGAGAAACACCTAGAAATCTTCATATACTACTCACGAACAGTAAAACGAAGAATCCAGTGTAACTGGAAGATTTTTTTATTGTTTATTTTTTGTAACTCACTCACCGCGGTCTCGCTTCATACTGTAAAGCAGACAAACATCCAATACAGTCATTTTCTCTTCTACCTGTCTTATCTTATCATTTGTTTACCCTGGTGCATCAGCTAGTATATATATATATATATAATATATATATATTATATATAATTTATGTTAGGCTATTTACCAATGGATAGAACCGGGAGTTTGGGTTGGTAAACGATTATGCAACAAATTAACCAAAGCACTCAACGTTATGCAAATCATCCATCGTAGATGTGGTATCCAGTGGCTGGTGCAGGAACTGAGTAGAGTATTAATTAAAACAACAGAAGGCCGGACTGGAAAAATTACTTTAGAATTTGAATCCCGCGAAAGCACTATACATATTTCGATGGCACAGTTCTATCATCCGATTATGATGCAAGATTAAGCGATTTCATCAGGTGTTATTTGCAGAATTATGTAACATTACGTTGAATCCAAACATAGAATAGAAGATAGGAAAAAAATGGAAGATAGAAAACACACACACATATACAGTGAAGGCGCATGGCTTAATAGTGTATTCGGCTTACGATTGTAAGGTTGTGAGTACGATTCCCGGCAACGCATTGTATCCTTGAGCAAGACACTTTATTTTATGTTACTCCAATTCACCCCCCCCCCCACACACACACACATATATATTTAAAAAGAGAGAAGAGAGGACGCAATTTGTTACTGGCCTGATAGTTTTTTTGTTTTGTTAATTTTCTTTTCGCTGTGTGTTATACATGAGAATCAGAAGTATGTATGTATGTATGTATGTATGTATGTATGTATGTATGTATGTATGTACCACCCGGTTAAACCACTGGGAGTGAAGGACCTCTAGTCTTTGTCAAGGCATTCTTCTAGGAGAAGGCAACTCAAGAAACTGGGATAACTCCGATATAAAACCTGCGGCTCAGTAGTTACCGATGATATTGATCTTTTCTTCTTTTCGGGTTATAGCTACTGTCGCTGAGAGAGTGGGATTGGCTCAGTGCACAGTCTTTCCTTACTTTAAAAAATATCTTCACGCACAGGCATTGCACGATAGAATTAATTAATAATTATTAATAATGGTATATCGTGCAATGGCCATACTCGATAACGAGGGGGGCAGCCATCATGTATGTATGTCTGTTTGTCTCTTTGTCTGTCTGTCTGTCTGTCTGTCTGTCTGTCTGTCTGTATGTATGTATGTATGTATGTATGTATGTATGTCATTATGTGTCAATAATTGTCACAAGTATAGTGTTTGTACCAGAGCTTTCAAGTCGCTGTCTGGACTAAAAAGTAACACTCGTTCTGCGCATCGGTAGGGGTTCTCCTACATGGATATAGAGTAGTGGCCGTGCTCGAAAACGAGTTGGCAGCCACCATATATATATATATATATGTATGTTTGTTGGTTTGTTTCCTACTACTAATTACTTTCATGGTTACTTTATCACCTCAACGTTAAACTTTAAACACTCCACCCGCTTCTCTTAATGGTGCGTAACATCATTATCATTCAAGTGGACAGCAAAGATATGTACGCTTTTTCTATGTACTTATCAATGTCTCCTTCAACCCTCAAAACACTCATTTTTTTTCTCAGCGGTCGCTTGTTCTGCTAGAAATAACAACCAAATCGCCCTTGAATCACACCCTGTCTTAACCGTCAAAGGACTCCTTGAATAATATGCCGATAAAAAAATTTAATTTGATATTTTTACATGTTTATATGCCCGACGCGTATATTTACATACATACACATTTATGCAATCTTAGTTAAACTCTGTACTGTATATATACAGATGTACAAAAAAAAAAAAAAAGATAGATTAAAAAAAAAGACACGGGATGATCATTGTTTCAACAACTTAGGTATCAGATCAATCAGAACTAAGCTACAGAAATTTGCCTACTGCTTCTGGAGGCTCCCTTGTTGGTACGTTCCTTTTCATTTACTTGTTTCATCTGTATGAAAGCATTCTTCTTGTTGTTCTTGAATAACTGTAAGTCGAGTATGCAGGGGAAAAAAACATGGCCATGAAGGGAATTCTAGAGAGTTGACGTTCTAGAATGGAACGAATGACAGCATAATTGCAATTTAGTAACACCATTCCGACTTTGTATCCTTATAACTGATACATATTAATGATTCCTGATTTAGGCACAAGGCCAGCAATCTTGGGGAGGGAAAAGTCGATTAAATCGACGCCCGTGCGTTACTGGTGCTTTATTTTATCGACTCCGTAAGGATGAAAGACAAAGCTAACCATCTGCGGAATTTGAAATCGGGCCGTATATCTATGCTGCAAAGCATATTGTCCGACGCTTTGCAGTGATACGTTTACAAGTGTGTAATTGTGTAGGTTACGATTATGTTGATGGAATTAATTGTTTTTCTCGTAATAAGTGTGTTGGGTTGGTAGAATAGGTAAATCCTCGGATAAAATGCTATTGTGGTATTTGTTCTGGCTCTTTACATTCTGAGTTC
The DNA here is from genome assembly GCA_964016885.1 of Eledone cirrhosa. Classification (NCBI taxonomy): domain Eukaryota; kingdom Metazoa; phylum Mollusca; class Cephalopoda; order Octopoda; family Eledonidae; genus Eledone; species Eledone cirrhosa. The sequence continues at coordinate 90,241,482 of OZ024741.1, forward strand.
AAATCTCGCTGAGGATAAACTTTGCCTTTCATCTTTGCGTGGTCAATAAAATACTGTACCAGTCATCTACTGGCGTCGATGCAATCGACTTTCCCCAACCCCCTCAAATTGTTTGTCTTGTTCCTAAATTAGACATCAATATTTTATCGCAGTTGGCATAGGGTTACGCCCCTTTACGATCTGAGTTCAAATCCTACCGAGGTTAGCTTTGCCTTTCATCCTTACGGGGTCGATAAAATAAAGTACCAGTAATGCACTGGGCTTGATTTAATTGACTAACTCCTCCCCAAAAATTGTTGGCCTTGTGCCTAACTCAGAGACCCATATTTTTCTCGCAGTTCTTAGTTGTAGAAATATTTCCTTCCTTGTAGAACATCTGTAATAATTAAAAGAGAAAAAACAAACAATTTCTGATTAATATTATCCATGAAATTACCCAGTGCAAAGTACCAGTAATGCACTGGGTAATTGCTGGCCTTGTGCCTAAAGTAGAAACAATTATCCATGAAATTAGAAGGCATGATAAAAAAAACATTACTCGAAAAAATTATATATTAATAATGGTTTCTGATTTAGACACAAGGCCAGCAATTTGAAGGGGAGGGGATAGTCGATTAAATCTACCCCAGTGCATTACTGGTACTTTATTTTATCGACCCCGTGAGGATGAAAGGCAAAGCTAACCTCTGCGGGATTTGAACAAAGAACGCAAAGGGCCGTAACTCTATGCTGAAAAGCATGTTGTGCGGTGCTCTACCTATTCTGCCAATCCATAATACCAGGTTTATGTTTACTTTCGGGCATAATTATTTCGGTCACTATTTGTAAGTTGGCTTAAACCTAAACTCGGAAATGTTTACATCATGCCTTCCAATTCAATGTTGATATTGTATAATATCAATCATAATAATTGTTTCTGCAATAGGCACAAGGCCAGCAATTTGAAGGGAATGGGAAAGTCGACCAAATCGATCCCAGTGCGTTACTGGTACTTTATTTTATCGACTCCGGAAGGATGAAAAGCAAAGTTAACCTGGGCGGTATTTGAACTCAGAACGTAAAGAGCCATAACTCTATGCTGCAAAACATGGTGTCTGACGCTCTACCGATACTACTAATCCACCGCAACAATAATGTATTAGATTTGCTACGGAAACGTAATGACATTTCTACAACTATGAATTGCAAAAAAAGAAATTGTTGTCGTAATATATACAATCGGAGATCTATCTGAATTTTTTCATAATATAATTGTTTCTACTTTTGCACAAGGCCAGCAATTACCTAGTGCATTATTGGTACTTTATTTTATCGACCCCCGTAAGGATGAAAGGCAAAGTTAAGAAAGTTATGAAGAAACCTGGTTGAGGTGGGAGAGCACTAAACTATAGTTATGCTAGATTGTGATTAGTGGTCAGTGGGGGATCTTGAAGAATTAGACAATATGTGACTCGAGACCAGCCAGATCTGAGAGACACAGATCATTATAGTAGCAGTAGAAAAACAGAGTAAAGAGACAACACGTTTTGAGGGATAGAGATTGATGTGTGTTAGTGAGCGTCTCGACGCCAATCAGTTGATTGGCCTATACAGTCAAGCCGTAGATATGTTGGAGTAGTAAATTATGACCTTTTAGCCTGTAGATTGGTTTTCTTATTTAGTGTATCAATTCCTTTTATAACCTGAAATTCAAGCTTTAAATGCTCTTGTTTGGCCTTTAGGAAATTTAATGTCGCAATTTCACGCATCACAGCTTCAGATAGTATTACTATTGTTATTGTCCTTTTGTTAGTGTCTCTTTCTTGATGTTGTTGTTGCTGATTTGACCCAAGTCAGCTCTAATTGAGCAGACCGATGATCAAAGGCATTCCAATCATGACCCAATTTTTACCGCAAGATATTAAGAGCATCCGAGGGAGATTTAGCTGCTATTTCTAATGAGCTTGCTGTTTGTTGGTAATAGATCTTGTCAGTAGTTCAGTTATTACAGTAAATATACGGAGAGAAAATGTGTCGAACTACTTTGCACATTTTGTTGGACCTCTGTTGTTTCTGAAGATTAGTGCTTTAGTTGATTCAGTCAACGGAACAGCCTACTCGATAAATTAACTTGTAAGTGGCTGAGCATTCAACAGCCACGTGCACCCTTAATCTAGTTCTCGTGAGATGCAATGCGACACAATAAGTGACAATACACAATACAAACACGAATGCCATTAGATTTTCTAAAGGAACAAATAAAGCTTCAATGGTTCACTTATCCAACATATGCATATTTAGTAGTATTTTACCAAGTATAATTAACAACGATAGTGATGTTTAATCTGATTAAGAAGTGACTCCACCAGATTGTTTTTGTATAGGCAACGAAACAAGAAATATTGCAGGTATGTATTTACTTTGGTGGTTTCAATTTGTATTACGTTTTTTGTTTATTCTTTTGACTTTATGGGTGTAATGTAAAAGATCAGTGTTTAGTTTAGCGTGCAACTATCCACTGCTTGTGTAATTCTAAATTTAATTTTGTGTAGTAAGATCATATTTTGTGTGAAATACTACATGCCCTTACATCATAAATGATGGTTATATAAATGATATAACACGCTCATAAAATGTTTAAAATAGCCATTAAATGCTTCTCACACTCAGAGAATATCAAACACTAGGTCATGGCACCTGCCTGTAAGATTTGTTTGGTTCTAAAATTTCAAAAAATTAACCCTGGTAAAGAATCACCCGAGTGAATCCCCATACTCTTTTCTCTACGTAGAACAGAATTTTCATTTGACGACGAAACAAATATACTTAGCTAGGAACTTCCTGTAGTAGATTCAACAAGTACTAGTAATATGTTTAGTTGTAATGTTGATGCGTGAGTGTGTCCCCGTGAAATATGCACCAGGTCCGGACACAAAAGAACCAAATTCCCACTGTCACTGCCTCTACCGCTCTCTCCATCTCTTACTATTATTAGCAAATGGGGGCCGACGTGCTGGCCGCCCACGGCCCAGGCGACACAATAGAGAAGGCGTTTTCCCGCAGGATGGTGAGGGAGACGCGCTCAAAGAGCCATTCCAGCTTGTGAGACTCATACTTGCAGGTAGAAAACTTTGTGCCGACGGTGGTGAGTAGGGGGGTGGCCCTAGGACCAAGGACACCAGAAGTCTCCACTGCCACGAGCTCGACCGCAAACATATCGGAGAGCGACCGTGTTAGCTTTTCGCAGCATTTAGTTGGTAGGCATGAAACTGTGGATTGTGAGAGGTGGGGATTATAGGGTCATGCTGCTTGAAGAACGTTAATGATGTTAGCTAAATAGAATTGGGTTTGGTCGAGATTCGAAACTAATTCGCGTAGAAGACTTGACAACTATCCTCATTTAAACCGTGTTCATTACACTTTGAGCTGGATATATTCTGTTAAAATGGCATATAAACTAGTTTGAATAAATACTTTAAATAAATACTAAAATAATACATACAAGGAAGCCTTTGCATGGTAACTCAATATGCAAGAAATACTATATAAAAACTTCCCTCAAACCATATTCTATCTTTTCTAAAAACGGGCGCATACATTGGATAAAGTAGTGCTAAATACATTCTCTGAAAATAGGATGGGATGGTACAAGTTGAAGCGCCTTACTCATACATCTGCTTCAGCGTAGAAGAAATCATTACATACATAAACATACATACATCCATTCATACATACATGCATATATACATACATAGATACATATGAGTGAAATTTGTTAGATGGAAACTGTTGTATATACACACACACGTATATATATATAAATGATATAGATATCCCAGTAGGTACTAGGTACCCACGGAAATATATATGGTGTCTATAATAGTGGTTGTTCTATGGTACTAATTTGATATACCAGAACTGTAAATATGAGCGGAACAAGTAAACATTAAACAATCTTTCAAATAAATTAAAATACGATTTAAATATTTACCTCTATGGCACTAGAAGAGGTAAATATTTAAATCGTAATTTAATTTATTTAAAAGATTGTTTAATGCTTACTTGTTCCGCTCATATTTACAGTTCTGGTATATCAAATTAGTACCATAGAACAACCACTATTATAGACACCATATATATTTCCGTGGGTACCTAGTACCTACTGGGATATCTATATCATTTATCTAATTCTCCTTAATGTAGAGAAAAAAATGCTGTATCATGCTGCTATTTCTAGCAGCATGAAATATCAGAGAGTCTATAATTCCCGCTTTTTCTAACGGTCCAATAAGTGTGTGGGTCATTTTAACGGCTTGATTCATTCACTGGGCAGAGGGTGATATATCTACATCTATACGGACTTATGTCTAGTAGATTTGGAAAAGCAATCTGAAGAGCTATATCTTTCCATTTGAAATCCTCTGAATTTCCAATCTTTTGATAAGCGAAACCGTCGGTCATGGCACTAGAAGAGGTAAATATTTAAATCGTATTTTGATTTATTTGAAAGATTGTTTAATGTTTACTTGTTCCGCTCATATATATATATATATATATATATATTTAAGCCACACGGCTTATCCGTGACGATAGATCCTAGCACTAAGACGGTGAATTCCCTGGACGTTACCCTGGAAATGACTACGGGCATCCACCGACCTTATTTCAAGCCCAATGAGAACCTGCAATATGTGAACAGGCAATCGAACCACCCCAAGTCAGTAGAAGCAATAGTTAAAGGGGTATCTAAACGCGTATCCACCCTGTCGGCCAACGCAGACGTGTTCAAACACCACGCCGACTATTATAATGAGGCACTGCGCAGGGCCGGTTACACAGATAGCATAGTGTATACCACAGACAGGGAAGAGCCTAGCGCCGAGGCATGTGGATACGGCAATAGGTAGAAGAAATGACCCGGTACTAGCCTCCAAGAACACGAGTAGTAACACAGTTCACCTTAAAGACACAGGACCCACAATAGGACAGACGAAGACACACACGGGCGCTGGATCACCCAGTACACGTAGGCAAAAGCCCGGCACGCACACCACATGCGTCGCGGTAACTAGAACTAGGGACAGGGTAACGACAAGTACGACCGTGGCACCCGTTATAGGAAACACCCGACCTGGTAGCAGTGGTATAGCCCCGACAACAGCACCACATAGCATTAAAGAGACTAACAGTGGAGCCGACAATACAAAACGGAATACCTTAGTAAGTGAAAGGCATAACCATGACGCCCACAGCAGACATATAGATAGAGGCAACATAGGGGACGTAATAATGGGCGGGCAAAACCCGAGACGGACATCAGACCCAAGACACACTCACACGACTACACACACACGAAAGAACAAGACTAGATCTAAGGCCGTTACATGGTTTAACGCGTCGTATTCTAAGCATGTACGCAGGAATGTGCCAGGGCTTTATTTCCAAGCGTTAGACGAGTGTTTCCCGCCGTCGAACAAATACCACAAGATTTTCAACCGCCACACGGTGAAGTTTTCCTTCCCCACAGGACCTGACATGGCCGACTACATGGCCAAAACCAACGCGGTAAAGATGGGGAATCTCGACCGTCAACCGCAGTGGCAGAATGACCGTCCATCGGATCTCGGAGGGCCCCTCGAAGACCGGTTTCCAACAACAACCCGGCCCTCGCGGCTGCCGCCACGCCCGCGAAAGGTGATACAATCCAACGCCGGGAGGGAACGAGTGGCGGAGGGGAGACGACCTTGCCGGCGGAACAACACCCTGAGAATCAGGAGAGGGACCTAGCAGATCAAGGACCAGGCGTCCGAAATGAACAAAATAACAATGTAACTGCAGAGCGGGCACCCAGTGCCCCCTGCAGGGAAGATGTCTGACGAAGGGCCTGGTATATAAATGTGTGGTTAGCACGCACAATATAAAGCGCACCTACATCGGCGCAACATCCACGAGCTTTAAATCGCGGATGTATAACCACACGAACTCTTTCAAGGACCGCAGTAAGAGGCAGTCTACTAGGCTAACGGACCTGGTGTGGGACTTGAAAGACAAGGGCACCCCGTACGCCCTTGAATGGAGTATCGTTCTGCACGCGAATGCATACTCGGCTAAGAGTAGAAAGTGTAGCCTATGCCTATACGAGGCCATGGAAATAGTCAGACTGAAGGATGATGCGGTCAACCTGAAATCGGAAATAATCATGACGTGCAGACACCAGAGAAGGTGCACACTCTCAGCATGGAATCCACCGGGAATCCTAGGCTAAAGGCATGCGGCGGACCACGCGCCGACCAGAGCGGCGAAACGGGCTCAAGGGATCAGACACCATACCCTGATGACAGTATATGCCCCGTGGGGTAAACCAAAATAACCCAACCCTAGATGCATACCCGACTCTGCACCTCACCTTAGGCAAGAACATCGCCTGAGCCGGGACAGGTTGACCCAGTTTCCACTGACTTTCAGTCAAATACCTTACACCTATAGGACAGCATACCTCAACCACAGTGACATATTCCAGTATGGCCGGTCCACGCACCCCCAGGCATGTGTACCTTTTCAATCGAGAATACATACTCTCCACGTATTCCATTTTGGAACACATATTATTTGTTCCGTGTACAGGCCCAAGTGTACATCTCATACTCCTCTTATGTACTATATCATACGCAGACACGTCCCTTCTTTTTTATATATCTCTGTGACGTTATATATATATTTTTAATATATTGTATATTTCTTTTTTATATGTGTGTATGTACATATGTGTGTGTATATATATATATATATATATATGTATATATATATATATACACACACATATGTACATACACACACATACACATAAAAAATCTACAATATACTAAAATATACACATAACGTCATACATTAAAGGATTATCTTGTAGTAAACATGCACATATATAAACAATATAACCATATACATACATCCATACACATACACATATACATATATATATATATTTGTATATACACACATATATACATATATAGCTGATCCTTTGGCTGTGGGACGGCTTAGCTAGCGCTGAGTTATAATAATTAGCATTACTATTGAAGATCTCTTTATTGGCAGACGTTAGAGATCCTGTCAGAGACACTCTTAACTACGGCCTTAACTATATATCTAGGGTGATTGGACCCAGCGTTGATATACACCAGCTTCTCATTGGCTTTATGATATAGGTGGTGTAGCTTGGTGTTGAGATTGAGGGTGGTGTCCAGGAAACTAACTATTTTTCTATTGGGTTCCATCTCTACTTTAAGTCCTACCTTGCTAAAAAAAGGTGTCTAATTCTCCTCTTCATATTTTCGACCATTGCGCAGAGAAGAAGAGAAAACTAAAAAAAATAAATAAATAAACAGATTAAATAAAGATGGCGTAGATATACAATACAACAGGAGGAAACATAATAGTACCACTGACGATGTTGCAGATGTGCAACGAAAGAACTTTGTTAGACTATATATATGTGTTTGTGTCTATATTATATCTGTATTTTTGACCGTTGGTCAGTCAATGGTAAACATTGAGGACCGAATAAATTAACTGATATAAAAGACACAGAGGCGAAAACCAACCAAACAGTGAGTGTGTTCTGTTATTAATTCTGGCAATATTATAACAATATGACCATCCCCAAGTATAACGATATTTGTTTCGACACACGATTTCATATCAAAAACTTCGCAAAACAAATATATATAGTTATATATATATATATATATATAGTTATACATATATATATATATAGTTATACATATATATATATATAGTTATACATATATATATATAGTTATATATAGTTAGATATATATATATATATATATATATATATATATATATATATATATATAGTTATATATATATATATAGAAATATATATATATATATATATATATATATATATATATATATATATATATATATAAATTTTGAGTATATCTTGGTTGTATACCAACACCTCAGTATGCAGATTGGAGCACTCGGCGAAGTGCGCAGGTTGGTTTGGTTACTCCGGAGTAATGTAAAATAAAATAAAATAAATAAGTCAAATGTTTAAAATTTGGCTTCGTTTATTACTGCTATATATATTTCGGTGACAGCCATCTTTGGCTGTGACCTCTTCAGGTAGTCCGAAATAGTGTGGTAGAGACGTAGAAAAAAGAAATAGGATTTCGCTTCAAGCATAGCTTTATACAATATGTGAATTATATATACTTTTCTCGTCGGTGTAAATGATATACGAAATATTTATACATATTGTATAAAGCTATGCTTGAAGCGAAATCCTATTTCTTTTTTATTATAAGTTGAGCCAACTTATGCAGCTTCATATGCAAATGAGATTAATCACCTCATTTACATAGACGAGAAAAGTATATATTCTCGCCTGTCTTCTAGTCCAGTAGTCGCAAGCGGTGGGAGGGACCATCCTGACGAAGGCCAGTTAAGCCTGAAATGCATAGACAGTTGTCCCCCTTGCTTCTGCTAGACATCACCAGAGGGCGTTAGCTGTCCGGTGTTTGCATAGCTGCGGCTTCCTAAAACCGTATTTCTTTGGATATACGAAATATTTATACATATTGTATAAAGCTATGTTTGAAGCGAAATCCTATTTCTTCCATATATATATATATATATATATATATATAGTTTGTACCAGGAAGAGGCACCACTGATGCCCTCTTCATTGTGAGGCAGTTACAGGAAAAGTACCTAGCTAAAAGTAAGCCACTCTACCTGGCATTCGTCGATCTTGAGAAAGCCTTTGACAGAGTTCCACGTGCTATAATCTGGTGGACTCTTAGAAAACTAGGAGTAGATGAATGGCTTGTGAAAGCTGTACAAGCCATGTATAGGGGAGCAGTCAGCAAAGTTAGGATTAGCAATGAGTATAGCGAGGAATTTAGCGTACAGGTCGGTGTCCACCAGGGCTCTGTTCTTAGCCCTCTCCTGTTCATCATAGTCCTGCAAGCAATAATGGAGGAGCTTAAGACTGGATGTCCATGGGAACTCCTGTATGCAGATGACCTCGCACTTATAGCTGAGTCTATGGTAGAACTAGAGAAGAAATTCCAAACTTGGAAGCAGGGACTAGAAAGAAAGGGTCTCAAAGTCAATCTGACAAAGACTAAGGTCCTTGTAAGTAGACGAGAAAACAGAACTCAGATTCCCTCAGGGAAATGGCCTTGCTCAGTATGTAGGAAAGGTGTAGGTAGGAACTCCATTCTCTGCCCCAAATGCAAACAATGGGTACACAAGAGATGTAGCGGGATCTCAGGAAGCTTAATTAAGAATGTAGGCTTCACATGTAGCAGCTGTGCTGGAACAGCAAACAACCACAGGAAACAAGTATCACCAATCTCTGGGAGGGCTCTGTAGAAACAGTAGACAGCTTCTGCTACCTAGGTGACCGAATTAGCAGCGGAGGTGGGTGTTCAGAAAGTACAATAACTAGGGTAAGAACGGGATGGAAGAAGTTCAGGGAGCTACTGCCACTGCTAGCTGCAAAAGGCTTTTCCCTCAAAATGAAAGGCAGACTGTATGATGCGTGTATACGAACAGCAATGTTACACGGTAGTGAGACCTGGGCGCTGAAGGTGGAAGACTTACGTAGATTAGAAAGAAACGAAGCCTGCATGCTCCGATGGATGTGTAATAGTAATATACGCGAACTGCAAAGCATAAATGAATTGAGAGAGAGACTGAGCATAAAAGGAATCAAATGCTGTGTGTAGGAGAGGCGGTTGCGTTGGTATGGACATGTGATGCGTATGACGGAATACAGCAGCATAAAAAGGTGCAGAGCACTAGAAGTCAATGGAAACCGCGGAGTGGTGAGACCCAAGAAGACCTGGGATGAGGTGATAAAAGCCGACCTTACCCAATTACACCTCTCAAAGGCGATGACACGCCTACAGAGTACCCGACCTCCCATGGATACAAGCCGAAACTGAAGCTTATAGACAATATGCCCCCACACCCTCCCACTGCAAAGCGGTCGTGGAGGTGCCACGGCAAAAAAGCACCCAGTCCACACTGTAAAGTGGACGTGTAGGCGCCACGGAAAAAAAGCACCCAGCACTCACTGTAAATGAGGTTGGTGTTAGGAAGGGCATCCAGCTGTAGAAATCAAGCCAGAATCAGTTCCCGTATGAGCAAGACAAGGTCAGCCGACCAGACACTGCCCACAACAGGACAACCCGTCTAACCCATGCTAGCTGGAAGAACGGACGTAAAACGGTGATGATGATGATGATGATATATATATATATATATATATATATATATATATATATATATATATATTTATATATATATATATATTTAGAGAGAGAGAGGTACAACGCAATAAAGTTAGACTTCACTATATTTTATTTATTACCTAGTAGTTGTTATACGTATTTAGATGGTGTCTGTTACGTAATATCACATTTTCAGATACAATTTCATCAGACTGTTCTCACCCGCATAAACTTTAGTAATGTAATTTGGTGATATATACACCGGAAGGCTTTTGATGTTGATTCTCCACTATGCAGATCCAGTCGATATACGTTTGTGACATCGAAACTAATCACTGATTAATTAACACGACATAATGTCAACATGAGTGGACCTGTTATATTTTATCTAAAGACATTTTTTCCAATTTCAACCAACCCGTCTGTTCAATCTATCTTATTTTTCATTCTTTCTTCTGGTGAAGGACTAGCGTCCGAAACGTTAAGACCCTCTTCCTGCTATATCAAGCGTTAACAGAATATATCCCTTCCATATACTCTACCTATTGTGTTGTTATTTATGTTTACCTTTTACACACACACACACACACACACACACACACACACACACACACACACACACACACACACACACACACACACACACACACACACTCATATATATATATAAGTTTATCCCGGGTTCAATCGTGGGTAACCACAGTAAGTAAGGTACTCAATACAAAGCAGTGTATAAATATTTAATATAGAAAAGGCTTCTACAGGACTAGAACTGTTTCTTTCGTGAGAAATCATCAGGGCTTCCTGATGATTTCTCACGAATGAAACAGTTCTAGTCTTGTAGAAGCCTTTTCTATATTAAATATATATATATATTTGCTTTTCGACAACTTTTTGTGTGCGAAACAAGGAGGATACTGGGTATATTGCCGTACAATTGATCCTATGCGTGTGCTCCAAATGGATTTGTTGAACAAATTGTAAGCATCGAGATCGAGATAACTGGATATTGATCTAAACCAGCCATGGGCAACCCTTTTCGAGAAGCGGGCGGCATGAGATATAGATCATTCAGGCGGGCCGCAAGTGCTAATTTACATTCGCGCCCACATTAAAAAAAGGGCGGTAACTCGGGTTGTTTTGATTTGTTTCTTCAGAATTCGTACACGTTGTTTTCCTCGATCGTAAAAAAGATAGAAAGATAAATTACGACTGAAAAGTTGGGGTAAAAAAATCAGAAAGATTTCACTTAGGTGACATAGGTGAGCCATTCAGAAAGCTTCGTGGGCTGCAGGTTGCCCCTGAATCATCTAAACTCTTATTTGATATATATATATGTTTATTCGGGTTTGAAGGTTCACCACTGGATAGAGCTGGTCAATTCCGTATGGTCAATCTTAATATGGAGAGTACTCAACGTAAAGCAGTTCAACCGTCTTCGTTTTTGTAGTTGGTGGTGCTAGTACGGAGTTAAATATTATAATAAAATGACAGGAGGCTGGACTTGTGTAAATCCTTGAAAGGTTTATTATACTATGATCATTTCAATGACCGGGTTCTGTATATCATCAGGTATTCGAAATATAATAAATGAATGTAATAGGTAAAATCCATGGGGCTGAAAATCAAAGACAGGAGAACGACCGACCATCTAACATCTTCCACTTTAGCCGGTCGCCCTCAAGTGTTGGCTATTCGGTCTACTTGAGGCCATCTGGTGAGGGGGTAAAGCTTTTAGTGTGCTACTACCCTCCCGGTCAAATAGAAAGGGAGAGGGAGATAAGTCAGCATTAATATCATGCTGGTAGATTGGCAGTATCGGTAGAGAGTCGGACGCCATGCTTTCCAGCATAGTTACGTCCCTTTACGATCTGAGTTCAAATCCCGCCGAGGTTGACTTAGCCTTTCACCCTTACGAGGTCGATAAAATAAAGTACCAGTAATGCACTGGGTAATTGCTGGCCTTGTGCCTAAAGTAGAAACAATTAATATCATGCTACACGAAAAAGACAAAAAGAAGGGGGAAGAAAAGGAAGAAGAAGAAAAGTCAGCGTTAATGTCGAGCTACAAGAAGAAAGACAGAAAGAAAGAGGAAGAGAAGTCCGTACTAATGTCAAGCTAGTCAGGCCAGGAGTGGCGCGAAAAATGTTTATTCTAAAGGACCCGTATCTTAACAGAGGTAAATATAGTGGGGGTCTGCATGTTATAATGTGTGAGCAGAAGATTGAACGTTAATTTTTGTTTAGATCTATAGGATGAAGTTACAAAAATTCAATATTTAATATTAACATTATAAAATTAAAGAAATTAGAAAATTGAAAATTAAACAGTTTAAAATTTTTAAGGTTTTAGTTGCGAGGTTTAAGTAAAGAAAGAGTCTTTTATGAAGAAACTTAAATTGTATTATAGAGTAAAGATTATGTCTTTGTTTAGCAGTCAAACAGCATGCGGCGACTGCAGGCTCCGTCGGCCCAACCTTACCGCGTGTCAGCCCTTCCGAGTGATATCGCCTAGCACTCTAGGAATGTATAACAGGCTTCAGGTGCGCCAGTGGGAAGTCAGCCCTCATCGTTAGGCCATCCTTGTACCAAACCAGTACTATTAATCTACCCGGGAGGGGATTTGTTTAAGTAGAGGGAGGCGTGATACATCTAATAGTTATGATTAGTTCTCCAATTTAAAGGTAATATATGGCGGTCTTAGATTTTACCTATTACATTCATTTATTGTATTTCGAATACCTGATGATATCACCGGATTCATACGGAACCCGGTCATTGAAATGATCATAGTATAATAAACCTTTCAAGGATTTACACAAGTTCAGCCTCCTGTCATTTTATTATAATATTATATATATATACATATGTATATATATATGTATATATATATATATATATACGTGGGAAAGTAAGAAATCGGAGAATAGACCGTTAAAACATGTTTATTTAAAACAGCACCTACGTACGTTTCGCCCAGTTGGGCTTCTCAAGGGCATAAATAATCAAAAGTGTTCCTTACATTTCTCGGAAAGAGTTTTTGGGGTTAAATCCACGTCAAGGTTCATTGCTCGCAAAAATAGCTTGTTTTGATTTTGCAGCAGGTCCTTTGGCATACGCTACTTGGCAAATAACTATATGTATCACCTATCCTCCCCTTTTTTTCTCTCTCTCGATACGTAAATACTGTATATATATATATATATGTATACATATATATATATATATATATGTATACATACATATATATATATATATATATATATATATATATATGCAGAGGTTATATTTAATTTGTTGGGATTCAAGGAAGCTCCAACCGGTAAGGTTGTCTTTTTTTCAGGGTATGTCAATATTTATCTATAAAACTAATCTGTATTGTATTTTATCTGATGAAATCGCACCATAGTTTGCCTTGGTGGCCCTTAAAATATGTATAATAAAATAAATATGGTTTTATAAATATAGTTTCCATTTGTTAATATATTGTATATATATATATATACTATTTCGATTGGTCGTTCCATTGTTGTTACTGTCTGTCTGTCGGAACTACCGACAGAAATATATATACATTCATATTTTCTTGCAAGAGTATTCTGTCCCTTAGATGTTTGACCAGGATGGTAATTATCCCACGCCAGGTATCTACTGTCAACGATACCTGTTCGGGTTGGGTTGTCTTGGCTACCTTTTACGTGTCACCATGTGTTGTGCGCTATTGGTAAATAGTCGTTGACCTTACGCTGAGTTCATTCGTCCTTTTGACAGGTAATGTCATATATACATACATACACACGAATGCATGTATACATACATATAGACATACATATAAACATACATACTGACATACATACACACATTCAATCATGCTTGACTACTTTGCTGATGTATAAATTCCCATGAAAGAGTTTTGTTTCGTGGTGAGAAACTAATTCTTTCTCTATTAGCGCCAAATTTGAAAATTAAAACTAGAACATACATGCATGCACACACACACACACACACACACTCAACGTACCTATAAATTACACACGCATCTCTCTCTCTCTCTCTCTCTCTCTCATATATATATATATATATATAGTATGTATGATGAAGGACATTTTATGAGCCGGAAACATTATTGTCTCCGTAACTCTATCCACGAAACAGTAACATTTACCACTCTAGATTATATCTACCTTGACTATCACGTATTTACCACAACCTAACGCTCGAGACCAGTGCTCACCGTCCATTTTGTGTCTGGTCGTTTCTACATTTGTTTTTCATGGAGAAAACTGCTGGACTAAGAAAATTGTTATACAAATCATTTCACACAGGTACATATACATATTATTATTATTATTATCATCGTTATTATTATTCTGCCGAGGTTAACTTTGCCTTTCATCCTGACGGGGTTGATAAAATAAAGTACCAGTAATGTACTGGTTAATTGCTGGCCTTGTGCCAAAAGTAGAAACAATTATTATCATCGTTATTATTGTGCACTTTTACTCGACCTTATTGTAAACCCCCACTGTCCCTGTCTTTGTATTGTCCCCTACATGTCGGCCCTTGTGGCTAATAAATGAAATCATTATTATTTTGCAGAATTTATAGACTTGGACAAAATGCTTTCTGGTATTTAGTTAAGACTTTGTACCATCTGATTTCAAATACCGCTGATATAATCGACTATCCCCGCCCCCCAAATTATTGGCCTTGCGCCTAAAGGGCGGTGGATTGGCAGTATCGGTAGAGCATTTGGACAACATGCTTTGCCACATATAGTTACGGCCCTTTACGTTCTCAGTTCAAATCTCACCGAGGTTAGCTTTGTCTTTCATCCTTACGGGGTCGATTACATAAAGTACCAGTAATGCGCTGGTGTCGATTTACTCGACTTTTCTCTTCCCCCCAAATCGTTGGTCTTGTGCCTAAACCAGAAACCATTATTATTGTTGTCGTTGCTTCGACAATTTCATGTGTGTACCCCCTTTTTTGAGGTGTTCTTATTTTTGAACTCATTACATAAACAGAAAGCAAACGCAAATTATCAGTAAATGGGAATGCGATTGTGTGTTTTTTTACTCTTTTCTAATGCTTAATTACGACTCATTCTTATTAGTCTTGTTGAAGCCATTTCTCTATTAAACGTTGTATATATACTACTATTTGATTCGAATTAAAGAGGGCCCTTGCCATTCTGAGTTCAAATCCCACCGAGGTTAACTTTGCCTTTCATCCTTACGGGTCGATTAAGTAAAGTACCAGTAACACACTGGGATAATTGCTGGCCTTGTGCTAAAAGTAGAAACAATTATTAGTTCCCAAGATTGGCAGTATCGGAAGAGTCGGATGCATAGAGTTACGGCCCTTTGCAGACTAAGTTCAAATCCCGCCGAGGTTAAGTTCATCCTTACGGGGTCGATAAAATAAAGTACTAGTAATGCACTGAGATAATTGCTGGCCTTGTGCCAAAAGTAGAAACAATTATTAGTTTCCCTCTTCAGTACACTGTGAGGAATCCATGATACGTTCAACTAACCTGCTAGAAATAGCAGCCAAATCTCCTTTGAATCATACTTAAATCGTCTTAAAATGAAAGGGAAGGTCACATTATAAGTTTCAACTTTCACGTGGAAAGCAAAATCAATGTGGAGAATGAAGTGCTACCTTCCAGCAAATTTATTAAAAAGTGAATGATATTGGTGAACATGGTCCGAATGAACGGACATACTCTGAGTATACAGCTCTAGATTGGAGAAGGACAACTCGGAGAAGACACTTTCCTTGGTGGTCAAGGTGACCATGACTTTTGTGTGTGTGTGTCTGGGGGTGGGGTGTCGAAGAGTGACCCTCGAAAATCTTTAGGTGATTTTCTTTGTTCAAATGTTATTGTTACTTCTTTAGTTTTTGTTCTCACTATTTCTCATTTTTATACATATCCACAAAACCACACCGTATCGTATTGTAACGTTCTTAATATGTTTTCTATAAACCCTTTGTGATTAATAAAGGAACAGCTATTTAGTATTACTGTGGTTATGTTGAAACATTTATAATAATTGTTTCTATATTTGGCACAAAGCCGGCAATTATCCCAGTGTATAACTGGTACTTTATTTTATCGACCTCGTAAGGATGAAAGACAAAGTTAACCTTGGCGGGATTTGAACTCAGCCCGTAAAGGACCGTGACTCTATAATGCAAAGCATGGCGTCCGATCCTCTACCGATACTGCCAATCCACTACCCTTTTATGAAACATTTATAATAATTGTTTCTACTTTTGGCACAAGGCCAGCAATTACCCAGTGCATTTCTGGTACTTTATTTTATCGACCCCGTAAGGATGAAAGGCAAAGTCAACCTCGGCGGGATTTGAACTCAGATCATAAAGGGACGTAACTCTATGCTTCAAAGCATGGTGTCCGTCTCTCTACCTATAATAATTGTTTCTACTTTTGGCACAAGGCCAGCAATTATCCCAGTGTATTACTGGTACTTTATTTTATCGACCCCGTAGGGATGAAAGGCAAAGTTAACCTCGGCGGGATTTGAACTCTACCTATAATAATGATTTCTAATTTTGGCACAAAACCAGTAATTGTAGGGAAAGGGAAAGTCGAATATACCTACCCATTACTTGACTGGTACTTTATTTTATCGACATCAGCAGGATAAGTAAAGTTGATCTCGGCGGGATTTGAACTCAGATCATAAAGAGTCAGAACAAACACTGCCAGTCGTGAAAATATTGGTAATAATAGTATCTACTTCAGGCACAAGGCCAGCAATTTGAAAGGGAGGGGAAAGTCGATTAAATCTACCCTAGTACTTACTGGTGCTTTATTTTATCGACTCCGTAAGGATGAAAGGCGAAGCTAACCTCGGCGGGATTTGAACTCAGAACGTAAAGGGCCGTAACTCTCTGCCGACGCTCTACCGATACAGCCAATCCACCGCATTATTAGTAATAATGAAACCTTCCTTTTTATTACTCTAATAAATACAGTCAGTTACTCTTTATAATTAATTTACCAATTAAACTAATTTCCTGGTGCCACGTAATTTTTTAATGAACATTTTTATGTTGTAAGTTACTAAAATGCTAGCAAGCAAGAGTGAAGACTATGCTTCCATTGATAACAATTAAGAATAAAAATCTTCGGGGTTGTCTCCACCAGAAAATATTAACTAACACCTAATATTGATTTCTAATTTTGGCGCAAGACCAGCAAATTTAGGGCAGAGCAACGTCGATTAAAATCAACCATGTTACTTAACTGGTACTTTATTTTTATCGACCCCGAAAAGATGAAAAGCAAAGTTGATCTTGGTCGGATTTGAACTTAGAATGTAAAGAGCCGGAACATATACAGCGATGGTATTTTACCCAATAATCTACAAATTTTGCTAATACAAGTTCATCAAGATTAAAAATATACGAGCTTGTCTCCCCTAATTGTTCCACCAGATAGTGATATTAGCTAACCCTTAACATTTTCCCCTATTTTAATGTTGAAACATTGTGAATATTCAAACCACACCTTCTTGAACTATTTAGAGATACTACACCCAATTTATTTGTTCCGTACCATTAAAATATATAACTCCCGGACGAAGAGTACTGCACGAAACTCTCAACTCTTCTGTTCCACCCGGTAAACCAATTAATTCTATATTTTAGCAATTTAGAGGAAATATTAACATCTACTAATCGCTTGTCTATCACAGCTCCATTCATGCACATCATTAGATCCTGAATACAAACAACGTGCACCTTTCCTTTCTCAAACATCCCCCCCCCCCCCCCCCCAAAAAAATACATATATATAAGTGTAGAATTCGTCCATGCGGGTTTTGTTGTTTTCTGTAGATCTTTGGCCTTTTATTGAACCTGCCGCTAGCTATCGTGTTTTAGGCGGAGGAAAGCACAGCTATCGTAGGTGTTAATGTGCTTAAAGCGTTGTTTGAACTTTACTAGATAAGCATTGTCACTTAGCAACAAAGCTATTCACCTTTATATTGTGAATATCTTGTTGTTTGTTTCCTACATACTCTTCCTCCTCAGATGGCGGTTGGCTAAGTTAGACTGAACTGACAGGATAGTTGTCTCGCCCCAGGCCAGCCAGAATTGAGCAGACTTATGATCAAAGGTGTTCCAGCCGTGACCATCCCGTCTTATTATTATTTTTTTTTGCGAATAACCTCCAGACTGTGTACACTTTTAGGACAGCTGTGGGTAGCTTGATCCTGTGTAGGCGTATCTGTGCTGAGGAAATAATAAAATCTTTAATTTTATAAATTTATAGATATGCACGAGATTACACTAAGTAACATTAATTAGAATGTTATAATGCACTAATTAACCAGATGATTATAATGCTGTAAATATCCTTATAACATATTGGAAGCCACTTATATTGAATTACTATTTTGGTCGTAAAACCGAAATCGTTTTTATCCTGTGTTTTTAGAGAACTCCCTCAGCGGGTGGCTTCAAAATTAAATAGTTTTTAATTTACGCACAAGGCCAGCAATTTTGGAGAGAATGGGAAAATTAATTACATCGACCAGTGCTTGACTGGTACTTATTTTATCAATCCCCGAAAGGATGAAAGGCAAAGTTGACCTCGGTGGAATTTGAACTAAGACCATAAAGAGCCGGAACAAAATATCGCAAAGCATTTCGTCGGACACTCTAATGATTCTGCTAATCCGCCAACTGGTTTTAAATTTTAATGCGGGTAAAACTTTGCTTACGACCATGTGGTTCTTCCACAGTTGGCCTAAAGGCTTTCTCGTAGGTTCAAGACTGTATAGAAGAATAATTCTCAAACATTACATGAAAAACATTGTTCAGTGGAGCTAACATACCTAATGTGGCGAGACAAAACAATTTTTATTTAGTAGAATTTACACTTGTGGTGAAAGTTTATGATTACGAAATTCTGGTTAAGGAAGCAACACTGACAGGGTGATTTTGACGATACATAGTTCGAACGATAGTTAGCGTAACTTGGTAGCTTGGTAACTTTGATATCGCTTCAAATATTTACTCGTTATCTCTGACCTTTGAAATGTGATCAAGCGGTCACAAATCTAGAAAAGGTAACTGTCTTCATGAATGTAAGGCATCTATTTATTGCCACCATAGTTGTATGGTTTTTGGTTCGATCCCATTGTATTATATACTCGGCAACGGGGTCGATAAAATAAAGTGCTAGTAATGCACTGGAATAATTGCTGGCCTTGTGCCAAAAGTAGAAACAATTATATACTCGGCAACTGTTTTCTACAGTAGCATTTGGTCGACCAAAGCATCGTGAACAACATTTGTATATCGGAACAGTACAGAAGCTCGTCGTTGTATGTTTATGTATTTTTTAAAGTTTGTCTCAGCTATTGTGGTCAGGAACATACTGGAGCACACAAACACGTACATATATATATATATGTGTGTGTGTGAATTTCTGTGCGTGTGTCTGCTTTGTTTTGTGGCTTTTAGACCCAGACCCCTGGTGGTCTATCACAACAAATGGAATATTTGGAATTAGGGTAACCCGAGAGTGTTTCGATGCTACTTTGCTCCACTGACACGCAGAACAAATTCGGACCATCCTACAGGACACACTCATACAGTGTACTTACGTTAACAATTACGTTAACAATTATAAGTAAACCGTAGAATATCGCTCCGAGAGCATATCGTTCTCTCACCACGAAATACGTTTACTTATAAACGATTAGCTACACAACACCCTCATAAAATATGGTATGGGTTCGAATCTCATCGGAGGTGCTGTGCTAGGTTGTTTCAATCATTCCCCTACTTATTATTGGTTCTTATCACAGCTTTGCTTAATTAAGTGGAGGCCCATCATGTTGTAGAGAATTGACGTTGGTGTGTTAAATAAAATAAAAAATATTGCTACCAGTTTTTATATTTTGTATGCAAAAAAAGCAACTTTTTCTTTTTCATGCATATATATATACTGATAGATACATTACGAAACATACGCACACTAGTAGAAAAACCCACGGTAGTGCTGTTACTGCTTATATATACATACTGCTTGTATATATATATATATATATATATATATATATATATATATATATATATATATACGATATTAATAAATGGAAACTATATTTATAAAACCATATTTATTTCATTATACATATTTCAGGGATACCAAATTAAATTATGGTATGCCTTCATCAGGCAAAATACAATATATAACAGTTTTACAAATAAGCTTTGACGTACCCTATTAAAATGCAACCATTGTTTTGGGAAGTCATCCAAAAACAATGGTTGCATTTTAATAGGGTACGTCAAAGCTTATTTGTAAAACTGTTATATATTGTATTTTGTCTGATGAAGGCATACCATAATTTAATTTGGTATCCCTGAAATATGTATAATGAAATAAATATGGTTTTATAAATATAGTTTCCATTTATTAATATCGTATATCTACTCCAAAAACTTGTCGAGTGCTTTATATCAGTTATAAAAAATATTTACTTGTTGTATCCCAACAATTTTAAATAGAACTTTTGCATATATATATATAAATTCAAATATTAATAAAATAGATGTTCTTGTGATCAATTAAATAACATTTAATTGATCACAAGAACATCTATTTTATTAATATTTGAATTTTAATATTAATAACTCTGGAAAATATTTAACTGTAGAGTGCTTCCAATCTACTGTAAAACTCATTCTTTGATGTAATCATTGAATCTTGTTTAACTCTTCAATATATATATATATATATATAGACGTATACATACTTATATTTAAGTATCAGCCGTACTAAGAGTGAGAAATGAAATTTCAATTTCATTTTTTCCATTTATCGTTTTCGGTACGCCCGGCCGACTAACTCACTCGATATGCAAATTAGGGTACTCAGCCGTTAATATGCGTAAGGAAAGTATATACTTTCAAACGTTCAATCGATTGACAGGAAGGTATACGGTGCTGATGACAAGTCAGAAGCTAGTTCATCGTTCCTTTGTCAGTGCTGAACAAAAGGGCAACGATGGTTGCCAAACACTGTACGGCTTAATTTGTTTACAAACAAACCGAACATTATAATAAATGTTCGGTAAAAGCCATACGTACATATATATATGTGTACATGTATGTATATACATACTACTGTACGTCTGTATACATATATGTATGTACATATATATACAGGGTATCCCAAAAAAGGTATACACACTTTGATTAGAATGCTGTAAGACATTTCTTTCCAATTCCAACCCGCCCGTTCCCTCAATCTATCTTATTTCTCATTCTTTCTTCCGATGAAGGACTAGCGTCCGAAACGTTAAGACCCTCTTCCTGCTATATCAAGCGTTAACCTAATATATCCCTTCTATATACTGTACCGATTGTGTTGTTATTTCTGTTTACCTTTTATATATATATATATATATATATATATTAAAAATAGAGGGCGCACAGGACAAAGAAAATGAAAATTAAAAAAAAACAACGGAAAGACGGACAGTCCCATCTCAGTCAACCTCTACGGTGTCGGTTATTCTACCGTTCATTCTACTCCACATCAAGACATAAGAAAACAAGTAGAGACAACTTATGCCTTTAGGCAAATTACACAAACATAGAGTGCCAAAGGAGAAAAAATATAGAAAGGAGAGAAATAGTAAAACAGAAAAGAATAATAAAGACTGTAGTCCAACGTGCAGACAAAGAAGAATACTGAGGCGTAAAATTGTGGACGCAGCATGGTCGAATCGTTAAGAAATTTGCTTCGCAGTCATTTTGTCCCAGGTTCAATAGCATGGCGTGACATTTCGGGCAAGTGTCATTTACCATATCCTCAGGCTGACCCATGCTTTGTAAGTGATATTAGGTAGGCGGAAATTGTTTGAAACCCCTCGAGTGGATTGTGTCTGTAATTCCAAGGGATAGCCTTGATATCACGCTGAATCTCCTTGAGAACTACGTATGTCTGTGTAATGTTCAGCCTTCTTCTTCTTCTTCTTCTTCTTCTTCTTCTTCTTCTTCATTCTTGAGTCATCCCACCATCGAGGGTGAAGAATGCACAAATTCTTACTCCAGACTTCCCGATCTCTCATCTCAGCAAGAAGATCCCGTCGAGTGAGACTAGTATCCCTCGCCAACAGAGTCCTGATGGTTATGTTTGGACGCCCAGCTCGGAGCTTTGCATCTGATTACCAGAAGAGCAGTTTCTCTGCAGGTTCACCCTGGCGGGAAATATGACCAGCAGCAGCCAAACGACGGGATAGAACTTAGTTGGTAGTGTGACTTTGCCACGAAATGTTGAACACCACACATAACATCTTGGTGTCGGAACCATCAAGTCCAGGTTTCTGAACCATATAGTGAGGTGGTTCCGACCGTAGCTTTGAAGACGTTGTACTTCGTAGATCTTGGGATGGGAGCTTTCCAGGCTTTTTGTAGTGAATTTATTGCACTCTATGCTTGACTAATTCTGGTGGTCATATCATTCTTGAAACAGCTCAATAGATGAACCTTCCGAAGCATGTAGTGGACTGAGAATGGATGAATTCAAATGCATGACTTTAGTTTTTGAAGCATTGAAAAACAAACCCACTTCTTGGCAGACAATCTCGACACGATAGGGGAGGTCTTGAGCTGATTCTTCCAGAAGAGCGATGTCATCTGCTAAGTCAAGATCAGGGAGCACAATAGCTTGGTGATGGTGACTCCGACAACTCTTGATGGTTATACCATCAGTATTTGTGATGGCTGTGCGAAGGGCGTAGTCCAAACATGTAAAAAGGAACGGAGCAAGTGGATCACCTTGCAAAACTGGACGGATTCTATTCAGCAAACAACCATTCTAGACCCTGGAGGCAATTTGAGCAAGATAAATGCCTCTGTAGTGAAGCGCATATCACGATTCTTTAAGATTGGATAACAGCTTCATTAAGTCGATTGCCATTGTAAGTTTCAATGCATTGCGATGGGCCCTCTTCATCTTGGGGGTTTCTAGAACTCCGTTTGTAAGTCATCGAGACCAGGAGCTTTTTTCAATTTTCATTTGACGGACAGTTGAGTTGATTTCATCTCACGAGAACTCTTCTTGTTTGATGCTCCAACTACTGCTGAACTAATATCCCCATTAATAAGATCTTCGACGCGTTTAATAACATAGAAAAAACATTTTCAGCCACTCTCACGTTAATTTCATGATCAGGCAGTTCTATTAATGGAACAGTTGAAACACTCATTGTCTAAACCGACTGAGTTCCATTCCATTACATTTCTAGGCATTTGGGGTTGGTTTAAAGCAGGGGTCTCAAACGAGCGGCAGAAGAATTTTCTTGACTGTTTCCTAAAACTTGATAATTTGTCCCTCGCCCCTCCTTACTATTGCAGCAGCAGCAGTATTAAGCTTGACCTGCCAACTCAATGCGAATAGATAATCAATTTTAAAATCAACCAGGGTCTAACCATGTTTATTTCCAGAGAAGTGTTGAACGTAATTTGATATTTCAGTCGCTTTCACTTCAAGATCCAAAGCTGAAATGTAGAAATATGTATCCATTTCCTATACATTTAAAAACATTCCAAATAAGAACGTTAGTGAACTTTAAATTGGTTTGTTTCAAAGACCTATTATGATAGCGGGATAACTGAGATTATTGGTAACTAACTCACTTAATAGAACTCAAGGAAATTATTTGTTCCTGAAAAGGGGTAGATTTGAAAATTTATATTAACATAGGGAAGGTATATCCGAGATGACACACATTACACACAAATAAAAATAATAGAAAATGTTTGAGAGCAGAGAATTAAATAAAAATAAATTTCGAAGACGTAATTTTTGCTCAACTATGTAAGTGAAAAAAAAAAAAGTATCGATGATGTTAAAAAAAAAAAAGTGAATTGCCGAAGAGAACCAAAGTTTTCAAGAGAAGTGGGAATGTTTGTATTTTGTAATAGAGGGAAAGTATAACATACAATGCTTGATATGTCCGCATAATATTGCAGTACAAAAATAGTATAACATAAGGAGATATTACGAAACAAAAGTAAAAACGGAATTAAGGAAAATTTGTTCCACTACATTTTGTACTAATTCACATATGCCACGTACTATAATATGCGTATTCATTATGATGAACAAATTAATAGCAACCTATCAACTGTATGACAGATTAGCATTATAACTGATGCCCCCCCCCCCCCTTTTCAGTTTTGTCCCACCGTGCCTCTCCCTCAAGATATAATGGCCCTTTTGAACTTTTGAGTTCGCGACCCCTGTTTTAAAGACTTAGTCAGAAGACAAAGTCGCAGTGTCTTTGACCATTTTTAGAGTCTCTGCAACTGCTGCTGATAGGAAGGGAATTTGTTATCTCCTGACTGGAGGCCTGGTCTGAATGCTTGCAACAGAGTGGACTCCTCTAAAGCATCCAGAAATTTGTTCCGTATAATAAACTTTGATCTTTTTGCTATTGTATCTAACAGATAGTGGGCGGCATTCACATGATACTTGAGCCAGCTGTAAACAGTTTCCTCCGTCTTTTATTTTCTTTAACTTTCTGAAATTCTTTATCGATACTCAAGGAAAGTTAACGAATTGGCAGAATCGTTAAAAGAAATATTTGTGATATTCATACTGGCTCTCAGCTCTCAGAGTTCAAATCCCGCTGAGGTCGATAAAAAAAGTACCAGTCGAGGCTTCCTCTATATCTCTTTCTCAGTTCCTCTTTATCATACTTTCTCTCTTTCTTTGGAAGAAATCAACTGTTTTCACACCTGTATGTTACAACAGCATCTAATAGACAACATTCTCAGGGAGATCTAGTCTGTTGTAAGAATCTTTCAAGTTTTTACTATCAATGGAATATATTGTTTCTACCATCCAATCCTATTTATTGTAGAATTGCATTATGGGACACTGATTTGTAAGTGCCATATTCTCGCTGCCATATATTCTTAAGTCTGGATTAATACCACCTCACTACTCAGTCTTTGTATGCAGTAACTATCGTATGGAATATTTTCCTTAACTACGACAGCCTTTATTGTTTGAACAGAGTAATTATTAATGTTGATTTTTTTTCTCAGTCTACATCGTTATCTCCTTGAGATCTGACATTAATATACGGACGTATACATTGAAAGAAGCTCGCTCCTATTCAAAGGTAGTCATATTTCCTGTTTATGAATTTCACTGCAATATTTTAATTTCACATCTCTATTTTTGTGTATGCTAAAGCTAAATAACATTAAGTACTCAACAGACAATAGACACCATATTAACCTTTCCCCCAGAACCACTGTTATGTACACTTGTTTAAATATCAACTCCATCCATTCTTTCTCTCCAGCTTACCTTATTCAGTTTTAAATAAACATTTATCATACCAAATTCTCCCGCTCTCTACGTCTACCGCCCCCAAACTTTGGATAAACAAAACACTTGCTCTCACCAAATTCCATCCCTATACCGTTCAAAAGCATCGTCTTTAAATAATTTATTATTATTATTTAGATGGTGTTCGAGTGGCAGAATTGCTCGGCTGTTGGAGAAAATGTCTTGATATTTCGTTTCATCACACTTGTGTTCTAGGTTAAAATCCAAACGAAGCGAACTTTCAATTCTTCAGAGTGTGGTCGATTAAATCAATTAAAATGTAAGCACTTTAAAACAAACAGTTTTGTATCACATAACTAGGTGCGATTTCAGACGGTTTATCCAAAGTGCTGAAATATTCACTGTACTGTAGATAAATTCTAATACACACGATGATCTGCGAGATCGTGGGTAACAGAGGTAATGTATCCTTACCTATGACCGCTACTAGATCAATGTAGCAGTTATGAATAATAGATCCAGGAAAAAAATCATAAGAAAACTTATTGATTTTATGTTTTTTTTTGTTCATTTAAGAAAGTAAATAAAACATGATTTTTTTTCTACATACGTTCTAATGTCAACATAGTGTCAAAGTACTAGTAATGCACTGGGTAATTGCTGGCCTTGTGCCTAAAGTAGAAACAATTATTGTATACAGACCATGTATTATCAATTAATAAATGGTTTTAAATATTTGTTTAATTAGTTTTACGATTTATTTATTGTTTGAATGAAATGTAACCTAATTCTTATGGCTTTCCCACTTAGCTCTACAATAAGGCAAGAAATGTTTGAAATTATTTTGAAGACTTTGCAACATTAGCGACAACTGTTTAATATTTTGAATTTTTGTTTTCAACTTGATAATTTTTCTGGTTCTTTCTTTACATTCTGAGTTCAAATCCTACCGAGGTCAAGTTTGTCTTTCATTCTTCCGAGGGTTGATTTAATCAACTTTACTTTTCATCCAAAATGTGCTAAAAATAGAAATCAATATGGTAATCGCAGCAATTACTCTAGACTTGCATGATGTGTTCAGACTTGTTTGTAAATCAAGTTGTTAAACATAACTAAATGTGATGGCTTAGTGGTTAGGGATGTTGGGCTCGTGAGTTCGATTTTCGACGGTACGTTTTGCCCTTGAGCAAGGCACTTTATTTCGCGTTGCTCTAGTTCATTCAGCTGGCAAGACACAATTTGTGTCGCGCTGAATAGTCCTAAGAACTACGTCTATGGAATGTTCAGCCAGCCACACTTGCACGTTAATTTCACAAGCAGGCTGTTCTGTGGGTTAAACAACTTGAACACTCATCAGCGATGCCAAGAGAGGTCCAAAACACATACATAACCAATTTTTTTTTTTATTACTTCGCACATTAACGACTACAACAGGCCTCTGGCTGTAGATCGCCGGACAAAATGCTTGAGTTCAAATCTCGCCGAGGTCAATTTTGTCTTTCATTCTTCTAGTTTCGATATAATAAATACCAGTAAACATTTTTTTTCCTATAAATTGTTGGCCTTGTGTCTAAATTAGAAATCATTAAAGATTGAAACGTGTTGGTAGCAGAAACGTTATAGCACTTGAATAAATGTTTTACTTGCACGATCTGGGTTCAAATTCCACCTTGGTCGACCGTTATTAATTAATGGAATATCTTGTCAAACACACCAAATTCATTGCGTATACAATTCATACATATTACACCTAAAGAGTGGAGCCTCCCTCACCGACTCGTGTGTTTGTGTGTAAGCAGAAAATGCGAAATGAATCCGACGAATACAAAATGCAAACACTGCACAAAATTAGGTTTACAACGACGCAAGCAGTGGGCAACTGCGCGTTAAAATAATCACGGCAGGACCCACTTTTTGAAACGCTCGTTTATTGGCCAATCTGACGCTACTATAAATAACTATAAACCCACCGTTCTACACTACTCTTACACCCAATTATTACAGTAGAATTTTACATCCCGTATTTTATATTTTGTTTTAATACATGTTATAAAAAGTGAGTATGATGTATGAGATGTTGCGTATGAAGGCGCGTAGCTCAGTGGTTAGTGTGTTCGACTCGGGATCTTGAGTTCGATTGCTGGAGACGCGTAGTGTTCCTGAGCAAGACATTTTATTTTCACGTTGCACAGTCACACAAATGCCGTTGTGGAGCCATGGTCAACATGTTCGGACTACATCGGCTGTCTTTTCTCCACTGTACAGGTCGGTTTCCTCGGCACGTTACCTTGAACGACAACACAGAAGGCGCCTTGACATACCCGATATCCCATCCAAATGGAGCCTATAAGTCTCGATCGGGTGAAAGCAAGCACTCAGACGTGATAACTTTGTTTCCGTTCGAAGGGTGTAAATCTCTAATCTGGCACGCCACTTACTGCAGCACGTTCTCCAATTTCAATCTCTTCGCTTCGGTCATAAACTCGGGCACTGCCACCCGTAACTTAGAGGAGCGGAAAATAACCAACTACCGTGACTGGACCGACCGCTTTATTTGTGTGCCGGTTGCCATCTAGACATCCGGTGTTCTCGTTCCCCGGATTGATGTGTTTCTCCGCAAAATCAGGGGAAGAGGTAGCATCACGCCTGAGGGAGTTCCGTGAATTGGAATGTCTCATGGAGCATGTGTCACTCGCCGTTCTCCGCGACAACTATGAATCTTCTCCCTCCCTACTCTCTCTCCTTCAAGAAGACATTGGATGTATTAAGACTAGAAAGGTGATGGGCTCAACGGTGCCTTTACGACTCCATCATGAATGAGTTACAGTCCACATGTACATACAGTATGTATATTTCTTTGTGCTAACAAATGCCGTTCTTACGATTAAACACTTAATTGAACAGAATGGATAACAAAGGGAGAAAAAATACTGAAATGATGGGGTGAAGGAGAGGGGGGGACTACTACTACCACCACCACCCTACTACTACTACAACCACTATTACTACCACATCTGCCAACACTACTACTACTACCAGCGTCACCACCACTACCATCACTATTATTACTACTACTACTACCATTACTACCACATCTACCACCACCACCACCACCACTACTACCACCACCACCACCACCACTACTACTACTCATTGGCAAAGTTCACTGTAAAATCTGCGTTTTTTCTCTTGTTATTTTTCTTTTTTTCTCATTTGTATTGTTTCGTGTTGTTTTTCAACTGATACCATTTGATCTCCCCCTCACACACTACCTGGAAATAATAGTGATGACAGGTCTCTCTTAAAAAGGAGATGTGCTAGTTATTGTGGTAAGAGATAAATAGATAGACAAAGAAAGCAGATAGTGAGGTAGGAATAGGTGTGTGTGCGCGCGCCCGTGTCAGTGTGTACATATGTGTGCGTGTGTGTGTACTCACTAATACGTATACGTCAGCAAAAGGAGCTTGGGGAACACTTTGTTTACTACTACTACAAACTATCATTATAAACACCGCAAGGCATATATTTGCTGCTACACCTCCATTCATACACACGCGGAGCTGTGCGTGTGCGTGAAAACGTGGGGGTGGTGTACATTAATGCTATTAAGTGCATGAGGTGACTCGGTACACTTTTATATAAAAACTGAGCTGGAAGGAAACGTGTCAGAAGTTTTGTGAATGTGTAAAAGCGATGCGTGGAATTATCTCCCTTCTTTTGTTTTTATAGTTTTAATATTCCGAGAGGAAGCTTTTGTCTGCTATTTGCTTGAATAATCTCTGTTGATCTGAGTTTTTCAACTCACTATTTGGCATATCAGTGCGGCAATTTGCAGAGCAGTTAAAATGTCAGATAGAATACTTGGCAGTATTTGTTCCGGCTCTCTGAGTTCAAATCAACTGATCCTTTCGAGGTCGATAAAAAAAAAAGTACCAATCCAGTATTGAGGTCAGTTCCTCCTCTATATCACTCTCTTTCCTTTACTGTTCAGACTTGGGGAGAGGGTGGTCTCCGCAAGGTTTAAAATGCCCAAGAAATGCCGTATGTCACTATGACGTCTCTCCACTCCAAAAGGAATTACGGATTCATATACACATATTACATATGTGAAACTCTACCGTAGGGACTCCCCAAACTTTTTACACTATTGACCCCTTCATAGAACCTTGCATCCTTTTCTACCCTTGTTATATACAATAATAAAATCAGCAAACAAAATATAAAAAAGACATTAAAGGCTAATTATATATAAATCAGAACACCTGCATAAGTTGTATTTTATTGTATTATTTTATGTCGTGGCTTGCCAGAATCCTAATACTGTCGGACCAAGTATTTTGAGGCATTTAGTTACGATCCTTTACTTTCTGAGTTCAAATCCTGCTGTGGTTAACTTTGCCTTTCATCCGCCCAGGGTCAACAAAATTACGTACCAGTCAAGTACTGAGGTCAATATAATCGACTTTCCCTACCGCCAATTAAAAAAAATTATTCCCAAAAAATTATTTTACAGATTTTCAATTCTTATACAAATATCAAATTTTAGCCCAAAAGTTCAGTCGACCACACACCCCTGAGGGTCGATATTTGTACTCGGTGTGCAGAACAATTTCCCCGGGTCTCTCTCTGTCTTTCTGTACACTCATGCACATGTATAATTGTCAGATCAGAACAGGAGAACACTTTCAATTGGTTATGCAATTGTTGATACTATCTACCGGTCGCAACTCTTAGTTTTTAGAGTACGTGATTAAGGGAACACATAACTGGTTTTCGAAATAATCACCAAGATCACTAAATACCCACTGCATTTTTCGAAATTAATTTGACAGATGAGTTTACCAAGACACTGCTGTATTGCCAAGTCTCGCAATTACATACTTGGAATTCAACAGCTAAGAAGTGTTCAATGAGCACTCGTTGAGGGCCATCCTGTAATTAAGAAGAGTGATGCATGTGGGTGAACCTATACAATTCATAAAAAAAAAACTTTAAATGTTTCATCGCTCAACTACATTGCACACATTCAAAGGCTCATCCTATTTGGAGACTTTTAGAAAAGTAAATGGAGCAGTTCTCAATATATATGAAACTTACCATCAGCTTGGATTACTTGATAATTCACAGTGGGACAACTCTCTCCGGGAAACAGAAGCAATACTCTCCTCCGCAAGCACGGGAGCCCTATTCATAATCATGTTTGCAGTTTGGTCAGCCCTGTTGAACTTGGCATGTCAGACGACACCTTAAAAAAACTTCAATTTGAAAATCCGACAATAAGATCACTTTTAATGATGTTTTGGTACGATTTGAAGACAACGTTATCAAACTCATTAGGAAAAAAAACAGTTGGATATCTCAACCAAATAGAAATTCGCCTAATTTTTCATTGTCAGCATGGCCATGAAACCTTTCATAATATGCATTTGTTTACAATATAAGATGCCGCAAATAAAGCCAACGATATAATTAAGCCAACAACCTGATGATATAATTGTGAATGTCAATACAGATAATAATGAGGATTGTTATAATAGTAATAATAATGGTTTCTTTATTTATAATAATAATAATAATAATAACAATGCTTTCTTTATTAATCACAAGGGTTTACACAAAGTAAGACATTAAGGGCAGTACAGGACAATACAGGACGGTACAAATGGGCATTTCTGCGTCTAAAAAAAATACAAAAACAGAGGATGTAACAAAAAAAACAATGAAAAATTCCCCAATAGGGGGGAGACTTCCGAGGGCCATCGTGGAGAAAGCCCATTAAAAAAGCCGCGGTGACCCTGACCACCAGGGCAAGTGCCCTCTCCCACTTTTCCACCTTCAATTTACAGGCACTTACTCAGAGTAGGCCCATTTACTCGGGCCATTCTTGCCTCTCTCACCCATCTTTCAACAAAATGCTGGGAAGAGAGCACTTCTCTCTAATTTTCCTTTTCAAATGAAATTTGAAAAAGTTAATCAGGGCATCACCGAAGAGGCAAGTGCTCATCTTCAGCCCTTTCAGACGCGTCCACCATACTATCTCTTTTGCCATGGCCACCAGACAGATAAAAACTTCACGATGGCCTCAGCTGATAGCCGGATCCGTCCTTCACGCGACAGCAGGTGTTCAACATAAACCCACAAGACAGAAATGCTCGGACACTGGAAGAGTGCGTGCAGGACGGTTTCGTCGCCCTGTGCGCATCTCAGACATGCCCGGCTGACGGCACTTCCATGCCTGTAGAGTTTATCCCGAACTGGCAAAGCCCCTCGGTAGTACTGCCAGGCCAGGGATTTCTGGAAGTTGTCCATGACCCCGGCCCGAAAGTTCTTCCGAAGAGATTGGCTAGTTGATTTTCGTCGACGCCTAGAGTTTCCCCAAGTACGTCGTCGCTCTTTCCCTCCACTAATCCTCTATAGAAATCCAAGGTGGAGTTTCCACCGATCACATTGCCCGACTGGTCGAGGGCTGTGAGCGCCTGAAGACATTCCAGTCTCCAAGCGCTCCCTCTCGGTCTTCGCTTGACCCAGGACTACAGCTCCGTCAAGGAGACGAGCTGGGGAAAGACGCATCTAGCAAACGGTGACCACACCTGATCACCGTCGAGGAAGAGGTGATGTCGTCGTAGCCTGAGCGCGTGTCTGCGCATCATCAGCCACGGCATGCCCATCCCTCCACGTAGCGGGTGTTGACAGCAGATGGACCGCCTTACCATCGGAGCGCGTCCCTTCCACAAAAAGCGAAGGAGCAAACGCTCCAGCGCAGTCGTGCGAGGCTTAGGACAAGTCACGACGGTCAGGCGGTAGTAGATGACTGACGCGATGTACGCATTCGCCAACTCCGCTCGACCTTCCAGGGATAGCTTCCTCTCTGCCCATTTCTGGGTGAGAGAAGCCACCCTGCTCGTCACCTCGTCCCAGTTTTTGTCCGTCTGGAGGTCCGGACCGAACCATACCCCTAGCAATTTAACCGGTCCGTCCGTCCAGCGCCCAACGACGCTGTTGGACAGCATGGACCTGCCTCTCCGGGTGCCGAGCTGCAGGCCCACCGACTTTTCCTGGTTGATCATTGCTCCTGTCACCGCCTCGTATTCTCTTAGTGTAGTGCCGATCGTCTAATAATAATATATACATAGGTGAAATTCTAATGATTTTACACAGTCATTACTGAATTTCATAAACCTGAATGTACTTGTTCAATGGATCGGATGTCTGCGATGAGTGAAACCATAGCTGCATTCGACTTGAAAAGTGGTTTCTAATTGCTCACTGTTAAGTCAGGTCCCCTTGCATTGGACAAGCTGGGTCATGCGATGATAGTTGTTGTACATTGCTGCAGTAAAGGACCGATACATGCTTTTATTTGTGGCGTATAATGCAGAAAGCTTTGTATCCAGGGAAGAATACTTCGCCTTAACGTTTTTGGCTTGAAAAAGTTTGTAGGATTTATGTGTGGTTAGAAAGTGGGACTTTACGAGAGAACGCTCCAAGTAATATTTGTGGTGACGTCTAAATTGTGAGGGGTTTAAACCAGGTCACACTTCGCCATTTGGTTCTCCTTTAGTGCGAAGTAGGAAGGGAATTCTCCGTATATATTGACTTCTCACTAAAGTCACTCATGGCTAGAGCCTCGTTCTATCTGGGAAAAAGTTGGAGACTCTCCTGCTTTTTCCTGATACTATATTCCTAATTGTAGCTGAGGGAGGGTTAACTGGAGTTCTTATTAATATATGCCTAGTTTGGTTCCATGTACAGCGATTGAAGTGCTTACCTGTGTAAAAATCTATTGTAACGTCTAAGAAATTAGCTATCGACATATTAGTGGAGAAGCCTATCAGATCTTTTCTTCATCTCTCCAAGATGTGAGAGATTACAATGTCATAGAAAGCTAAGCAATCTGTACAAACCTTAGATAGCACCGAGGATGCGCTTACTATGCATAATTCACTTTATAAACCCTACATAATGTATCGAGTGCGCTTTTCTTTCTATTTATGTCCATGTGCATGGGTGTCCTGTAAAAGATGAAATACTAAATACGAACAAGCCAATAGAAGTACTCGGCAAAGTTAAGCAAAATGAATGATGAAGACGAAGGGAGAAAATACTGAAGTGGTGTGTGAGGGGTGGGATAAACGAGAAGATACTATTACTACTACTACTGCTGCTGCACAGTTTTCTTTTTTTCTGCATTGTATTATTTTGATGTTTTTTCTTTCTTTCTGCTGACATCAAAACCCCCCTCTCCCACTCGATACTAACAATGATGGAGGCCTCAATTGATGTATGAACAAAATAAATAAATAAATAGATAGATAGATAATATGATACACATGTGCAGTGCTTCACAATATATAGCTTCACTCAACTATACACGAGGAAGTTATTACAATTAGGCGACATTCCACATTGAGTTTCCTTGTGGAAGGAAGCTTTTGAAGCATATTCAAGCTGTTAGAAATTTCGTGTAAAACATCGGTCACACTGGAAAGGCTATGGCAAGAGTGCGTGGAAGTGATAGAGAACTATAGAGTATTTTTTTAATTTCTCGCTGTAACACGTCTTTATGGAAAGTGGATGGTAAGTGTGTGTGCGAATTGAAAAAAAAAATCCTGAACGATTATATATATATATTTGTAACGCTACACTTCACCAGTTGCAGACTGCGCATCAAAATGAGATATTTTTCTCCACAAAGTTCGATCACCAGCAGCAGAGTTTAGAGAGCAAAGATCAAGTACAGTCCATAAGTTTACATTATCAAACCATCGTTTTGGAGCCGGCTTATGCTTCTCTTACCAGCTAACCTTCCTTCCAGGCATAACCTACTCACACCACGAGTTGATCTTTTTATATGACCGTATAGTTTCAGTAGTCTTGACTTGCCAATTGATGTAATTGGTCTAAGTTTGGTAATGTTGAGCAGCTCACTGATACAGATACGGTCACTGAGCCGCTTGCCAGTCATAAGTCTCATGATGTGGTTCTGAAATGTAGAGAGCTTCTAAATATTGATTTTTGTTTAATACTTATGGTTGATTTTAGTTAAACCATGGGATTTCTACAGGGTCAGCTAGAATTAATAATAATTTTACCCACTCTGCATTTAGAATCATTACTTCTATGTGCTCTTGTTTTAACGAATTCATATTTGGTAAATGATACGAGGAACTGCGTCAGTGACTTGGCCGCCCACTTCCGCGTGTGTGAACCACACAAATGCTGTTGTGCGGCTGTCATCGACGAGTTTGGCTTGCACCCACAGTCATATCGTCAGAGCGATGGCCAGTTCCCCCTACATATTATGAAGGGCCCTGTGTGCAGCTGGCTTCCCATCACAACTGCAGCCAGCAAGCCTCGACTGCTGAGACGGCATGCGCTCCGACAGAATTACCCCCTTACCATTCGAAGGAGGTAAATCCCTCATCCGGGGCGCGACATGCTGTAATACATTTTCTGCCTTCAGCTTAGTTACTTCAGCCACAAAACTCTGTACCGCGGCCCGCAATGCAGAGGACAGGAAGACAAGCAAATACTGGGGGTTGTTAGGCTGCTTCCTCTTTCTTTGCACCGGTTGCCGTCGAGACCTCAGTCGTCATTGGAACGTCAGCAGCCCGTTTGAGAAAGGAGCACCACGAAGTAGGGTGGATGCCATGCTTTCTAGCATAGTTACGTCCCTTTACAGTCTGAGTTCAAATCCCGCCAAGGTTAACTTTGCCTTTCATCCTTACGGGGTCGATAAAATAAAGTACCAGTAATGTACTGGGTAATTGCTGGCCTTGTGCCAATAGTAGAAACAATTATTTAATGAGTCTGAAGGACGGTGGATTGGCAGTATCGGTAGAGGGTCAGACGCCATGATTTGCCGCATAGAGTTACGGCCCCTTATGATCTGAGTTCAAATATCGCCGAGGTTAACTTTGCCTTTCATCCTTACGGTGTCGATAAAATAAAGTACCAGTCACGCACTGGGGTCAATTTCATCGACTCCCCCACCCCCCAAAAAAAATTTTGTTGGCCTTGTGCCTATATAAGAAACCATTATTTAATGATTCTGAGGGATTAAATACAGAGGAATAAAATGCTACTTCCCTCTATTTGAAAGAAACGTGCGTAAATCTATTAAATAATTGTTTCCACTTTAGGCACAAGGCCAGCAATTACCCAGTGTATTACTGGTACTTTATTTTATCGACCCTGTAAGGATGAAAGGCAAAGTCAACCTCGTAAATCTATTAAATAATGTAATTAAGCCCTGGTTATTTATTTATTCCTTATATATATAAGGGTAAAGACACCCCATCCCTTTCGATCACGAATGACCATGGAATTTGCACCTAGAATGTTCCCCTCTGAGGCCAAGTCCGGGTAAGGTTGTTTGTGGAAGACAGCAGTCGCCCATGCATACCCACCGATGTTCTCCAAGTGCAATTTGGCACCAGTGACATCGCAACTCATTTCTACAGCTGAGCAAACTGGTGACGTGAAACAAAGGACCTTTCCGACGGAATTACTTCATTTATACAGCTTCAACCGGGATTGATTGAAGCATATTCTATATTACATATATGATTGGCACTTTCCAACCCGACTAGTTGAGCACTCTACAGTTTTCAGGAATTTAACATAACTATATATATATATATAGGATTTTATGTTTGTGTATACATACAAACAATAAATGTGTGTTTGCATAGATACATTTGCAGATACAGTTGAACAAAAAAAAAAAAGAAAAAATCATGACAGGTGTAAAACTTGCACATGCAGACATACATTCGTATACTCACCCACGCACTAATATGTATGTTTGTTAAGAACGTGGAGCAACAAATACACGACTTCGATAAACTATCGTTATAAACATATACACTCACATACACAACCAGTACTGCGAAGCTTCTGCTGCTCCATTCACAGCAGGTGGAGGTGTGTATGGTGGAAGAGGAGGTGGTGTTCATTAGAGTATTATTAAGTGCATAAGGTGACTCGGTACACTTTCGCATAAAAACAACAAACAGCCAGAAGGAAACTAGTGAAAAGTAGTGTGTGAATGTGCGTAAAACGATATAGCTACGTTAACCGAGAAATGTGCAAATAGTGTATTTGTATGTGTGTGGGTGTATGAATGAATGCCTGTTAATGTACTTGCAAAAGAAGTACTGTAAGACTATTTAACGTTTAAAAGCATGCATGTGCGTGCGAATATGTATGTGCGTGCAAGTGCGTAGCTTACTGGTTAGGGTGTTCGTTCCACGATCATAATGTCGCATATGCGAAATTCCTGGCAGAGCGTTGTGTCCTTGAGTAAGATATTTTAATTCACGTTGCTTCAGACTACTCAGCTGGAAAGAAATATGTTGAACCTTTTTTGCACATTGTCACACTGAATCACATTGAGAATTACATTTAGGGTACTAGTGTTTATAACATGCTCATCCACTTACTC
This sequence comes from Eledone cirrhosa, assembly GCA_964016885.1. Taxonomy (NCBI): domain Eukaryota; kingdom Metazoa; phylum Mollusca; class Cephalopoda; order Octopoda; family Eledonidae; genus Eledone; species Eledone cirrhosa. The sequence continues at coordinate 90,278,532 of OZ024741.1, forward strand.
GTTAATTTCACTGTAAGAGATTCTGTCCACATTTCCGTCTCAATGGGTCCCAATATAATTTCAACTATTTTATAGTTAAAATTATACGTTTTCGGTAGTTTTGCATAAAGTAAAACATTATATAGGGAATTTAGATTATTTTAATGAATTTATACTTCTTTTTCTCTCGAATAAAGGTAGGGAATTGGCAGAGTTGTCAGACCGCCGTAAAGATTGTTTAGCTGCATTAGTTCAAATTCTACTGAAGTCAACTTTGCTTTTACCTTTCCGTGGTCGATAAAGAATCAGTCAAGAACTGAGGACGAGCACCCATCTCCACTCAATCGGCTATGGTATGCCGGGTAATCTGGTGTCCTTCAGTATCGTCACACTTTGAGATATAATATAAATTTCGTTGTTTCTAGGATTTTGGGAAGAGACATATATATATAGTAATATTTTCAATTTTTGTATGTTTCTTTTCTTTTTTTTTTTGTTTGTCTTATCCGAATATCAATTGCCTTCACTTGTTGCATTCCATTATTATGTACCAGAGGGCGGTGGATTGGCAGTATCGGTAGAGGGTTGGACGCCATGCTTTGCAGCACAGTTACGTCCCTTTACGGACTGAGTTCAAATCCCGCTGAGGTTAACTTTGCCTTTCATCCTTACGGGGTCGATAAAATAAACTACCAGTAATACACTGGGATAATTTATGGCCTTGTGCCAAAAGTATAAACAATTATATATGTACCAGTAATACACTGGGATAATTTATGGCCTTGTGCCAAAAGTAGAAACAATTATATATTAAGAATGGTTAATAATGTTCGTTGGGGAGTATTTCTTGGAGTCGGATGTCATGAGTGTTTATATCGGGCATAAATTGTTTTTTTCCTTTTTTGCCAACTTATATGGTAAATTTATATTAATGTTTGTTTGAAGTCTGTGGTTTTGTAATATATATCTGTTTCTATTAAGTTGTTGACTTTATTAAGATATCTAAGAATGACAGTTCCTCTTGACTGTATTCCGTTGTAAATTGTATATTATTGTTTATATCATTGAGTGTAATTTATTTAATTCACTAAGTCTCAAATATTTTTGCTGTTCTAAAATTTCTTTAAAATAAACTCACGTTATATTTGGAAGCCTCCTCCCCTGTGTTTATCATCAGAACTATGCCGCCAGCAAATTCAGCATCTGATATCTTTTTAGCCTTAACTCTCCTGCTCTGAGCCAGTGCTACAGTAAAGCCCGAGTCCTAGTGTTTCTGCAGTGCAAGGCACATACAATAGTCCACTGCGATGATAAAAAGGTAGGGATGAAAACCATGACAGCAGGAAGGCTCTTTGCTCTAGCGCCTTCTAAAATTCTCCTCGGCATCAGGATGTGACTGGTGGTTGATCTTCCCTCTCTGAAGCCGTTCTGGTTCTCCCCGAGCTTCTCCATCTCGGGCTGGATCCTGTTAAGAATGATCCTGTTGAGGGTCTTTGCCAAATGTGACGTTAGTGAGATCCCCCTGTAGTTGTTGGTGTTAGAGAGATCTCCCTTCTTTGGAACTGGGACAATGTTACTGATCCTCCACTGATTCAGGGCAACTCCCTTCTCCAGTGCCTGGTTACAGAACTTCAGGATGATATCATCAAAATCACACCTCTTCATCACCTCTGATGCAACTCCATCTTCTCCATGGGCCTTGCCCTCCTTGATCTTCTTCTTGGCTCTCTGAAGCTCCTCTCTGGAAAAGGGTCCTATCTCAATATCCAGTTCCTCAAACAATTATCTGATCTCCCCAGTGTTCTGGGCTGTGGAAGTAATTATGTGACAATCACAGCGAAGGAGACAGAAGGAGCTGATGCAGGAGGTGGAGACTGTGTCGATGAGTATGGGGCTGAGAATAAATGAGGGTAAGACGAAGTATCTTGTAGAGAACATTAAGAAGCCAGAGAAGATTGGAAACCGTTAGAGTTGGTTCAGGACTTCCTGTATCTGGGAGCAAAGATTGGGAACATAGAGCATGATGTGGTGGAGATGAAGAGCAAAGCCTGGGAGGCACGTCACAGTTTGAGGTCGGTGTGGAAGTCAGACCTTCGTAACGACCTGAAGATCCGCCTCTTCGTCGTTACAGCGGAGTCTGTGCTGCTGTACAGGTATGAGACTTGGACACTGACTAAAAAACTCACTCAGATGGTGGATGAGTGCTACACGAGAATGCTAAGGATGGCACTGAAGATTAATCAGTATACACTGAGGATTAACAATTCCGAGCTGTACGGGAGTCTCCCAAAAGTCAGCTCGAAAGTAACACAGAGGAGACTGAGCTTAGCTGGACATGCTCACCGACATTAAGAGTTGACACTGCACTTAGTGGTCCTGTGGAAGCCCCTACACGGACACATTAGAAGAGGGAGATCGAGGGTGACATATATTGATGCTCTAAGAACAGACACTGGTCTCTGGGAAACGCAGGACATGGCGGCGATGATGAAGGACAAAGACCGTTGGAGAGAACTCGTCCATGGATCTCGGGAATTTTACCCACCCTAGATATTTGGAGCTTTCGTGGCAGAACTTTAGGTTGTCCGTTCAATCACTTTTCATTTGGGTATTTTCCAAAATGCGATTTTCCTTTCAGTGAGGTTTTTCTTCCATTGGTGACCTATGTGATGTTTTGGTGCCGTTTGGGATATATTTTATCATGTCACCAGGTTTTATTTTAAGGTAGATGCCGTAACATAGTGTTTGATATTCTCTGAGTTTGGGAAGCAGTTTTAATGACTATATTAACACTTATGGGTGTTTTAAGTCTTTTAACCAACATTTACTATATAGTATTTGATACAAAATATAAACTTACTGAACTGCACAAGCACGGTCAACTGCTCATTAATCTAATCACTGCAGGTTTCGTTGTTTTTGGAATTACACTTGTTCAGATTTAAAAAAAGAAAAAAAAAAGAAAAGATTCGATTGTTCCGCATAATATCCCCAAATTTTCGGTAATTTGTTAAGCAGTGTCTTTTTCTCTTCATTATTCCCTCGAGTTACGGTCAATCAAGTATGTTCATTATTGTTACGAATCTTCTTTACCAATTTCTTCATATGTAACAATATTTGGTGTAACTTTTTTGGTGGCATTTTCTGTTCCACATAGGGTACGTAATAAACATTCCATACGAGTTAGTTTATACTGAAACGAGGTAGCCCTACAGCAGTGTACAGTGGAATATATATATGAAGCAGTCCTAACATAATCTACTCTTACACAGTTTGATTTAAAGATTTACCAGTAACATTCTTCAATTCTATTTCTTGTATCATTTTACACATACCGACCACTTATTGACAGACCCTTGACCTTCCTTAATGGATTCAGTTGTAAATTACCACACACACTACACACACAGACACAGACAGACAAACAGACAGACAGAGTTTCGTCTTCTTTTCTGTCATGTAACTCTTTATTTCTCTTTCTCAACCACTCTTCCATTTGTTTTGCTCCGTTCTCTCCTCAACCTCTCTTGGTTATTATTGGCTTTCTTTTTTCCGCTAATCTCTCTCTTATTTGCTACCGCATACTCCTTTTAATACGATTTCCCACTCTCTTCCTTACTTCATTTCCACTCCCTACCTACTCGATCACATGTTAATACCTATAACAGGAAGAACAATACCACTACAACGACCACCAGAAGTGTAAGTCCTCTCTTCCAATGTAGGAAGTTAATCTCTAGCCCAGAAAGTTCTAAAATAAATGTCAATAATCATTATATTCTCCTTTCTTCTTCAACATCGTTTTTCATCTTTGGTGGCAGCGGTGTCAGTTGATGTCCGGGGTGGTGGTTGCAGCAGATGTGGTTATTGTACGTGGTGGTTGGAAACAGTGGTTATTGTCCGTGATGGTGTTGGTGGTGGTGGTGACGCTTGTCATTCGTGGTGGTTGTGGTGGTATTGGCAGCGGCGGTTATCGTCCGTGGTGGTGGTGGCAACATTAGTGGGGTTTCGCGTCCGTGTTGTAGAAGAGGCGACGGTTGCCATGATAGTGGTGGTAGCAGTGGACTTAGCATGGCCGAATGGCTAAGAGATTTGCTTTGTAAACATCAAGTCGTGGGTTCCATCTCACTCTCTGACATATTGGGCAATTAGCATAACGTCAGACCAACCTAAGCCTTGAAATCGGGCAAATGAAAGCCCCTTAAATGAATTGAATATGCCTCTGTATATATATTTGTTTGTAGATGACCTTTCTGGGAGTAGCAATGTTTCTGAAGAGCGGAATTTACTGCAGACACAAACTGTGTCCAAATGGGATGTCCAATTTTTCTCTGTGTCAATGTGTGGTCTGTGTACATATTTGTCATGAGCAGAGTGCACAATTATTGTGGGGAGATCAGGAGCCTAAGTAGGATCAAACATAGTTTATAGTGGATTCAATGTATTGTTTGTATACCATTGTTGTTATTTCTTTCTGTTGACTAAATGTGGAGCCTGTGCTAGTTCTAAGTATGTTTGTATATTGCTTTGCTTTCTTCACTGCGTTCTGTGTTGTGAATCATATGATGTTGTTTGTAACTCCTTGTGTGTGTATGTGTATTGTAAGCTTTAATTATATATGGTTTTGCTGGCAGAAAGGAGATTTTGTGAGTGTTACATTACGTATGTTGTGGAGACAGGTTTTTGTGATTTATGTAGGGTTTGAGTTATAGTTTGGCTCTACTTGCAGAATGATGGAGTTGTGTGAATGTGATATCATCTGCATAAGAGGCTGAGTGTTTTGATGAGATCATATTGGTACAAGTTAAAAAGAATGGGTGAGAAATTAAATACTTTCTGGTATTCTCTTCGTGTCATACACTATAATCATCCATACGTTATCATCACCCATACTGCTTTAATCACAATACTATCCTCACTGCTTTTATAATCACCACTACTGCTATAGCCACACCCTAACTATTACATCTATAATCCCACCACATTCAAGTAGACTCAATAATAGTTTCTGATTTTAGCAGAAGGCCAACAATTTTATAGGAACAAGAAAGTCGATTAAATCAACTCCGGTACGTTACTGGTACTTTATCTTATCAACCCCGTAACTAACCTTTAAATCATAATATAAAGGGACGTAACTATATGCCGCAAAGCACACTTAATAATAACATTTCTGATCAGACTTATAAGCAAATATATTGTCTGTGAACATCAAGTTTTATTTTACCTTTTTAAAACATAGTGTATCAATAAATATCCTTGCCCTTTTAAAGACAGTAGGATGTGAATTGAGAGAGATTTAGTTGTTATTTATAATAGGTCAAATAACCATGTAGAAACCCATTGCTTCGTGAAAACCTTTAGTTCAGTTGGATTTGGTTATATAGAAGTAGAAGTTTTCCCTGAAGCTAAAAAGTTAAGTATTTAGTAAATAGTGTTATATTTAATCTGCTTATCTCTTGTTTTGACTCTACTTACCGACAACTCTTCTCCTCAGCTCAAATACGTTAGTTCTGGCTGGCATTATGCCATCTACAAATTCTTGTTGTGACATGAAGAAAAATAACCAATTACCAATAATAAAACAGAAAGACAAATATGAGATATTCTAGGCAGAGGAGGAGAAACAATGCCCCCTTGCAGTTCAAAGTGGAGGAGTTAGGGACAACTTAGTGAGCTTATCCCTAAATCCCATTCATCCAAAATTACTTTTTTGTGTGCCTGACTCTTAAATATAAATATGGTAATTAAATCCTTTCAATCCATCCGTTAAAGAATGATATATATATATATATATAACCATTGTCACTCAATTAAGTATGACCTGGTAGTAAGTGCCGTGTCTTTGCAACGCGTTTTAGGTTCTCATATAGTTGCAAACGAAGACAGACATCGTCTCGATTCTCCCTCCTTTGATTCAGTAGAATATATATTATGTGACAGCATTCGGCTGCACCAACACTGGGATGCTACTTTCTTTATAGATCCCACAAAAGCTGAAAGGCCAAGTGAATCTCAGCGTGATTTGACCTCAGAACATAAAGACCTAGAACAAATATCTAATATTTTAACAACTCTTCCAGTTCGAACGTTTGTATATATATATATATATATATATACACTCACGCGTGCACACGCGCACACTCACATATATATACGAGGAAGAGATATAGAGGAAGAGTCGACCCCAGTATTTGACTGGTACTTTTTTCAACAACCTCGAATGGTTTTCAATAACCTCGAAAGGCAAAGTTGACCTCGGCGGAATTTGAGCTCAGAGAGCAGAAGGTCAGATACCGCAAACCATTCTATCCGATGTTTTAACGACTAATTTGCCGCCTGTGGTTATATGCATATAAGTGTTTGCTGTTAGGAAGAGCATCCAGCCGTAGAAACCAGGCCAAAATATAGATCCGTACATGACAACCCATCTAACTCATGTAATCGTGGAAAATGGGCACTAAACGATGATGTTGCTGATGTATATGTTCATGATTCTCATCGGGACAAAAGTGACATCGGTGGGTTCCGGATCTTCGTTTGAGTATTAATCAGAATCTGGCTAACAAGTCACAGTTCATCTTCCTTCATTAGACACTTCAAATGTTGCCACCTAAATGACTAAGACGTCTGACCTACTCTGGTTTTATATTCTAGATAACCATCGCTAATGAATTGACTATATATATAAAACCATGCTCATCACAGTCGTCCGGCATATGACAGATGCATGGTTTGATTCCCACAGGTGTCTGTCTCAACCATCTATAGAGGTACTTTACTCATCTAATTCAACTGTTATTTATAGTTTATTTGCATTGTGGAGGATTTTCAAAAAGCAAAGTCTCTCTAGCTTTCACATTTTCCCATTGCGTAATATATCAATGTTAGGATTTATAACCATTTTAGAACTCGATGTAGTTTTGACATGATTGTTCTATCGAAGCAAAGTGAAATTTGTTTTTGTGCAAATATGATATCCCCGTATATATTGACGAGTATTCAAAACTATAGAGTCAGGTATAATAATGTTAAACAATGAATGATATAACTGCACAACGATTATTTTACACTATAAAACAATCATAGGGCCAGCAATTAATTAACTATTTATTCTTTCATTGTTTAACTCTGTCTATCTGTCTGTATGTCAGTCAGGTCACTCTCGAGTGCTACTGGTAACATGTAACCCAATACAGCCTGTCTCATGGTCGGGTCGTCGGCAACTAAACTGGCAACCCCACCAAGTTAGCTTGGTGAGGAGGGTGATATTTGGACACCCTGCGGAAAGAAATACCAGACCCTGCAAAGGACGGAGGACTTCAGCAGAGTCACCGGCCATCCAGATAGCACTATTTTTCCTTCTGGGAGTGAAAGGCCCCAGTTATTGTCACAACACCTTTCTAGGAGAGGGAAACTCTGACAAAAAAACCAAAAAAACCTGCGGCTTCGGAAGCATCCGATGATGTTGACCAGTTCTCCTTTTCGGGCAGTGTTTTCTATGTTCAAAGAGTGAAATTGGTCGAGTGCAAGGCCTTTCCCCATTTAAAAAAACCTTCAAAGCACAGGCATTGCTTGTTCAGGATATGTTACAGGTTCGTGTGGCTGGCCGTAGCCTAAAAGTGCACCAGTTTCTGTAATCTGACAAGCGATTGCAATACTCTTAGTAGAGTTTGCAGCCATCATGTATGTCTGTCTGAATGTGTGTGTGTATGTGTCTGTCTGTCTGTCTGTCTGTCTGTCTGTGTGTGTGATATAATCATCACTCTCTCAATATATAATCATCACTCATACATATATGCTAAAAGAAACCGAAAAAATGACAGGAGGGGGAAAAGTTCCCAGCCAGATTTCAACTTGGAAGAGTGAAAGCGTAATCCAGTCCTAACCGGAAACATGTCTACACACACTCTGTGTCAACTATGACATACCGTCTTAAGAAAACATAGATAATGTCAACCATAATTCTCTCTCTGTTCTTTAGAGCTGGCGGCTATTTTCAACATCAACAACAAGGATTTTATCATTTTTTTTTTTAAGTTTGGAATTTCATCGCTGCAAGAAGAGTTATAGTTGTTTTTAAATTCCATTCTTTACCCTGACTGTCCCTCTTATTTGATTAGCCTTTTTTCTGACTGCAGATAAAAAAAACCCATTCCAAAGCAAAACGAACAAATTTCTTACTCTTGTGTGTGTATATGTGTTTATAATAAACAAAAGAGGGCCAGCTGTTTCTCCTCCATGCTTAAATTCATATTTAACTAGATGATGAGGGGGTTCTTTCTCTCAGGCTTTTTCTATGCTGTTTGCTTTTTAATGACTATATGCAATTTTGGATTAGTTTTCCTTTTCTTTATTTCTTTGTTTGTACAAACACGTACACATAGAATTTATCTTTATGGTTCCTTTCTTTTTTTTATATATATTTTTACAATTATTTATTTTCTTGTTTTTCTAATTAGATTTAACGTTAAATTCCGCACATTAAAAGGTGTGTGTGTGCGCGCGTTCGCGCGCGCATGTACAATATACTTGCATGTCCAATGAGATTCCTAATATTAATTGGTAGAAGCAGAGAGGGATATATTACTAACTACTTTACAAGGCCATCATAATCGGTGTTGGACGTGGAAAGAATCGGATGAATGATTGAAACAGAAGAATCTGCTAAAGGCCACCAAAGGTTAGGTATATGTATGTTTGTGTATGTTTGTGTGTAATATAGCTCCATTAACTTTTGATCTTAGATTCTGCTATAACATTCAACTCAATATCTGTATATATATAAGTATGTGTGTGTGTATCTGTGTGTCTGTGTATTACCTATAGGGGCCTACATCTTACGACCGATTTTCATGAAACTTTACAGGCTCATAGATTAGTCATCGGGGAGTGTTTTCTATATATCAGCGTATGGTTTTTTTTTTTTTATTCCGGGGTCATTCTGCAGATAAAAATCGATAGGGGGTTCACCTTTTTTTAGGTATCGAAAAATAAGATTTTTGGCTCTAGCTCCCACATTTTGCCACCGATTTCGTTCAAATTTTAAAGCAAAATAGAATTTATCATTGCACATCCTATATTTTGCATTTGTTGTTCAGGGACGGCGTCGCAGCCGCTTAAATATTCAAAAATACCACTTTTAGACTCAAATTTCCATTTTTTTCGGCTCTAGCTCCCACATTAATCAACCTACTTTGTTCAAATTTTACACTACACTAGATCTGATTATTTCACGTCTTAAAGTGGCTTTACATTTTTTTTTGTTTTTTTTTTGTTCAGGAACGGCGTGGCAGCCGCTTAAATATTCGAAAATACCACCTTTTCGCTCAAATTTCTGTCTTTTCGGCTCTAGCTCCCACATTTTTCAACCGATTTCGTTCAAATTCGCAACTTCAGCTCCACCTCACACATAAATCAAATTATTTGGTTCAACTTTTATACTACGATAGAACCTATCATTGCACATCTTATAGATGGTCAAAGGCAAAACGATGGCCACTGACGTCATCTCAGCTTTTAGTTGTGTATTTGAGAATTCATCGGTTTCCAATCAAGTAGCGTGAGGAAATTTGGCTTAGTGTTAGAGGTCATTACCTTCCTCCCCCAACATGCCCCTTCGTCAGTCACCCGCGTTTCTCAGTGATAGAGGTCATCACCACCCTCCCCCGCATGGCCTGTGTGTGGCCATAGATGAGTCATCGAGAAGCAGATATTAATTTACCTACCCAGGCAACGCTGGGTACTGCTGCTAGTACAATATAAACGTGAATAAAGTCTACATTTATTTTTACCATATTAACATAGGGTTGGATTGATATATAGATTTAGACAATTGCCTGATTTAAAAAACCCCCCAGTAATTGCCTTGTTGGTAGCAGCCAGTTATTTCATTTTGTAATGTGCGAATATGAGAGCTGCTTGTATGATTTTAGGAGGATTGCTGCGAAACCACGAGGGCCAGTTGCTGAATTTAGTCTCATTTTGTTTATGGCTGATCATCTTTATATCTATGTAGTTAATGATTGCCATTTCTCTGTGTAATGCAGTGGTATTGAAGAATTCAACTGGCTTATTCATTTGCATGTGACTCATTGGAAGTGTAAAAACACTTTTATATTGTTCATTTAGTGCCTCACTTATCTCTCGGGAGTCTGCTCTCAGTGAGTCACTTTTATGGAAAGGTGGCTCTATCCTGTAGTGGACCGAGACGGTCTTTTTGGAGAAGGCCTGGTTCGTCTTTGATTTTCCTGGCTTTCCCTGGCTTCTCTTTCTGCTCTCTCATTTTTATGGGAGAGTTTGAGTTCATTTTCAGTTTGAAACTGCCTGGTTCCTTGCTTCAAATGGGATTCCGTCTTGTTCCTTACTTGTGTATGTAGCCGGTTTGAGCTCTTCGTTTTTCTTCTCATAAGGATTCTCCTGTCTCTGGGAATAATATTCTTGTGTCTGTTAGCCTTGCTTTCCGAGGCAAACGTGGAGCATATGGCTTGTATTATGGCTTGTATTATTTCCATGAATTGCTCAAGTTGTATGTTGACATCTTCTGTAAAGAGACTGTCGGTTCAGTTTTGCCTCTGACATTTAGTAGTAGCACTGATGTGACATTTCAGGTGTTTGAAGTGGCTCCTGACATGGCATTTGCGTGGGTATCATTGGTGGCCACCCTGGGTCCTTTATTTGTGGTGGTCGCGAGTGTTGATGTGACTGACTCCGTCTTTGTACCTGATGAAGCCAAGTCAGCTGTCTCACAATATTTTCCGCTATTTAAAAAGAAAACTATTGTTCTGCAGCTACAGTCTGTACTGTTTCCATATATTGTCTCCTCTTCATCAGGGCAGTACGTGCAACGTAAATACCCTTTATCTTGTTTTGGCTTGGGTAGTTGGCATGAGCAGGTTGGCCGCAGCTTGCATAGAGTCTGGGGTGTACAAAATTGCAGCCTGTCCCAGCTTCTCTATGCCAGCAGGTTCCTTTCTTGTAGAACTTACAGAATACTGGGACTGTCTTTTCCCCCAAGGTCTCTGTTTTTCTTAGTTCTAGTCTTCTTCACCTTAGCATCTATCCACTGGTCATCTCATGTCTGTTTATTTATGTTTTTCTTCTTATTGGGGTCTGCCTGGTGGGTCTTTAGTTTACTTTTGCTGAATTCCAGTATTTCATTTTCTTTTTCATCTTCTTCACTGATGTTGACTACGTCTCAAGCCATCTCTCTCTCACCAGCTTTCAGATCCTTCTGGGCTTCAGTGCGTCATTTGTGGATCGTTTTGTTTTCTTTTTCGTCTTCTTTCTGTGAAAATGTACCTCAGCTGATCCATGTGTAACCTAATAAGCGTATAGGCACGAAAACAATTCATTCTTTTTACGTTATATCAGCGCCAACGTTCTCAGAAAGACACAGCCCTGCAGGGTCTCTTTAATTAGTTTGTTTGAAAGGGATCCATTAGCTGAACTCCATGCAATGAGCATAAGTTTTAGTTCCTTTAGTTTCCAGTTTCGGTGATTTCGGATTTCATCTATCTAAACATTTGCATTGTCTTCCATATTCCAATTATAATAATCAATTAATTATTAAAAATAAAACGAAATGCAATAACTACCTCAGAAAATAAAATGTATGTATATATTATATATATATAGCGGAACAGATGGTGGTGTTGGTAGTTGATTGTGTTACGGTGTTGATTCATTTGTTGCGTGTGTGCTCACTTATAGATTGTCCGTTGAAAAGAACAAATTACTGATACGCACACACACGCACATGTATATTCACATGTATATATGTGTGTGTGTATGTTGTTGTCTAGCCCCAAATCAAAATCAACCCATTTCAACTATGACCATCCTATCTTTTTTTCAGACTGTTTTTATCCAACAAGTTCTCTATCGATCATTTGATCTGCAAGAAATAGCAGTCTAATCTCATTCAACTCCTGCTGTATTATCTTAAAGAAAAAAAGAATACCTGAAAACATTTTGTGTGCATGTTGTGTGTGTGTGTGTATATGTGTCCATGTATATTGTGGTATCAAGTTCCGCAGATTGTTTAGGCATTAAATTGTGCATATCCAATTAAAATATCTAAGCAGTTAGTTGAGCAATATAAGTAATTAGATTGATTAAACCTAAAACAAATGTTAACTTACATTTAATAACACATTCTAAATAGTGTTCCTTAATACTTTCATTTGAATTTTCATTTGATTATTGTACATATTAATAATGATATACACATATACACACACACATACATACAGAAACACACATACATACAGATACATACATATACATACAGAAACACACATATACATACCGAAACACACATATACATACAGAAACACACACATGCATACACACCTGCATACAGACACAGACACATATGCACACACATACGGACACACACACACACAGATACAGACACACAAATACCCTCGTACATAACAAGGCACACATAAATGCACTCACACATACATACACATGCATGTACACATACACATACACACACACCATACAGACACACACATATGCAGACACAGACAACTACACACACATACTGACACTCGCATACATGCTTATATTTCTTTAATACAGAGCACAAATCTCAAGAGTTGACTGTCTTAACAATTTATGGACTCTGTTTCAAGACTTGATTATCTTTGACAATGGATTGACACTGTCTTGAGAGTTCAGTATCTTTTTTTTTTTGTCTGTTTAGTCAAGGAAGGAAGAATAAGGCAGCAAATTAGTAGATTTGTGAGAATGTTGGACAGAATACTTTGCAGTATTTATTCTGGCTCTCTTCACTCTGAGTTCAAATCTCACTGAGGTCAAACCAGTCTTTCATCCTTTCAAACTAAATTTAAAAAATGCCAGTTCAGTACTAGGGTTCAATCTTCCTCTATATCGTTTTCTCACTTCCTCTCCTTTTCTAGAAGAAATAGGCTGTGTTCAAACCTGGAGAGGGGATGGTCTTCACCAGGTTTAAAATGGCGAAGAAATACCATATATCAATACAGCAACCCTACAGCTCCATAAGATGTTACAGGTCCATATATTCACACATACACACAATGAGGGAAGAACAGTACCTGCAAACATTTTCAGAACATCTTAGACTGGTGGAATTGAGGCAGGTCAGTATCCTGAAATCAGAACCTTTGCTTGAATGCAAATCAAGTTTAATCAAGTGGACTCTGTTAATGTCAACTAAAGGCCAGGTGGATGTCATAAAACAAGTATCAGCTTAAGTCTATCACCTAAATAGACCACAGAAGGACCACAGAATGCAAAGAGCGGGATTAAATTTGTCAATATATTTTGTTCTATGCCAATTGACTCTACCTTTCTATGTTTCACATAAACGGTATTCCATGCAATATAGTGGTTTGATGGATGAAGATCAGTGGAATGGGCACCATACTTAAAAATATATAGGGTTAGATTTCAGAAAGGGCATCTGGTCAATTGACAGTACCTTCATCTTATGCACTTGCAAGCCCCTGTCAAGGATCACTCCTGTAGTGCTATTTCTCCTTTCACACACACTGCAAAAGTTTCACAAACACCCTGGAAACACCAGGGCAATGTTTGTAAATTCATACAATTCCAGTTTTCTATTTCCTTTGCAAATATTTATAACAGGTTATTTTAACCATGTCTTGTTTTGCATAATTCTTTGGGTAGCACATTTGTCTTACCCTTTGGATGCCTGTAGAGTTTATCTGATAAAATTCCAATCCACCATATGTCAGGCACTATTTATCAGTGCTGGAACTTTTGCAAGAGCTGCAAAAGTTTAAAGGACAAGCAAGAACGAAACATGCTTGTTAGTACGCTGCTTAAAATGTTAAAAGGAAATAGGTAGGAACTTAATATTCTGAAGCCAGTGAAAGTAATATATTCACAAATGGTTAGTGGGGACTTTAACCATTCAATCCATTATCTGAATTTCTAAAACCATCTATGTTTATAAGGGTGAAGACAAAAATAATTGTTCTGGTTTTGTTTTATTATTCCCATTTTAAACACCACAACAGTAACTGCATTTAACAGCCTATAAACCAATTTTCACAATGAAAGCACAGTGAATTTAAAGTAATTCAAAGGTAATGAATGAATATAAAACTGTTCAATCAGCTTTTATGTTGGGAACCTCTAAGCAAAGTACTCATTTCTGGTTTTGTTATAGTTGTTATTTAATTTCGGATCAATCTTGATTCAACAAATTATAAGCATTGCAGCATTGGGTTTCCTGTTTATTTCCCAGATATAATGTATTAGTGACTACCCATTAGCCAATGTGTCCTTTTTAAAAATATACTAGGTGTGATTTGCTTATTTCTAGCAAATATTATTCATAGCAGCTCCCTAACGCTCATAAATAAAAGCTCCTGACAGCTTCTTTTTGTCTTCTTACAGATAATTTGGCTGGTATCAGCTGCCCATATCAAAATATTTAAAATAATTAAGAATTTTCATAAATAACCAGTGGGTTAAAAATACAGACAAACAAACAAAACAGAAATCTGGTGACTAAATAATTCATTATCCATGTAAAATGCCACTTTATATGCCATTTGAGTCATTTAAATGGTGGCTTAGTAACAGATTTCAGAGCTCATTATAGCACTGCAGCATTGTTGGCGTAAAGGAAATTGGAGGTAAAGAACAGAGAGATGCTTTTTTGTTGCTGATGTTTTAGCTGCTGCCTTTTTTTATATATTGATATTAATCCTATGTTGTGATGCTCGTGATGCTCTTGTTGAGATTATATATAAATTATTGTTGGAGATATTTTTGCTTTAGTTACAACTATTCTTAGTCCTGATATTGATAAAATTCCTGTTACTTTTCTTGTTAGTATTATGGTTTCAGCTGCTATGATTGATGCAGTTTTTTGTTATTTTTGTATACCTATATGTATATATGCATATGTGTATATGTATCTATCATCATTATTGTTTAATGTCCATTTTCCATGCTAGCATGGGTTAAACGGGTTGTTCCATTAGAGGCAAGTTAGGTCAGGTGAATGTGTCTTGCCCATATAGAACTATTTCTGGCTAGATTTCTATAGCTGGATGCCCTTCCTATGGCCAACCAAATTTACAGTGTGTACTGGGTGTTTTTTCTGGTGACACCTACACGACCACTTACAGTGTGGGCTGGATGCTTTTTGTTCTGATACCTGCACGACCACTTCAGTGTGGGTGGGTGCTTGTGTTGTGACTCTTTCACGACCACTTTAATGTTTGAATCCGTGTGCATGGGAAGGCGTTTCTTCTGTATTACTACATAACATTAAAGATCTCAATCCTGTGTTATTGTCTTTGAGAGGTGTAATTGCGCAAGATCATCTTTTATCTCCTTATCCCTGGTCTTTCTGGGTTTTCCTACTCCATAGCGTCCATCAATTTTGATTGCCCTGCAACTTTTTATACAGCTGTTGTCTTTCATACGCATCACATGACCATACCAATGCAATCTCTTCTCTAGTATACAGCATCTGATCCCTCTTATGCCTAATTTCTCTTAGTCCATTTACACTTTGCTATTCATGTATATTACTATTACACATCCATTGGAACATGCATGCTTTATTTCTTTCCAATCTTCACAGGTCCTCTGCATACAGTGCCCAGGTCTCACTACCGTGTAACATTTCTGTTTGCATACATGCATTGTAAAATCTGCCCTTAATTTTAAGGGAAAAGTCTTTTGTAGCTGACAGCGGTAGTAGCTCTCTGAACTTTCTCCATCCCATTTTTACTCTGGCTACTGTACTTTCAGAACACCCTGCTCCATTTATGTATGCATGTATGTGTATCTCTTATTGACAGGGCAAGAAACAAGCTAAACATGAGTTTGTTTTTCTTTTGTTGCCAATGTCGATCTGTTTGATTTAGCATGGATACATGCCTGATTACCTGTAAGATATAGATGTCTGCTTGTTATTTGATCTCGTCTTGCTTTGCATTCCATTTTCTCGCCACTCTTTGCTCTTCTGATAAACTACCTCTTTTCTTTCACAACAGTCTTTCACATCTTCTCAAGACATAGAGGATGTTCTCAGTGAGCATTGGCACATTGAGTCTGTTTCTGAACTGATGGAGAGTCAGAAATCCTGGTATCACAAGAAGGCATTGTTTGCAAAGCAGTTGCTGATTTGCTTGTTGAAGATGCTACACAAAGGATATTAAATGTTCACAGTGAGATCTCAGAAAACAAGATTGACATTTTTTCCTCTTCATTAGTCAGACTCAAAGAATTATATATTTCCATTGATATTCATTTAGGTGCCAAATGCAGGTGTAGCACACTCATAGATAACTATGCAGATTTAACAGCTGCAGACTGTCAAGAAATCAGATATCACTAGTATAATTAAGTGGGCCATGACTAAAAGTGAAGTCAGTGTGTCTTGGCTGTGGTTATGGGTATATAACATTTTATTTATAAATGGTGTACCATGCATTATTATTGCACTATAAAGAAGTAGAGCAAACCACGGCAGTGTATTATGTGTGTATTATGTAATTTTCTCCATTTCATAAACATTCAAATATGTGCTTTATACCAGAAATTGTAATTCATATAATTAAAATTTGGAGGAAATTGTGTGTATAAGCCAGGGTAGCCAGAGTATTGTGTTACATTTTTTTTTATTGCACGTGATTAAATAAATATAATGCAATTATCAAGTATACAGAACTGAGTTCATTAACATGGGGTCAACTTGTACAAAGCTACAAAAGGATTTGTTTACATGTAGTTTTATTCGATTTATTACAAGGGAAAATTTTTTAGTTTATAATATATCAATGAAAATGTCATTGAAGCCTATATGCCACACCTACATTTTACACAAACTAGGATGTAGATGTAGCCAAGTAGTCGGTTAAGAATGGTGTGACATATCTATTAATGTGACTTATATACAAATATAAGTCATACTAGTATACAGTATACGATGGAACATAAGGAAGAGCTAGTTCTAGGAAGAAATAGAGTTAAACTGACCCCAAGAAACTGAGTCACATGATAAAAATGACAAAGGACTGAGATGAATGTCGGTTCACTGTGCTGGAAAAGACTCGCTTCTTAATGAAAGCAAGACAATCTTTACAATCCTCTTGAGTTTATTAATCTACCCTTCTGCTACAGACACATTCCTATACTTTTTGTTATATCTCACCCTCCTCTGATTACATTCACATACAGGTAAAATTCCTTTATAACAAATACCATTATAACAAATACCATTATAACAAATTTTTCAGTATAACAAAATTCTTTGTTATACACTTGATGTGTTAGGTCAATCTCGTTATAAAGAATTTTTCGAAACAACGAATTTTTTTTATAAACCCGTGAATTTCGTTATAACGGAATTTCACTGTACTTCTTGCAGACGAATACACTGCCCGATCCACTTATTACAATTGTATTCTCACTTCCCTGACCACTAAACCATGTGCCTTCATTGATACATACTCGCACAAAGTAACACACACATGCTTATATAATATATATATATATATATATATATATATATATATATATATACACACACACACATACACAGTGTACCCCAAGCATTTGCAGCCCCAGCATTCGCGGCGTTTCCCTTAGAACCACTGCATATTCACGGAATCGTAAATATCTTCCGCACTTTTTAATGCCTTATTTTGTGGCAAAATATAATTTTCATGCTTTTTAACGTTAAATTATTAACAATATATTGTATTTTCCAGCCTATATTTTACGTTATGTTTTGACATTTATAGGCATTTTTATGGAGCTTGTCAAATATTCATGGTTTTTCACTTTTCGCAGGTGCTTTAGGGACGTAACCCCCAAGAATACCAGGGGGCCAACTCTCTCTCTATGTGTATGTATATATATAGGAAAAGAGTCAGGACCCCGATGACTGAGCTCCAGCCATTTCGATAGCTAGATCTGTCGAAACGGTCGGAGCTCAGCCGTCGGGGTCCTGACTCTTTTCCTATATATATATATATATATATATACTGACTCTTTTCCTATTACCCACTCTACTACCCTAAGTATCAAGTACTCTGGTGCGTTATGGTCCACGTGGTATATTATCACACCTTTGTTATATATATATATATATATATATATATATATATATACTAGCAGTGGTATCCGGCGTTGCACGGGATAAGGTATTTTGGAACGCTGGCCACCAACAGACCTAATCGTGGAAAAACTGCATGCCTGAACAATATGTAAAGAAAATAAACCGAATACTCTGATGGCTGGATAATCTTTAAGATTTTCCTCGATGAAGCAGGAAAAATGCAGGTTTTCACCTAGGGGATCAAGAAAATGAGTTTTTTTAATGTGCATAATATGACTTGAAATTTCGGGAAAATGGGCTAGACGTAGCGCCTCCAAAAAGCCGTAAAAAGCTGAAAAAATGCAGGCCCTAGGCCATAAAAAAGTTGGATTTTCTTTGCTCACGGTATGAATAAGAGACTGACTAATACATAGTTACAATTTCAAGGAAATCGGCCTGACGTAACGCCTCAAAAAATCCCTAAAAAGCTTTAAAAACGCAGTTTTTCACCTAATGCGGGCCATAGGAGACCAAAAAGTTGAATTTTTTTATGTGCATAACACTCCTGAAACATAAGTAATACACATGTAAAGTTTGAAAAAATCGGTTGGGTACTTCTCGAGTTTTAGGGATTCACACACACACACACACACACACACACACACACACACACACACACAGGGAAGTGACGTAATGCAGACAGCCAGACATACAGACAGATATTATAAGGGCGCGACGTTATATGTATGTATCTATCTAAGAAGAGAAAGACTAAGAATTATAGAGAGAGATCGCTAAATCGCCTAATGCGGTCCTTAGGGCATTGAAAATTTGAAATCTTTTTTGCTCAGAACACTTCCTGAAACATAAGTATTACATGTGTAAAGTTTGAAAACAGTCGGTTGGGTGGTTCTCGAGTTTTAGGGATTCAAACTCTCACACACACCCAGACAGACATCCCCAGTTTTATATATATAGATAAGTGTAATCAGAGATGGTGGAATTATTCTTTAAAACATTTGTCTTAGTCAGTGCATGTTTCATTGCACTGATTGCAAATTCTGGGGTAGAATTATGTAAAATGATTGAATTCTGTGCACTTGATTGAGATTTGTAATCGTGTGTGGCTCTTCAGAAAGGAAATAAAACTTATGGAGATGCTGTATATTTAGGTAATGGTAATCTTGTATTAGAGGACCAATCAACATGTTAGATTTAGTAGAGGGAACTGGGTGAATACAATAGCCCTGTCAGCATGTATTCAGTATATTCTAAGGATGAAGAATAACCGATAGTAGTCAGACAAATTTGCATATGACATTTGCTTGGCGTTTGAAATTCTGGTAGTGAATAGGGGTGGGGATACTGGATACTTTCTGGTTGTATTGAGTTTATTTATTGATTTAAGACCCAGAAATAACAGATGGTTCCTTATCTATCACATCTTATTTAGTCTGTGTCGGGAGTTGTATTACTTATTGGCATTATGGTGCATGTGTGACCTGCTCTTTCAAGTTGTTGTTTTTTTTAGTTTATTGACTGAGTTCACTTAGATCAAGAATGACAGGTTGAAGGTCACTTATTGTTTATATGTGATATTTCTCAGTTATAGTATGTTATGTATATATATAATTTATCCCAGGTTCAATCGGGGGTAACCACAGTAAGTAAGGTACTCAAGGTACGCAGAGTATAAATATTTAATATAGAAAGGCTTCTACAGGACTAGAACTGTTTCATTCGGAAGAAATCATCAGGAAGCCATATATATATATATATATATATAATCATTGAACATATGCTTTTCCATTTTGACATGGAATGGATGAGTTATGCTCAACTATGTCAATAATCTTATCATGTTATTGACACAACTAAAGAATTTTCAAAAGTTAAACCCCCTAAAAAAAAAGTAAAGTAAATAGTCAAATGAAGGCTTTTGATTATACCAAAACCTATAAAATAAACATCAAGATGCTAACCTCTATTTTCTCTGCTTCATTACAGGAGTTGAAAATATACTATTAACCATGTGGCTAAAATTGGTGGCCGTCGGTGTGGTGGCCTTCATTATTTACCAGATGAATGATATGTTTGATCCCAGTGAGTAATATTTTTATTTCATTATATATGTTTTAGTAATTTTCATAAAATGTGTGTACACAATGCATGCAAACACATGCATATATGTACATTATATGCAAGAACCTTTAGTTATGTCAAGGGGGAACCATGACAACTTCCTTAGTGCTGGTGCCATGATAAAATACAACTTGTACTATATATAATGATTGGAAGACTGCAGGACTGTATCAGGGATATTTTTTCTGAACAAGTTATTAAAATAAGCTTGATTACTTTGAATAAATCATGAATGAATATTATGTAATTTATCTACTAAATTTCGTATATATAATGATAGTTTATTTTAAGATTCACTTCTTTCCAGTTAGCGTCTATTATATCATAACACATATAGCTGTACACTATATTACATCGCTTATATAAAAGTTCATATATTTGCATCATAATGTTTATATTTCTGTCCCTAATTTTCTCCTTTTTCGTTTTCATAACATTTTGCAGTAATGCAGTTTATATATAATATCGTCTTTTTTAAATCATGGATTACTTTACTGATTACAGAAAAGAGTGTAACACAGTCTCTCTTCAATTTCTGTTCATATTCTGAATTACGATTTTATTTGACATATCATATCTACATGCATGTATATCTCCGTATGATATCAATATGCACACTACACATGTTAGCAGAAAACCACTCAAAGGGTTGTTTTTCTGCCAGTCTGTATAATGTAGAAACATGCATAGGTGAAATGGGAATCCCAGGCAATCTGAGAGGTCAGTAGCTCTGATTATCGACTTTCTCAATGATGGCCTCTCTATACTAAAATAGAAAAATGGGGGTAAAATATTGTTGTTGATGATGATGTTTAAAACCAAACTGGCTGAAACTGTCCTGCATTCTACAATAAAAAAATGTTTGTTTTAAAGTGTTTATATTTATGCAAAAAATGTCTGTCATAATTTCATGTAAAAAACTTTGTGAAATTATATGCCAAACACCAGCTTAATGAAAAAGTTTGATATTTTGCTAAATCCTTCCAAATTCAAAAACAAATATTTGAAAAGTTTAGGCAGTGTCTTTCATTAGAATATGGTACCAAAAGATTATATATATATATGACAATGATGATGATGATGATGATGACACACACACACACAAATCAGAATGGATGCAGTAAAAACCTGTTAGACTATATTACACATCAGAGTACTCAATACTTGGGGTAGTAGAGTGATAATATGGAGGAGTCAGTACTCTGCTGGCTGAGCTCCTGCTGTTACAACAGCTATTTTGGAATTGAATTTGGAACTAGTTGTTGAAACAGCAGGAGCTCAGCCATCGGGTCTCGGCTCCTTTATATATATATATATATATATATATATATATATAAAAATTGAAGTGGGTGTTTTAAATACCAGATACTAAAACTGAATAAACACTCAATACATGGGAGTTATGGTGATCGTCAATGTGTTAGTGTTTGGAAGCATTTGCAAGCCCATGGGAAATGTATCTTCACTGCCTGTGTAATTTCTATCAAAGATATCTCTGCAGATAGGAAGGTGTTGAAAAGAATGGTTTATGGTGGCCTGAAACAGTATGAAGCTGAACACACTGGGCAACAGGGTGATTGAAGGGCAGCCCATTACTATTGCCAGATTCAGTTACCCAAAAATGACAAGTGTTTTGTTTTTTCAACAATGTCTAGCTTGTCCTGAGAACTATCACATATTGAACTTGAATTGCATCTGCATGCACATTAGAGATGTGGTCATGTCATCAAGTCATTCGATAGCAAACCAGCAAGCAATAAAGTTCACAATTAATAACTTATGTTCTATAATTAAGTTACAATTTATAAAAGAATTAAGGCATGGTCTACTAAATAAACAATTTATGGTCTTTAAAGTAAATAATTTTTTTAATACCAAACCTCTGAAACTGATCTTGATTCTATTATAAAACTGTTAATTTTAAAGTGTTTATATTTATCTAAAAACATTTCATCATAATATTATGTAAGAACCTTTGTTAAGCTGAGTTCTAAATACCAGCTTAATAATGAGAAAGTTATATTATTAAATCCATATAAATTCTTGATTATTTAAAAAAATATTTGTAATTCATAAGCAGTATCTTTCATTAGAAATATGATAATGAAAGGATTAAGTTATGATCTATAAATGAACAATTAAGATATGGTTTATAAATAAACAATTATGGCCTATAAACATTTAACATTTTGTGATCTATAAAATTAAAAAAATAGGTTATAGTCTAGAGGTAAATAATTAAGTTAAAGTTTATAAATTAGTAAGCTATACTCTATACAATAGAGCATAGAATTTTTGAAAGAAAATATGTTAGGTGGTAGTGCTGGTGTCATGGTAAAATGTATCCAATCTAATGGTGGAAGTGCTTGTGTTGTGATAAAATGATCACAGTACACACTGTGAAGTGGTTGGCATTAGGAAGAACACCCATCTCTAGAAACTAAGTAAAAAATGGATTGTACAAGCAGGGTGTAGTCAATTAATTGACCAGTCTAGCCTCAGTAGGAGACAGCCTGTCAAACCCATGGAAAATAGATGATAAATGGCAATGTTCATGATGATGATTACTAAAAGAATATGAAAGGGTGAATAGAAATAAACGAGTTTTAATGATCTATATAGTATGAAAGTACTTGAGAATGTTAAAAAAAATCTTACTGCTGTTTGGTAGACTGGCAATTAGTGTCGGTTGGAATTCCAAATACAATAATAGCTAGTATGATTATAATCAGGTAAGAAATTCTAAATTGTTTAGTCCAGGGCTGAAGGTAAACTGTCTTGTGGCCATGTTAATGAATTATATCTAGGTCTCAAAAATGGTGAGTTGGGGAAGAGAGAATACATTGATGTCCAGCAGCAGCATCTTTAGGAAGGACATATATATATTGGTTCTCATCTCAATTTTGGCTCTGAGAGATTTTTCAGCTATACCCTGGTAAATGCTTTTGCTGGCAGGCTAAACTCAGCAAAGGATGGGATGCTTGGAGAGGAGATAGGCAGTTCCAAGCATTTCTAAGGTTCACCGAAATGCCACGATCACCATACCATTAAATATTTACTATGGCACCCAAACAACTGGCTGCACTAGTTACAGAAACTTTGATTGAGTTTTAGGCCTGACAAAATTTGACATATTTTTAGTGGTTCAGAACAAAAATAAACATCGGTCGGCCCAAAATATTAAATCATAAAAAACGCAAAAAAAACCCCAATAAACATATAAACTCGCATTTAAATAAAGGATAAAATATACAGCATAAAGTCATGTAGTGTATTATAATGTATAAAACCATTTAGTGGTTTATAAGGGTGTTAATTTGACATTCGTCGTTTTTCGACTTAATTGGTTCCAGAAGTCAAAACTTAACAACACGAAGTATAATAGTATAAGAATGAGGAGAAGAGGACCATACGATGCAGCACTGCCTTGTTTGCCCTCTACTACCCAACCAGTGCAGCTTAAAAGATCTCGCAGAATTTAATAATAATGCAAAGGACTATGTAAAGAAATGGGAAACTGTCATATAACCACATGCTTCGAAGATACGAAAAGAAAATAGTATAAGATGTGTAGTGTAGAAATAATTGTTTCTACATTTGGCACAAGGCCAGCAATTACTCCGGTGTATTACTGGTGCTTTATTTTATCGATCCCGTAGGGATGAAAGGTAAAGTTAACCTCGGCGGGATTTGAACTCAGGGAGTAAAGGGCCACAACTCTACGCTGTAAAGCATTTGTCTGACGCTCTACCGCTACTGCCAACCCACTGCCCTATAGCGGTAGTGTAGAAATAATTGTTTCTACTTTTGGCACAAGGCCAGCAATTATCCCAGTGTATTACTGGTACTTTATTTTATCGACCCCCGTAAGGATGAAAGGCAAAGTTAACCTCGGCGGGATTTGAACTCAGATCATAAAGGGCCGTAACTCTTTGCTGCAAAGCACGGCGTCTTATCTTGAATTTGAAAACGCTTTTAGAAATGATAAATTTTGGACTTTGCCACCCAACTCTAAATTCTAGACAAGAAATCCAAACTTCTGTCTTGCTAAATCCATCCATATTCTAAAATACCTCTTTAAATATTACCAAAAGATAAACAAAAAAGACATGCCACACGACTCCTTCTCCTTCTTCTAACCAGAATCTGACCCTAACTGATGGTTTATGATAAATTTTCATGAAAACTTACTTATATGAAGAACAACAGGGACACATCCTGTTCTTATCATTCATTTGTCATGCTCCCCCTTCTCCCCATAGAGCTATGGGGCAACATTAAGAAAACATTCTGGTTCTTTTTTACACAGATACATAAACAAAGACATTCACACACACAGATTAACATGCATATTCACTCATACACACACATGTACGCATACGCACGCACACACACACACACACACACACATGTACGCATACGCACGCACACACACACACACACACACACACATGTACGCACACGCGCACACACACACACACACACACACACACAGACACACACACACACACACACTGGCATGGGGTACAGGCATTAAGAAAACATTGGTGTTCAGTTTTACACACACATGCAAAGGCACACATAGACAAACACATACACATGTACTCACACACACAGAAACAAACAGACATATACACTCAAGCATACATACAAATTCATATATTTACACACACACACACACACACACACACACACACACACACACACACACACACACACACACACACACACACACACACACACACACACACACACACACAGTCATACTCCTACACACTAATTACACCACAAGCTTGAAATGATTAATTCCTATTTTCTTGTACGAAAACGAGTTGTAAACATCTACAATGTATGTGTGTATACATGCATACGCATTCTCTTCCTTTCTTTCTCACACACACACGCGCGTATATATATATTCTTCCTTTCTCTTCCACACACATCTACAGGCACACACATACATTCAATGGACTAGATTGCACAATTGACGAGAAGAATTTTAGAGTACAGCTCAATCTCTGCCAAAACTGACCCCTCTCCCCTCCCTTTCCCTAGAGTAGTTGGGAAGGTAGCGTAAGGTGGTGCAGTAGTGGGGTGAGGGGGGGGGTGAGGGGGGAGAGGCTGTGAAACAAGAAGCAACAACTCAGAGAGATAAGAAATCTAATATATAGAGAGAATAGTCACGCCCAACCACTTGTTACTAGGGCTGGGAGGAAGGGTTATGTGTCAATGAAGTCCTAGTGGGTAGATATCCGTGAATTAGAGGGAGTGGTGTGGTGTGTAGTTGTTTAGAATGACATCCAGACTGTCCTCCATGACATCACCCTAACGCTTACCTTTACCCGACTGGTGCATTGTTTGTCATAGTTCACTATGTGAAACAATAATTATTTCTAACTTTGGCACAAGGCCTGTAGTTTTAGGGAAGGGGGAACTCGATTATATTGACCCCAGTACATAACTGGTACTTTATTTTATCAACGCTGGATAAAGCATATTTTTTATTAGATTCATTCATAAAGAAACCTGCATCTTATTGACAAAAGTACCTTATTTTTACTATATTTCTTTCTTTATTATAAAACTCTAACTTCTGTGTGCTCTTGGCAGAAACCCCTCATTTCGTTGCCTATCCACATATTGCATGGGCTTGACTTCTCCAATTCAATGAACTAAGAATGCTAGTGCTGCTTGTTCCTATGACTGGTAATTTATACAAATCATACTGCTTTGTATCTGTTTCTGTTGTAACAGTTTCTCTGGGCCTTCTTAACTCCCATTTAGTCCTCATCACAAATGGATGGGGTGGTACTCTTAGGCGAGGGAACCTTTGAAGGAATCACTTAAAGTACTGAGGAAGAAGCAGATTTTCTGATCATCTTCAAAATTGTAACCAGTGGTATGACTGGTAGTAGCCATAGGAGTTTGTTCGTTAATTGTCCATTTTTTTCAGCTCCTTGAGGTAGAAATCCCTCCAATGGTTTTTACTACCACAAATGTACCAATGTGGTAATCAGCCCTGCACCATCAGTCTTTAATAAATGTTTCTAATTTAGGAAGAATGAAAATTTGACCTCAGAATGTAAAGAAGAGCTGAAACAAATACCTCAAGACACAAAGATTGGTTGATCACATTTGGCATTTGGAATGCATTTTGTCACATGTCTGCCCAATCTATTAATCTGCAAACAAAATTACAACATCCTTGGAAAAGCATGTAGTCAGTTGATGATGCCAACAGCATCGGTCATAGACCATAAACCACTACTTACACTTATTTCAAGTACTGTTGATCCAATTTATAAATAGTGGAATAAAAGCCACTTAACAATGAAGAGTTGGAGATAAAGATAAGTACATTCACTCTACTTGAACAAAACCACATTGTGAACTAAGTTTTGAGACGGGAAGTAAACTGTAAACAATACCAAAACAGTTTTGGCATGGACAGACTGACACACATACTGCACAGGGATAAGTAAAAAATAACACACGTCCTTCAAAGCCATATCACAAACCCTCCTGGCAAAACAACTCCAGCCAATACTAATTCCTAGCATTGAGATGACAGAAAACATCAGGCTGCAGCCGTTGTATTACATCATATTGTGTAGTTTCTATAATATGTAATACCCGACTAGACCTCGCAACTCTTAAGGCCAGCCCTGATTCTTCAGATCTTTCTTGTTCAGGTTCCATATCTCTCTACTATGTAGCCCATACTTACATCCAAGAGATATTTGCTCTAGCGTGGGAAACGAATTTCTGTGTTATTCTTAGTTGGAAGTTCTCAAAATGTGTTGGTGTTGGGAAGGTTTTATTTTCTGAAAATAATATCAATTTTGGTTTTCTTCACTGTGTATAGAAACATACACACACACCACACCACAACACGCGTACATGCACACACACACACTCAGACCTGCTCATATAGTCATCCATGTACTGGAATATGTAATTAAAATACTTAATGAGATAGAAATTCATGTGATACGAAAACTGACATTACATTTCAAAACTACAAACACAGACAGTAAGTAGTCTCATTTTCAGCTTTCTGAATCCTAGCATCATAAACTTTGCAACACAATAATAGCTGGCGCCCAGTGTACTGAGGAAATAACATTAAAATAAGCTCTAAAAGGAATCCAAGCGCTCCTCTTTGAACGACTTTATATATTAGCTTACATCTATTTTTCTAATTAGAATTATTTGGGGTTTAAAAGCCTTGCAATAATTCAAACTGAAAAAAAAAAAAAAGATTGTGTTAATCAAGTTACCGTAAACAATTTACATTGGATCTCTATGTATATACTAATACTGACAACAACAACAACAAAAATAATAATTGTTTCCACTTTTGAGACAGGGCCAGCAATTTGAAGCGATGGGAAAGTCGATTAAAACAACCCCAGTGCGTTATTGGTAGTTTGTTATCGACCCCATAAGGATGAAAGGCAAAGCTAACCTCATTTTGAACTTAGAACGCAAAGGGCCGTAACTCTCTGCCACGAAGTATAGTGTACTACGCTCTACCAATTCTGACAATCCACCGCCCATAATAATTGTTTCTACTTTTGGCACAAGGCCAGCAATTACCCAGTGTATTACTGGTACTTTATTTTATCGACCCCGTAAGGATGAAAGGCAAAGTTTACCTCGGCGGGATTTGAACTCAGAATGGCAAGGGCCGTAACTCAACTCGTCAAAGCATGGCGTCCGACCCTCTACCGATACTGCCAATCCACCGCCCATAATAATAATTGTTTCTACTTTAGGCACAAGGCCAGCAATTATCCAGTGCATTACTGGTACTTTATTTTATCGACCCCGTAAGGATGAAAGGCAAAGTCAACCTCGGCGGGATTTGAACTCAGATCGTAAAGAGACGTAACTATGCTGGAAAGCATGGCGTCCGACCCTCTACCGATACTGCCAATCCACCGCCCATAATAATAATAATCAGTTATTTTACGTCTGCTTTCCATTCTGGCATGAGTTGAAGTCATCACAGTTCAAGATGGTATTCATTTGGAGTTATTGCTTTCATAGAGAGGTCAGGGAATAATGTCTCACTCGTATATGCCATTTTCAGCATAGTTACTACAGCTGGGCCTTTTCTAACATGAACCCCGTTTAAAGAATATAATGGGTGCATTTTATAATACTAGCATTGTCTTCAACAAGACTAAAGGGTCATTTCATCCCTAATTTTCTGTTTATTCGCCAACCGCCTTACAGAGCGTACTAGGTGTAGTTTATCAAAGCACTGACACTAGTGAGGCTGCCTTGTAGACCACATAACTAAAAACTCTTCACTAGTCTATGGTGTCTCTATTTGTTAAAAGGTAACATAATCAAGAGGGTGAACAGGAGGGAGAGAGAGGACAAGAAGTTAGTAGAAGTGGCAGTAAGAGATGTAACAGTGTGTATGTATATATGTATATTTATATATATATATAGGAACGAGTAAGACCCCGACGGCTGAGCTCAAGCCGTTTCGACGGCTAATTCTGGAGTCCAGAATTAGCCGTCGAAACGGCTTGAGCTCAGCCGTCGGGGTCTTACTCGTTCCTATTACCCACTCTACTACCCTAAGTATTGAGTACTTTGGTGCGTTATGGTCCACCTGGTTCCTTACCACATTTCCTTCGTTATATATATATATATATATATATATATATATATATATATATATATATCGTTTCTGAATTTGTTTAGCAAGATTCTTTATCTGAAAATGT
>OZ024741.1:90314975-90359975 GCA_964016885.1 Eledone cirrhosa
TGTGTATATATTTGTATATATATATGTATGTATATATATATATATATGTATGCATGTATGTATGTAGAAACTGGGGAGGAGCTGTCTCCTCTCCATAAGATAATGATGTTAGATAAAGTACAGATTGTGTTTTTACATGTGTTTGTGTGATGTAAATATTTGCACTGTTCCCCTAATTAATATCTGACAAGTGTATAGCAACAAAGTCGCCAAGGGTCCTGTTCTAATGTATGTTTGGATGTAAGAGGTTTGGTTGTGTATGAGTGTGTATCAGTGGAGACAAGCTGGCTGAAATGGGTTGCTGTCATATAGTTGGATGGAGGGACTGTGTAGGAGTGTATGTTTGAGACAAGCTGGATGGAATGGGTTGCAGTCATATAACTGGGTGTGTACCTATTCATCCCACCTGTCTTCAGCCCTTCCAGGTCCTTGGCAGTCAAGGCCCACGTCACTGCCATGCAGCATTACCTCGTGCACGAAGGCATCATATAGCTCCCTAAACCACTCCCAGCCCTTTCTCACTCCGGCCATACACATTCAGAGCACCCCCACACCTATTTTTAACTGGGTCACACAGGCAATAAAATTCGCCTACAACTCATGCTGAGTCTCCCAGACAATTTAAGAAATGTATTTCAAGTGTGCATTATGTGCTTACTTCTCCCCTGCATCTGCTGCATACAAGGTCTATCTTCTCTGCTAATAAGCCTGTCCATCCATGTATTACTCTGTATGGACCTTATGGAATTTCTGCCCAACCCTTTTCAACATATTAAATAAGGTTGCTTCCCTTCCGCTATCAGATTCCCCCCTTCCTTCCCGCGTTAGTTTTGCCAATCTTACTTTTAGGTCCCTTGATGCCAAATTCCCCCGCATCTTTCCCCAATTACTTCACGGATTCAGCTATAAGGATCAATCATTAGCAAACAGGAACTTTCACTGCGTGTCAGTCCTAAACTCCTTCATCGTGGCTCGAAGAACAACAATAAACAGAAGTAAACAAATAATTTCAAATTCTGCTCTCTGCCAACTCTCCTCTTACTGATTTCCACACACAACCCGCACAACCTCAGCACACATCTAATCAATTATAAAGTCATTTATGTCATCCTATCAAATATTCATCACCCCAAGAGTTGATAAACTATTTACAGCTACTGAATTTTATAACTGTTTTTCTTTTTATAGCTGTCAATGTGTTTGAAAAACATGATAATCTCCGTTGGAGGGAGGTCAGGAGAATGTGCAGAGTATGGCAAAACCTCGATTTCCAAACTTCAATTTTGTTTGCATTATTCTTGCCATATTTAGGCAAGTATGCAGAAGAATTGGGTCATGTCTGTTGAAATAAGCATGTAGTTCTTTATGCAACCTTCTGTGCATTTCATCGAACTGTTGACGATATTTTAAGGTTGTAATTGTTTCTCTTGGTTTCAAAAAACTGTAGTGGACTATTCCTTCAACAATCCCATTATATTGTTCCTATGTTCTTTTTTTCTGGTAGAACTCAGGTTTTAAGAAAT
Organism: Eledone cirrhosa; assembly: GCA_964016885.1. Lineage (NCBI taxonomy): Eukaryota > Metazoa > Mollusca > Cephalopoda > Octopoda > Eledonidae > Eledone > Eledone cirrhosa. The sequence continues at coordinate 90,316,499 of OZ024741.1, forward strand.
GCTTTGGTGCTTCGTTCTTGTTAAGTCACGGGACAGATCTCTTCAAATTGTTATAGATAACCCACCCTTACGTATTACTATGCGTTTGAGGAATGGATAATTTTCATATCTTAATAATAGAGTTGACCAAAGCTCGTAGCATCGTTTTTTCTGGCTCTCCCTCAATTTATGTGGAAACTATTTTCCATCTACCTTTTTTTCCCAATTGCCGTGAAGTGTCTGGAAATAGTCGATTTTGATTTTGTGCAAACTTGCGGACTGATTTTCGATTTTTTTACCTCTACAGCTTTCCTAAGAGGGTTGTTATCGGGAGTTCGATTTATTCCCCAGTGTTTAAAATCCTCAAGACTTTCGTCACCTTGCCAAAACCTTCCATATGCTCTATTGATCTTTAGTGCAGTTTCAGAAGCTAATTTTATCAACTTATATTCATAAAGAAAAAAGTACACATAATTTCTTATTATTATCATTTGGCAGAATCAGTAGAGCGTCGGATAACATGCTTAGCAGCATTGGTTTACAGTCCTTTACATTCTGTGTTCAAATCCCGCCGAGGTTAACTTTGCCTTTCATCCTTACGGGGTCGAAAAAATAAAGTACCATTAATACACTGGGTAATTGCTGGCCTTGTGCCAAAAGTAGAAACAATTATTATTATTGGCCATGGTGAACTAGGGTTTTGTACACTTAAGAAAGCAAATACAGTTCAACCTCGGTTCACAAACTCAATTCGTTCTTCAAGACAGTTCGTCACTCGAAATGTTCATAAGCCGAGACTATTTTCCCCATACGAAATACGAAGACAGTGAAAGAGAGAAAGACTGTGTATGAGAGACAGATAGATATCACCATAGTAACTAACACCACAGCAAGTAATGCTTTCCCGCCAATACTCCAAGCTTGTTGCCAAGTATTGTTGCCAGTTTGCATGTTCGTTTCTCGAAACACCTTTCGTGAACCGAGAGGTTTTACATTCGGAAAAGTTTTTCGTGAACCGATTTGTTTATGACGAGAGGCGTTCGTGAACCGAGGTTCCACTGTAGAAGAAATACCTATGATGGCTAGTAGATCACTGATGATGGATAGTCCTATTTCTAATTCTTCATTTTAATTTGTATATCACATTTGCAACAACACAGAACGCCATTTTTCATTCCTAGTTAATATGTATTTTAACAGAACCCCCCCCCCCCCCCCCCCCCCCAAAAAAAAAATAAAAGAAAACCATGGTATATGTACAGTTGTGAAAAAACAAAAATTATGGGGGAACCTAATACATATAACACATACACACACACACACTCACTCTTCCACACATACACATAAAAAAGGGTAAAGACCCTCTTCGGTCACGAATCACCATGAGATTTGCACCTAGAAAGTTCCACTCCAAGGCACAAGTCCGGGCAAGGTGTCTTTGTGGAAGACCAGCAGTCGCCCATGCATACCAATCTCCCCTTTCCAACCCAGCGATGTTATCCAAGGGAAAGGTAATGACCGATACAGCTTGGCACAAGTGACGTCGCAACTCATTTCTACAGCTGAGTAAACTGGAGCAACGTGAAACAAAGTGTCTTGCTCAAGATCACAACGCAAAGCCCGGTCCGAGAATCGAACTCACAACCTACATACACACATATATATAATGTGAAGACGTGTTGCTTAGTGGTTAGGGTGTTCGGCGATTCTCGACGATGCATTTTATCCTTGAGTAAGACACTTTATTTTATACTGCTCCAGTCCACTCAGCTAACAAAATTGAGTTGTTCCTTTAATTTAAAGAGCCAGCCTTGTCATATACTGTATTATGTTGAATCTCCCTGAGAATTGCGTTAAAAGTACACGTGCTTGAGGAATGCTTAACCACTTGCATGTTAATTCCATAAACAGACTATTTCGTTGTTCACAAAATAACCGTGTGCCTGTGAATACGCGCACACACACACACACACACACACACACACACACACACACACACACACACACACACACACACACACACACACACACACACACACACACACAAACACATACACACATATATACACACACACGATACAACTTTTCCTTAATAACACACACACACACACACACCACACACACACACACACATAGTTATATATAGTAGTGAGTGTGAGAATTTTGGAAAAGTTCAAGTGGTTTTCTCTCAGCCAGCCATTCCACTCACCACCCCGATCGTCAGGTCACTGAGTACATATTAATCAGTCACAGACAATTTACATGATCTATCAGAGGCAGAAAGGTGGTGGTGATGGTGTCAGGCTTACTGGCCCAAAGGTGGGGAAGTCAAAATATGTGGGTGGGAATGGTGAGGTGGGAGGCAGTGTCTCTCTTCCACCTCCCCACCTACTTAGCTCAGTGGATGGAGCCTTCTGTTTGATTAATGGGGGCAGGCAACAGATTAACTGAATGAGGTGGATGATGGCATGGGGATGGGTGAAGGGGTTTGTAGTAGGAGGATGAATAGGGGGTAGAACTAGTGACTGTGAGGGTAGATTGAAAAGACTTAATGGGTGAGGGAGGTGGTGGACCTATATATATATATATCTTTTAGTAAGGCGCTAGTGGTAATGGTGGGAGGAATAGGAAGTAAACAAGAAAGGTGGCGGGACAAGTAAGGGGTTAAGAATAAAGTGATGCACACACAGTGTGAGGGGGTAGAGATGATTGAGGGAGAGTATTAGTGGATGGTGGTAGTAAGAGTGTGATGAGGGGGAAGGAGCAGAAGAGAAACTAGAGGTTGAGGACAAAGACAGGAGTTAAAGGTTGGGAGAGGTAGAAATAGTTGTAGGTTAATGGTGGTGCTTAGCTGGAAATTTGTGTGGTTGGCCAATGACAGAAGCCACCCTTATAGTCAACCATCATCATAATTATCATGATGATGATCACTGCCATCATTATCATCTAAGCTATTATCATCATCACCTCTACTGTTACCATCATCATTATCACCATCAATACTACCATCACCACCACTACCACTGTGATTATTGTCATTATTATCACCATCACTACCATCAATCATCATCACCATCACTAACATCAACCATCACTAACATCAACACTACCAGTATCACCATCACTACCACCAACCATCACTACCATCAATCATCATCACCATCACTAACATCAACACTACCAGTATCACCATCACTACCACCAACCATCACTACCATCAATCATCATCACCATCACTAACATCAACACTACCAGTATCACCATCACTACCACCAACCATCACTACCATCAATCATCATCACCATCACTAACATCAACACTACCAGTATCACCATCACTACCACCAACCATCACTACCATCAATCATCATCACCATCACTAACATCAACACTACCAGTAACACCACCACCACCATCACCACTTCCATCATGATCATCATTTCCCCCTGTCATCCTCATCACCACCACCACCACTACAATCAATATCATTATCACCACCATCCCCACTAACATCAGTGAAGGATGTAATGATATATTTGGTGTGGGGTGAGGGTGACCAACTTTTACTAATCTATCCTAACCAGCATCTGACACCCACCTAGTTCTGTCATAGATGGTTGTGTGGGAGAGAGAGAGAGAGAAGCTGGTATATTTTACTGTGGTAATAATTGGTCATAGTGGTGTTGGTGGTGGTGGTATTGTTGTTGCTGATGGTCATGATGATTATGGTCATAATGGTGTGTCTTTGGTTGTTGTAATGATTGTGGTGGGGTTCATAGTACTGTAGTTGTTGTTGTTGATGGTTATCTGGTCATAATGGTGTGGTTATTGTTGCTGATGGCAGTGGTCATATTGGTAAGGATGTAGTTGATAGTGGTGGTAATTGTCATAGTAGCATGGTGTTGTTGATGATGCTGATCATATTTGTGCAGATGTTTGTGATAGTGGTAGTGTGATTGTTGTGGATGGTAATGGTGATAATAGTAGTATTGATGATGTTGATGGGGATGAAGAAAGCAATAATAATGGTGGAATGATGTGTTGCCCATAATGAAGAAATACTGGTGATGGTAGTGGAGATTATAGTAGTAGTTGAAGAAGTGGTGGTGGCAGCAGTGTTGATGGTTACAGTGGAGAGGTGTTGGTAATGGTGATGATTGTGATGGTGTTAGTGATCTAAGAGAGGTGGTTGTTGTAGTAATGTTGATGGTGATGCTGATGGAAATGTTGATGGCGACAGTGGAGAGTTGGTGGTGCTGGTGGTAGTGCTGGTAGTGTTGATGGTAACAAACTGTAAATTGAGAAACAGCAGATTGTCAAGATGAAATCTGAGAAGGAACTTAATGTCAACATATTCTTGTGATTCTGGCACTGTGCAGATGGGTGTTGTGGTGAGTAGCAATAGGAGGAGGGACAGAATCTTAGTTGCAGTGGTGTTCAGTGATTATTTTAATGTGCAGTTGACCCTGCTTAGGCAGTAAGTTTATATTTTGTGTCAAATATTATATCTGCTTACATTGGTAAATGATTTACAACACTCATTAAAAATAATCATTACAAATGATTCTCAAACTTCTAGAATATCAAAGATTTCTGCAGTTCTCAAATTTCCTTAAAAATAAACTTTTCATGTTATAAATAGAGGGTGTGGGGGACACCCTATTGCCTTAAATAATTGTTTCTACTATTGGCACAAGGCCAGCAATTACTCAGTACATTACTGGTACTTTATTTTATCGACCCCCGTAAGGATGAAAGGCAAAGTTAAGCTCGGCGGGATTTGAACTCAGAATGGCAAGGGCCGTAACTCCAGCGTCAAAGCATGGCGTCTGACCCTCTACCGATACTGCTAATCTACCAATGTCCTAAATCATCATCATCATCACCATCACTGTTTTACGTTCGTTCTTCCATGCTAGCAGGTGTTAGACGGGTTGTCCTGTTGTGGGTAGTGTCCAGTCAGCTGACCTTGTCTTGCTTATACAGGAACTGATTCTGGCTTGATTTCTACAGTTGGATGCCCTTCCTAACACCAACCTCATTTACAGTGAGTGCTGGGTGCTTTTTTCCGTGGTGCCTACCCGACTACTCTACAGTGTGGGCTGGGTGCTCTTTTTGCCGTGGCCTCTCCACGACCACTTTGCAGTGGAAGGAGGTGGGGGCATATTGTCTATATGCTTCAGCTTCGGCATGTACCCATGGTATTACTGCATGATGCCAGAGGTCACGGTTGTGTGTCATCGCCCTTGAGAGGTGCAATTGGGTAAGGTCGGCTTTTATCACCTCATCCCAGGTCTTCTTGGACCTCCCCACTCCACGGCTTTCATCAACTTCTAGTGCTTTGCACCTTTTTATGTTGCTGTCATCCTTCATACGCATCACATGTCCATACTAACGCAACCTCCTCTCCTGCATGCAGCATTTGATTCCTCTTATGCTCAGTCTCTCTCTCAATTCATTTATGCTTTGCCGTTCGTGTATATTACTATTACACATCCATCGGAGCATGCAGGCTTCGTTTCTTTCTAATCTACACAAGTCTTCTACAGACAGCGCCCAGTTCCAACTACTATGTAACATTGCTATTTGTATACACGCATCATACAGTCTGCCTTTCATTTTGAGAGAAAAGCCTTTTGCAGCTAACAGTGGCAGTAGCTCCCTGAACTTCTTCCATCCCGTTCTTACCCTAGTTATTGTACTTTCTGAACACCCACCTAGGTAGCAGAAGCTGTCTACTGTTTTTCTACAGAGCCCTCCCAGAGTTTGGTGGTGCTTGTTTCTTGTGGCCATTTGTTGCTTGCTGTCCCAGTGCAGCTGCTACATTCTTAGTTAAGCTTCCTGAGATCCCACTACATCTTTTGTGTACCCATTGTTTGCATTTGGGGCAGGGGATGGAGTTCCTACCTACACCTTTCCTACATACGGAGCAAGGCCATTTCCTTAAGGGGATCTGGGTTCTGTTTTCTCGTCTACTTACAAGGACCTTAGTCTTTGTCAGGTTGACTTTGAGACCCTTTCTTTATAGTCCCTGCTTCCATGTTTGGAATTTCTTCTCTAGTTCCACCATAGATTCAGCTATAAGTGTGAGATCATCCGCATATAGGAGTTCCTATAGGCATCCGGTCTTAAACTCTTCCGTTATTGCCTGCAAAACTATAATGAACAGGAGAGGGCTAAGAACAGAGCCCTGGTGGACACCGACCTGTATGCTAAATTCCTCGCTATAGTCATTTATAACCCAAACTTTGCTGACTGCTCCTCTATACATGGCTTGTACAGCTTTCACAAGCCATTCATCTACTCCTAATTTTCTAAGAGCCCAGCAGATTATAGCACGGAGGACTCTGTTGAAGGCTTTTTCCAGATTGACGAATGCCAGGTAGAGTAGCTTACTTTTAGCTAGGTACTTTTCCTGTGACTGCCTCACTAAGAAGAGGGCATCAGTGCCTTTTCCTAGTACAAACCCAAATTGCATCTCATCTAGTTTTATCCGCTCCCTAATCAACTGTGCTATAACTCTTTCCGTTACTTTCATGACCTGGTCCACCAGCTTTATACCTCTATAGTTTCCTCTATCTACTGCATCACCTTTACCCTTGTAGCTGTTGACAATGATGCTGCTGCACCAATCCTTTGGTATGACACCCTCTAGTATTACCTGGTTAACAATATGTGTGGTTATGGTGTGACCTAGATGCCTTCAGCATCTCGGCAGCTATACCTGATGGACTGGTTGCCTTCCCCGTCTTCATATATTTGATTGCCTTACTTACTACGCTGCTGCTGACTTGTACTGCTGGTCCCTCTATAGGGTCCACTTGGAGTAGGGTCTCTTTTTGCCCATGCATTTTTCTCATTTAGTAATCTTTAATGGCTCTTCCACGCATCTTTCTTCTCAGCACTTGTGAGGGCAAGCTCACCTTTATCATTCCAGATACACTTCTCTCCAATGACTGCTAAATATAGCAGCCAAACATTTTATCAAGCTGCCATGACAAAAAAGAAAAAACAATAACAAAAGCACTCAGTCCACACTGAAAGGTGGTTGTACTTGCGCCACAAAAAGTGCCCAGTCCACCCTGTAAGGTGGTAGTGCTGGAGTCATGAAAATGGTCCCTATAAATACTATAAAGTGGTTGGTCTAACGAAAACCATGCAGCTGTAGAAAACTAAGCCAAAAATGATGCATTTACATAAGACATGTTAACCTGACTAGTCTTGTCTCATAACACAACAACCTGTCTAACTTATGCAGCTTTGGAAAATAAACATCAAATGATGATGATGATGTATCCCAAACATTGAATGAAATTAAATGGAAACTGTACAGAATGTACTAGTAATTCAGAAGTCCAGCTTTGTTGTATATCGTGTTATGATGCAACTTGCTGTGAATGCTCAACCTCTTCACATCAATTTAAAGAGTAGGTGTTTGATTGATGAAACTTCTGGAACATTGATTGTCAAAAGTGATGAGAGAGAGAAGGAGGTCCATTTTCAAAGATTTCTGATCCTTACCTTGTTTTTGTTTTTTTTAAAGAAACATTTAGAGTCTCCATCAGAAGTGAACTGGATCCTAAAATTGGCCTAGACTGCCAGGAAACACTAATACCACCCAACTGTTTGCATAACCATTTTGCTTCTGGTCTTCATGAAAGAGACAACTTTCATTTTATATATATATATAATTAAAAAAAAAAATATTTTCTTATATATATATAAAAGTAAACCCCTATACTTAGCTTTTGTCGACTTGGAGAAAGCCTTCGACAGAGTCCCCCGTTCCATTATCTGGTGGGCTCTTAGAAAACTAGGTGTTGATGAATGGCTTGTGAGAGCTATACAAGCCATGTATAAAGAAACAGTCAGCAAGGTTAGAATTAACAACGAATATAGTGAAGAGTTTAGCGTAAAAGTTGGTGTTCATCAGAGCTCTGTTCTTAGCCTCCTACTATTTATTATTGCTCTTCAGGCTATAACAGTGGAGTTCAAGACCGGCTGCCCATGGGAACTCCTATATGCAGATGATCTAACGCTCATAGCTGAATCAATGGCCGAGCTAGAGAAGAAATTCCAAACATGGAAGCACGGCCTAGAATCAAAAGGCCTTTAAATTAACCTGGCTAAGACTAAAGTTCTAGTTTGTAGGAAAGAAAATAAGGCACCGGTCCCTTCCGGGAAATGGCCATGCTCAGTGTGTAGGAAAGGCGTAGGTAGAAACTCCATTTTATGTCCCAAATGCAAAGTATGGGTGCATAAAAGTAGTAGTGGGCTCACAGGTAAGCTAACTAAGAACATAGATTTTACATGTGGCCGGTGCTCTGGTGCAATAAGTAGCAGCAAGTGCCCACAAAATACTAGCTCTTTCAATTGCGCAGAGGGTTCTATAGAAATAGTGGACAGCTTCCGTTACCTGGGTGACAAAATCAGCAGTGGGGGAGGGTGCTCTGAAAGTACAGTAGCTAGAGTCAGAACTGGATGGAAAAAGTTCAAAGAGCTTATACCACTATTAGCCGCTAAAGGGTTCTCCCTAAAAATGAAAGGCAGGTTGTATGATGCCTGCATACGAACAGCAATGTTGCATGGCAGTGAGACCTGGGCATTGTGTGCAGAGGATATACGCAGACTAGAGAGGAACGAAGCTTGCATGCTCCGCTGGATGTGTAATAGTAATATACGTGAACGGCAAAGCATAAACGAACTAAGGGAAAAATTAGAAATAAGAAGGATCAGATGTTGTTTATCGAGAGAAGGCTACGTTGGTATGGTCACGTGATGCGCATGAAAGACGACAGTTGTATAAAAAAAGTGCAGGGCGATAAAAATAGACGGTAGCCACGGAGTAGGCAGACCCAGAAAAACCTGGGACGACCTGATAAATTCCGACCTCACACACTTACACCTCTCCAAGACAATGTCACTGGACCGAGATCTTTGGCACTACACAGTAATAGAGAAGACCCGCCTTACCTAAGTACAAAGTGAAACCTACTAGAGTCAGTAGGTACCTCTAACAAAATACACCCCGTCTCACTACCCCCACCCCATCCACACCACCCCTTTCAATGTAAAGTTATGTTGGTACCACAACATCCAGTCCGAAACAAATGAGGTCGTGTAGGTGTCACAACAAAAAAACACAGTCCACGCTGTAATGTGGCCGTGTAGGTAACACGGTAAAAACCTCCCAGTCCCACACTGTAAATGTGGTTGGTGTTAGGAAGGGCATCCAGCTGTAGAAAACCCACCAGACAGTCCTATGCGAGCAAGACAACCACTCTTGCCTCAAGTGGGAAAACTCCCGTCCAAACCCATGCAAGCGTGGAACATGGACGTTAAACGATGATGATGATGATGATATATATATATCCAAAATTAAGATAAATTAAATGAATTTAATCTAAATCAAAATTATGGGTGTCATGCCATAACGGCATGCACCATATCACCCGGAAAATAAGCTCAAAGATTATATCGAGTAGGTCCGAGCATTTTATAATAACTAGAAATTGATTAACATATAAATAAACATGAATAATCACAAGAGATAATTTTTACAAGTGTGTAATAAATAAAGTTGACTAGAACTTCAAAAATAGATACCTTATGATTAATCATATTATAAGGTATCTATTTTTGAAGTTCTAGTCAACTTTATTTAGTTACCTACCTAGCTATGTGTGGTTACACACTTGTAAAAATTATCTCCTGTGATTATTCATGTTTATATATATGTTAATCAATTTCTAGTTATTATATATATATATAAGAAAGTAATGTTTTTTTAAATGTCCCATATGGTAAAAATATAAGGAATAGAAATTTAAAATGCAACTGGAGTCTTTTAAGAATATTTATTTACTTAACCGATTTCACAGTTCTTATGATTTTGAAAAGTAAAATTGAGATGGAGGGTTTGTCTCGAGACAAACCCCAACAGAAACACAAACTCTCCATCTCAATTTTGCTTTATGAAACCAGTAATGTAAATAAATATTCTTAAAAGACTCCAGTTGCATTTTCAATTTCTTTTCCTTATATATATATAGATATATGCATACATATTTTAACATGTAAGACAGGATTTCACTTTTGACTTTGTGTAGGAGAACATTCACTGGAGTGCAGAATTCCAGGCATAAACTATCTCATGGTCACAGCAGACAGCATAGAGAAAAGGTTACTCTGTAGGATAGTAAGAGTGACATGTTGAAATAGCCATTCCAATTCATAAGGCTCACCCATGCATATAACCAAATCCACCTTGATAGCAGTGAGAAGTGAGGTGTTTCAGGAACTAAGAATGCCAGAAATCTCCACCACTACAGGTTCAACAATAGTAATTATTCATTATCTGTTATTCTTTGCAGATGACTTGAAAGGGAAACGAGTTGTGTTAACTGGAGCATCAACAGGTATAGGGGAACAGATGGCTTACCATTATGCTAGCAACAAGGCCCAGCTTATGATAACAGCAAGAAGAACCAATGTACTTAAGAAGGTATGCATTGTGGTATATATATATATATATGTGTGTCTGTTTGTCAATGTGTGTATGTATCCTGCCCATTGTGGCTGTTAATGATAATAACGTAATAATAATAATAATGTTGTTTTGATTATTATTATTTTTTGTTTGCATTATCATTGAACAGGTCATAGATCGCTGCAAAACCCTTGGTGATCCGGATGGGAACTACAACTATATCACAGCAGACATGAGTAATCTATCAGCTACAGAAAGTGTGATTAAGGTACGTTCTTTCTTCTAGTAACCGAGGTTAACTTTGCCTTTCATCCTTATGGCTCGATAAAATAGAGTACCAGTAATACACTGGGATAATTGCTGGCCTTGTGCCAAAAGTAGAAACAATTATTTCTTCTAGTACTGTTTTCTTAACCTAGCTTTATATTGCTTTTCTTAAACTTAAACTTTTCACACCAAAGTCACAGATCAAACCTTGGTTCTGTGATAAATATAAAATCTACTAATTTTAATATCAAAATTGTCCAATTTTAAGCTTCCACAATACTTTTAAGAAGAATTCGATATTTTAGTAAACATAGAGTTAATAATTATTTCTAGTTTTGGCACAAGGCCAGCAATTTGAAGGGAAAGTCGATTAAATCAACTCCTCTTAGATTATTTTATCAATTCTGTCAAGGTGAAAGGCATAGCTAACTGATTTGAACCCAGAATGTAAAGGGCTGTAACAATATACTGCAAAGCATGTTGTCCGATGCTCTACCGACACTGCTAATCCACTGCCCTCACATGGGTTTAATATTGAGGATGTTAGTTATTTTCTTAAGCTGCTCCAAATACTTGATTATTTTCAAAATAATTAAGAAAAACAGTTTTTGTTGTGGAGTTGAACTTTTTTGACATGGGATTTAATCTTGGATTGTGTGTTAAGACTGAATCAATTGCATTAAGAAAATGCCATTGTAACCTTAAAATATCATATAAGCACTTTCTATTCAGTTTTCATTTATTTTGTGAAGTGTCAACATTTTAATACCTCACAAAATAAATGAAAAGTAAATACGACAGCTTTTCTGGGTTTTTTTAAATGGCTAACCTTGCACTTCCGTGACATAGACTATCTGTTTCATAAGAAATATTTTCAGAAAAGGGTTCAATGTCTTTAAAAAATATATGTATATTTAAACATGTTGCTTGCTCTCCAAAAGGGCTAGTGCCATGAGAAAAAACATATCCAGGTCATTCTGTCTGGTGGTAGTGTGGGTTCCACAACTAAAAACACCTATACCTACCTGTATGATGGTAATGTTGGTGCCACAACAAAAAACATTCAGTGCGTTCTGTACATAAGAGGACAATGGTGGTTGTGCTGGTGCTATGACAAAAGCACAAATCTATCCTGTATTGTGGTAGTGCTGGTGCCACAATGAAAAGAACCAAATCCACCCTGTAAGATAACAGTGCTGGTGCCACTACAAAAAGTATCCAGTCCACCCTGTAAGATGTTTGTAATAGTGCAATGACAAAAAAGTATCCAGTCCACCATGTAAGGTTGTTAGCATTAGGAGGAATATCCAGCCATGTAAAACCAAGCCAGAAATAGACCATATGAGCAAGATGTAGTCATCTAACCAGTATAGCCTCATAAAATGACCATCCATCTAATCCATGCAAGCATGAAAAATAGATGTCAAAAAGTGATCATGATGGCATTGATATTAAGTTTTATACACTATACTCAGATTGGTGGGCAATAGGCCTTGTTATTTTCAACCAAGTGGATGATTTTGTTCTTAAGCTTAATGGTATATTCATACTATTGTGATGAATTAGGTTAATTGATATTGTTATCACTGAGTGGTTGAGATGATTGCTTCACAATCATGACATTTTTGTCTCAATCTCACTGTGTGGATCTTAGGCAAATGTCTTTACCATACATAGTCTTGAGTTGATTTAAATCCTATGAGTGAAATTATAGAGATGGAAATTGTGGGGAAGAACATCAGATGGATTATACCAGTGCTAATGTCTAACCTTGATACATATTGTGCTCCACTAATTTGGCTTGGAAATTGTGTTTAGAGTACATGTCTGTGGAATAGTAAGCATTTAGATGTTAATTGATCAAACAATTGATTGTTCTTGATTGGTTCTGGCAAAAGATACATCACTTACAGTAAATGAATTATTTAGAGTAAGAACATTCAGTGTAAAAAAAAAATAGTTACATATGATATCAATAACCAATCTTGTTTTCTTGTTATTGTAATGAAATGTGCAAGGCCAAGGCCGTTTCATCTGTAGGGAAGGTGATGACCTCAGTTTTTTTGGGATGCAAAAGGCATTGTGCTTATTAGATATCTTCAAAAGGGCCACACCATCAATGGGGAGTACTATGCCAACTTGCTGAGGCAATTACAAAAAGCTATCAAGACCAAACACCCAGGAACACTGATAAAAGAGGTCTTGTTTCATCAGGACAATGCTTCAGCATACAAGTCCTTGGTTTCAATGGCTGCCATGCATAACTGTGGCTTTGAACTGGTTGATTAGCCTCACTATCCTCCTGATTTGGTCCCATCTGACTATCATTTTTCCCCCAACATGAAACAACACTTGAGCTGAGAACCAGTATCACAGTAATGATGACATCATATCTGCTGCTGATGACTTTTTTTACTAACAGGCTGAAAGCTTCTTCACCAATGGGATCCAAGCACTGCAACACCGAAGAAGTGTGTGAACTGCAAGGAGGACCGTGTTGAAAAATAAACTTCATTTAGTCACATTTCATGAGAGTATCGAGGCCAACATATGAATTGTTCAGCCAACGCTCATCTCTCTCTCTCTCTCTCTTCATAGTTATTCTTGTGGAAATAGAATATTCTTGATAGTCTAACAAAATGGTAGTAAATCTATTTAATGCTATTGTTTAAGCTTTGTTTTTTTTTCTATATATATGCTCTGATATTATAACACTACTGTGACTGGAAATTTACCAATTGAGTTAAACACTGAACTGTTTCTTATCTATCTTGCTGTGGACTATAAAATTGTATTAAGCTTTAATATTTTCTTTGCCTTTAGTGTTTTTCTAAAGAAAAAGAAGTTTTTTTCCATTCCTTCTCACTTTCTATCTTTCTATGTTGTCTTATTTTTCATTCTGTCTTCTGATGAAGGCCTATTGTCCAAAACATTAAGACTCTTTTCCTACTATATCATGCATAAAACTAATACGTTTCTTCATTGCCCTGTGTTGTTAGCTTTGTTATTTCTGTTTACTTTTTGCATGCACACACACGCCCACACAAACACATATATATATATTGTATGTGTATGTATCCATGTCTTCATTTATTCATTACAGGAAGCTGAGAAAAAAATGGGTGGTATTGACTTCCTGGTTTTGAATCATATCAAAGTAATATCTCTAGGTGAATGGAGTGGATCTACCGACAACCTGACCTCGCTCTCCAATCTCATTGATATCAACTTCAAAGCATATGTGCACCTGGCTTCCTATGCCTTGCCCTTACTTCAGAAAAGTGGCGGTAGTATCATTGTTGTTTCGTCTATAGCAGGTATTTCTTCTTTCTCTCTCTCTCTCACTGTACATCCACACGTATTATCAGTGGCACTAACACAGCGTGATTTATGAAAACATATACAATATGTTGATGTGGAATAAACTTATGTCTTGCTCTGAATGTTTTAAGCTATGATAATATCACTGCTATCTCTGTAGAGATAACTGTGATATTAGTGTTTCAGGATTTTTTAATCCATCATCAATGACATTTACTCATTCAGTACTGAAACAAGAATAAGCTATAGTTTTTGTGTTTAAAACATCTGCTGGAGAAGTTCATTTTATATAATGCATGCTTGACTTGGCTAGGATTAATATCATACTATGATAGTAACACTATCATAGTATGATTCATAACAGAGGTGTATATGAAGACATATATTATATGTTTATATAACAAACAAATAGTTTATCGCTCTACATGGCTGAATACAACAAATGTAATCTGAGTTTTTTGAATATTAATAATAATATTTGATTCGTTTGCAATTATGCAAATAAATGATCAGGCTGATCAGTCACTGTATATTTAGAAAATATCATATCAAAGTATACTGTACTGATGAAGGGTAATCACCCAGCAACATTAGTGTCTGTAGTTCTGTTTGCATGCCAACACAAGAGCAAGAATGACGGGGTCATTCTACTGACATGACTTTAAAGAGGCTATTTGCATAATTGCAAATGAATCGAATATTATTATTAATATTCGAAAAATTCAGATTACATTTATTATATTTCATATAATGAAAATCCTTGTGTACAGAGATCAGATGCACTACAACTCATTTACAATTCTTGCTAATGAATATTTTATGCTTTATCTTAACTCTTTTGATACCAAACCATCTGAAATCAACCTGCTTTTACAACACAAAATTGTCCATTTTAAAGTGTTTGCATTTAAATTAAAATTTCTTACATAAAAATATGATAGGCTTTAAATTGTTTTAAAAACTAATTTAAAATGATTAAGTTATCATAGTTATATTACTAAATCTCTCCAGATTCTTGATTATTTTCAAAATTATATAAATTTCATATGCAGCGTCTTTCATTAGGTAAAATGTTTCGGCCTTTGTTTTGTCTGTTTTTCTACATTGTAATTTGCTGCCATTTTTATTGTTGAAAATAAATGAATTGAAATTTTTGAATTCATGCTCACTCATTTTTAAAATGATTCATTTGGTATTGTTAGCCATTGTCTGTTACTTCAAGAAGCTTGAGAGACATCAGTATTAGTTGATTAAATTGGCACTTTATTTTGTTAAGTCAATTTTTGCCTTTTGTCTCTAAGTGGTCAAGTTGAATTTGAATTATTTATACATCCCAAAGAGATGAAAGACAAAGTTGATCTCAGCATATGAACTCAGAATGCCAAGAACTAGAATATGTACCACAAGGCATTTTGTCTGTTCTTTTAATACCAGCTGATTTCCCTTTTGTGAACATCTGATTTAATTTGCCAATTTTGATATAAATGATTTATTTTACTAAATTCTTGAAAATTTGTGATTGAAACATAAACAGTTAGAAATTTGGTTACAAAATAGTTTTATTTCTTTTTGTTAAACCATTATGGTTATTATCATACTGGAGTCCTGTAATATTTGTAATATTTGTTAATATTTGTTTCATGATATTCAAACTTTTCTATTTTCAGGTAAATTGGCCCAACCCTATCTTTCGGTATATTCTGCCACTAAATTTGCTCTTGATGGGTTCTTCAGTGGACTACGTATGGAATTGGAGTTGAAGAAGTGTGATGTTTCAGTGACATTATGTGTGATTGGTTTTATTGGTAAGTGATATTTTGCATTCCAGTAAATGCTATTGTAATTTTGGGTGTTATTTTTAAGGTTAGGTTTATGATCAAATATATTTCATTGAGATCATGTTTTTTTAGGGGTAATTATATAATGTATATTTCCCTTTTCTAAGCTGGAAGAGTGTGATTTGAGGAACATCTGGCTGCTATTTCTGGCAAATCAAGTAATTGTACAAAGGCTCCTTTGTTGGTGTGTGATTTGAGGAAGATTTGGCTTCTATCTCTTGTAAGTTGAGCAACCATTTAGTGTCTCACTCATTGGCTTGTGCAATTTGAAGGACATTTGGTTTCTATTTCTAGCAGGCCAAGTGACTACTACTCACTTCCCTTATGGTGCTTGTAATTTGAAGGAGATTTATTTGCTACATCTAGCATGTTGAATGATTATGTAGAAGAAACTGTTCATTAGATGTATATATAATCTTTAAACAACACAGCTCCACTTTTTAAATTAACCCTATAGAGTATTCAATATTCTCTTTAATCTTTCGAGTTTGACATGAAATTTTGATAGTTGTATTATTAAGAAAACGAGAAATTAATCTTCTTCTGGCTAAGCTTCTTCTGCAGTAAGCTTTCCTCCATTGTATACTTTTTAGTAAACTGAGACAGGAAGAATCCTAAGTGTTCTAGGGATGAAATGAAACCTTTCCTGTTGCATATAAATGCACAATTCTCTAGATATTAGTCCTATACTATTTTGTACACAATCCGAGTACAAAACTAGAGATGTGAAACTTGTATCAGAAAGGATCTGTGATGCCAGCAGAAATCTTTTGTGTATGAATAAATAGCAATAAGAATAAATAGCAATAAGCAATATGAATAAATAGCAATAAGCACAAAATACAGTTCTTCATCTTAAATTTAACTTCAAATTTCAAAATATATTTATAAAACTAGGATAAATAAATGAAATGAAAAAAGTTACCTTAAATTTAATGATTTTTCAAAACCCATTGTATGATAGTTTGTTGCTGTATGATAGAGAGGACACATTAGATAATACGTCCTGTCTATAATACTGGTATTTTTGCATTGAAGGGAAATAAAATATTGAACAGTTAAGAGAGATAAGGGAGACAATTCCACATGCCAGGTACCATCAAAATGGGTTGACTACAAGCATCTCAGTTAACAAAAATTTAAAATAAGCTCGTAGGGAGGCGAAAAATTACTTTAATTAAATATTTCTTTTTCACTGCAATTCTATTTCTTATTATGATTATTTGAGAGTTTGTCATGTCGTCAATCCATTTTAATTATCTGATATTTGATGTTATCTCCCCTTGTGTCACGTGAGCAGATTTGAGCATTATTCAAATGCTTAACACTCTTCAATTCAAGTTATGGTTAATTTATATATTTTCTTGCTAACCATATTAAACAGTTAAGCACTTACTGTCCAAATTATTTTCGATCTGTATATGGTGTTGCTGGTTTATTTCCTTCCAACATTATAATACTAATAAATCTTTTCTGATTTACTTTAATAATCATTTGTATCAGCTTTTCCCAAAGTAGGTTCCACAAAAAATTTCCGTGAAACCACAAGAGGTTGTCTTTTTAAATGACATTTAATAAAGAATTATATATATATTTTTTTATAAATAAATTCTGAGCTGGCTAGCTGCAGGTGTGAACCTTGCGAGATTGAATGGCTCTTCCAGCGCATCTCCTTTACCATCCTCCGGGGAAATGCCTTCTCTGTTCTGTCTGCTGGGGCCATGGGACAGCCAGCGTGTGGGACCCCATTTGCTCATAATAGTGAAGAGATGGAGGTGATGACAATGGGAGTTTGGCTCCTCTGTGTTCGGACCTGGTGTACATGTATGTTTACATCTATTCTTATGTGTGGAATATTGTTCAACAACAACGCTATATCTATAAAACCTGATCTGTGGATCTCAACATTCTCTCCCTAATACAATTTTTATTTTATTTATTGTATATTTCACAGCCTGTATAAAGGCTCTACAACAAAATAAATTTGAGAACGACTTATCAATATTTTTGGTTTGTCATTCCAGGAACCGAAAATGCTGTTTCCAAATTAAAGGAGTTTCAAAGAGGAAATGTTTTGGATTTAATCAAACCTGCCCGACCAGAGGATGCTGCAATGGCTATTATCAAAGGGGGAGCTATGCGCAAACGAGAAATATACTTCCCTTACTGGTCTGCCAAGTTCTACACAATGTGTAGGGATTTGTTTCGAGGCATTCTAGAACATTCCATAAAATTTATGTATAAGTGAAGTAGCTTATTTGTTGTATAGCTTGAGTGACAAGCTTTGATTACTGCTATTGTCTGTAAGTTGTGTTTTCTGATTGTGTGTGTGTGTGTGTGTGTGTGTGTGTGTGTGTCTGCCTGCATGTATCTATATGTCTGTCTGCATGTGTCTATGGGTCTGACTGCCTGTGTGTGTGTGTGTGGAAACATATTGATTGGAGAATTCTACTTTGTTGCTAAAATGTCATTTTCTTTAAATGGAATGTAAATCACATACATTTATAAGCACACACACATACATATAGATGGTAAATATAAATCATTATCTGTACCTACATAAATACATACATACAAACACCCCACACATACACACATTTATATAAAAATATACTCACAAGCATTGATATACAAAAGTATATACATTGATATACAAATACGTACATATATACATATATACACACATACACGTGAACACACATACGTCCACACACACACACAGTCATACATATGTGCGATTCATGTGGCGAATTTATAATTTCACTTCCAGAAAAAATATTTTTTGTTTAAACAAAAGTAGACATACCATATATATGAAATTTAAGAGAATGTTTTGCCTCTTGCAAAGGCCAGTATAATGCATATTAACTATATTAGTATAGTTACACATCTTGTATTTATTTACTAGATAGGGAAGTTTAAATTACTCCATGAAGATTTAACTTTTTCGTTACCAACATTGTCAATTGTTACAGACATGGCCAAAATGGGCTCTAATTCTATTGTACAAAACCACCCATTTTGTAAGGGTTCCCATTTAAGTTAAAATCTACCAACGTAATTTTGTATACAAAACCTCCCATTTCCAAAGGATTTTCATTTAAATTATAATTTTCCAACAAAATTTTATTTAAAAACGATATGTTAAGTTACAATCATAGTAATGAAAGAATTAATCATAGTAATGAAAGAATTAATCATTTTATTAAATCCTTCAAAATTCTTCAATACATCAGCATCCACAATGCTGATAAAATATCAATACAATTTATATAATGAATAAGAGAATACCAATATATGCAGCACTAAAAACGAACAAAAAAGGTGGAGAGGGAAAAAAGGTGGAGATAGAAAAAAAGGGGGAATAATAAAGAAGAAAAAAGGGCAGAGGACTTGCACACTTAACCATACACTACAACAAGGGGTACAAGAGTATCCCTTTAATATTTAGAAATATGGCTATGAAAGGGCTAAAACATAAGTTTGTGTAATTTTACAATACAATATCAAGTCTACTGTAGATGCAATATATCAGGATTGGTAGTATCAGTAGAGAGTCGGACACCATGCTTTGCAGCATTGAGTTACGGTCCTTTATGGACTGAGTTCAAATCCCGCTGGGGTTAACTTTGCCTTTCATCCTTACGGGGTCGATAAAATAAAGCACCAGTAACGTATTGGGGTCGATTTAATCGACTTCCCCCCCCCCCCCCCCCCCAAAATGTTTGGCCTTGTGCCTATACTAGAAATCATTATTTCACCATATATAATTGTGTCAAAATTCATTTCTAGACTGTTAATTCCTTTTTGTGGAATATTCTACTAAATATCTATATTGTAAAGCCTCTTCTCATTGGCTATATACTGCAGGCAAGAGAATATCAGTAGGATTACTGTCTTATAATTTTTTGTAAATGTGTATATATATATATATATATAAAAACAACTAACTAACGAAACGAAATTAAATTTCGTTTCGCTTCTAACTCACTTTTGTATGACTGACGCTTAAACAATTAAGTTAAAGTGTACATCTACATATGTATACGGAAGTACTAGTATGCATATAAATACACACATGTATACATATGTACATGTACCGAGTACATATGTATACATTTGCCTTTCATCCTTATGGGGTCGAGTATCCCTTTAATATTTAGAAATATGGCTATGAAAGGGCTAAAACATAAGTTTGTGTAATTTTACAATACAATATCAAGTCTACTGTAGATATCGGTACATGTACATATGTATACATGTGTGTATTTATATGCATACTAGTACTTCCGTATACATATGTAGATGTACACTTTAACTTAATTGTATATATATATATATATGTAGAAACACACATAGTGAAATTCCATTCTGACGAAATTTTACTTGTATATTTATATAAATATATACATATATGTATTTATACATGTGTATATATATATACACAAGTATATATATATATATATATATATATATATATATATATATATATATATATATATATATATATACTCAAGTATACATACATATACATACACATGTATAAATAAATATATATACACATGTATAAATATATATATATATATATATATATATATATACTCAAGTATTACATACACAAGTATACATACATATACATACATGTATAAATAAATATATATACACATGTATAAATACATATATATATATATATATATACATATATATATACACAAGTATACATACACAAGTATACATACATATACATACACATGTATAAATACATATATATACACATGTATAAATACATATATATACACATGTATAAATACATAATCTATGCACATGTATAAATACATATATACATGTGTATAAATACATATATAGATATATGTATTTATACATGGCAATATTACGCAAATATGACCCTCCCCAAATATAACAATATCTGTTTCGACACACGATTTCATATAAAAAACCTCGCAAAACTAATTCATCGCCGCTATTTATACATGTATATATATATATATGTATTTATACATGTGTATATATATATATGTATTTATACATGTGTGTATATATATGTAATTATACATGTGTGTATATATATGTAATTATACATGTGTATATATATATATGTATTTATACATGTGTATATATATATGTATTTATACATGTGTATATATATATGTATTTATGTATGTGTGTATATATATATATATTTATACATGTGTATATATATATTTATACATGTGTATATATATATATTTATACATGTGTATATATATATATTTATACATGTGTATATATATATATATATTTATACATGTGTATATATATATATGTATTTATACATGTGTGTATATATATTTATACATGCGTATATATATGTATTTATACATGTGTATATATATGTATTTATACATGTGTATGTATATATATATGTATTTATACATGTGTATATATATATGTATTTATACATGTGTGTATATATATTTATACATGCGTATATATATGTATTTATACATGTGTATATATATGTATTTATACATGTGTATGTATATGTATGTAACCTTGGCGGGATTTGAACTCGGACCATAAAGGGACGTAAATCTTTGCTGCAAAGCATGGCTTCCAACCCTCTACCGATACTGCCGATCCATACATAATTTAAATAATTGTTTCTACTTTTGGCACAAGGCCAGCAATTACGCAGTGCATTACTGGTACTTTATTTTATCGACCCCGTAAGGATGAAAGGCAAAGTTAACCTCGACAGGATTTGAACTCATACCGTAAAGGGACGTAACTATGCTGGAAAGCATGGCGTCCGACCCTCTACCGATACTGCCAATTCACCAAATGCATATAAAACAGAATTTATGTTAATGAATATTTTTTTTGCTGTTGAACTGTACATACATTTTTGGGGGATACCCTGTGCATATATATATATATATATATATATATATATATATATATATATATATGTATATGAGTCCTGGGTTCAATCAGCAGTAACGACAGTAAGTAAGGTACTCAATACATAAGTAAAGATGATTTGCTTTGAATGAAACAGTTCTAGTCCTGTAGAAGCCACTTCTATATTAAATTTTGTTTTTATATATATATATATATATATATATAATAGGGGTGTATATGAAAGCATAAACCATATGTTTATATACCATATAAGAGCCTTGCTTTCAATGACAAAATAACTGTTGGTTAATCAATGATAAACATTGATTGCCAGCTAAAATATTTATAAAAATATACTGAAGCAATAACCAAACCAAACAGTGAGTGTGTTTTACTATTTTTGCCAATATTAGGACATGTCCTTCCCAAAAAATATTTTCAATATGAAAATTATTTTCTTCTCTTTTGCTCTGTCAACATAACGATATCTTAGTGACATGTTAACAGAGCAAAAGAGAGATAAATGTTTTGGGTATGAAAAAATATATTTTCTTTGATATCGAGGCTCTCATATGTTTATTGTCTACAAACATATAGTATATCCTTTCATATACATCCCTATTATGCTATTATGCTTAGTGTTAATGCCGATATATATATATATATATATATATGTCTTATATATATATATATATATATATATGTCTTATATATATATATATATAAGACAAAAGGCTTTATAGAATTTGGTTACAACTTTGTATGTTCTGAGTTCAAATTTTACCCCGAGGTCAACTCTGCCTTTCATCCTTCTAGGGTTGATAAAATAAAGCACCAGTTATGTACTGGGGTTGCAGAATCGATCTTTTCCTTTCCCCAAATTGTTGGCCTTGTGCCAATGTTAGGAAGTATATATATATATATATATATATATATATATATATAGGAACGAGTAGGACCCCGACGGCTGAGCTCAAGCTGTTTCGACGGCTAATTCGAGTCCAGAATTAGCCGTCAAAACGGCTTGAGCTCAGCCGTCGGGGTCCTACTCGTTCCTATTACCCACTCTACTACCCTAAGTATTGAGTACGTTGGTGCGTTATGGTCCACCTGGTTTCTTACCACGTTTCCTTCGTTATATATATCTATCTATATATATATATATATATCAAGATAAGCAGAACAAGTAAAATTCAACCAATTTTTCAAAATAAATCAAAATTAATTTAGAATTAAAATTAATCAAAATTAAAAAATATAATATAAATATTTACCTATTTAAATGGCCCTTACTGTACAGTTTCATGTTGCAAAACATTAGATATCACATGGATATTAATGGAAATATATATATATACATATATATATATATGTGTTTGTGTGTGTGTATATATGTGTTTGTGTGTGTATATGTGTTTGTGTGTATATATGTGTGTGTGTGTATATGTGTGTGTATATATGTGTGTGTGTGTGTATATGTGTGTGTGTGTGTATATGTGTGTGTGTGTATATATGTGTGTGTGTGTATATATGTGTGTGTGTGTATATATATGTGTGTGTGTGTATATATATGTGTGTGTGTGTATATATATATGTGTGTGTGTGTATATATGTGTGTATATGTGTGGTGTGTGTATATGTATATGTGTGTGTATATATGTGTGTGTGTATGTATATATGTATTAATATATATATGTGTTTATATATATATATGTGTGTGTATATATATATATTAGTTTTTATTAAAGTTCATACACTTAACAGGTATGCCTGAGCTTAATTTTTGGAATCCAGTTTTGGCTACCACCATATAGTGGAGTAGTGGTTCTAAAACCAGCCTCACATGTCAGGTGAAAGGAGAGGTTTAAAAATAGCCAGTTAGTTTACCTATGGACATTAGATGATGATGACGACGACATGCCCAACTTATGCAAGCATGGAAAATCACACGTAAAATAATTATATATATGTGTGTATATCATCATCCTCCTCACCGATTAATGTCCATATATATATATATATATATATACATACAAACACACATTCTGCAGAGGTCAATTATGTACTGGTCCAGTTTATTATTTGTCTCCATCTATCTCTATATACATGTGTGTGTGTGTTTGTCCCAAAAGTAAGGGTACTGTTTTTCCTATGTACGACATGGTGACGCAGGACCCCGTTGATGTATATAGGGTATGACCTTAGCTGCCCGTGCATACTTGTTTCCACATGAACGATTTAGTCAGTCGTGAGTTATTACTGTTTATATGCAGACGTGTTTATAATCTCTATTACGTTTGCAGTGCAGGAAAATATCGAACAGTACGCAATCAAATTTTGTGTGAAACTCAACAAATCTGCAGTCGAAACATTTTAAGTGTCACAAAGCTTTCAATGAGGGCTGAAAAAATGCTGAAGAGGAATCTCGTTCAGGAAAGCTATCTCATCAACAAATGAAAAACATGTGGAAGTAGTGCGAACGGTGATGGCAAATGATCGCCGAGTAAGTGTTGGGATGAATGCAATTCATAAAATTTTAACAGATCATTTGCCCATGCGAAAAAATCGGGCAAAACTAGTGCCAAACACTTTGGTTATTTAGTACAGTTGGAAATTTGTCAGAATTTACTAGAAAAATTCAAAATTGAGTCAAATTTCTTGGATTAAGTAATAATAGGCGATGGATCATGGGTGGTCGAGGACTATCCAGAGTCAAAATGGTAAAGTGAAGAGTGGCACATGAAAAATTCTCCTGTCCGAAGAAAGAACGCATGAGCAGATCCAGAGTGAAAACGATGGTTGTCATTTTTTAAGCAGCCATGGTATTGTTCACAAAGAATGTTTACCTCCAGGACAGACAGTTAATCGCACCTTTTACAAAGATGTCTTGGAACGACTTCAAAAACGGGTCCAGTGAGTCCGAAAGGACATTGCAGGAGTTTGGGTACTGTACTACAATAACGCACCTGCTCACACAGCACTTTACATTTAGAGAATTTCTGGCTAAGAAAAACATTCCCACTCTTCCACACTCAGCCTACAACTCAGATTGGCTTCAAGTGATTTCTACCTCTTCCTTAAGTTGAAATCGAATTTGAAGGGTCATCATTATAGGACTGTGGAAAACATCAAAAAAAGAAAAAAAATTGTAATCAATGAGCTAAGGACACTCACAGAAAATGACTTCCGGTACTGCTACATTCAATGGAAGAAAGGTTGGAACCACTGTGTGACTTCCCAAATGTTGTATTTTGGAGGAGATAACTTGTAATTTCATGTACGTCTAATATACATTAGAACCTTCATTTTTGGGACAAACCTTATATATATATATCTGTAGTGGTGCAGTGTTCTTTCCTTTCAGCTGTCACATCCTCGATGTTTTACTGGACCAATATCCTTATATAGTGACAAAACATGTTTGTTTGTATTGTATTATATTATAATATATTTTGTAATATATTTCACTATTTTTTCATAGAATGTTTTCTTTTTACCTATTTTTTTTCTTTTCTCGTATTTGTGTGTAGTATCCCTATCAAAAATTGGAATTTTCAGTTGTAGCTTGGTTTTGGCTCACGGGTATAATGTTTGACCGCCAACCACAAGAATTTTGTTTGAGATCTTCATCTCTCATTCTTAAGTGTATGTGTACGTCTGCGTACATCTGAATGTGTTTGAGAGGAAGAGAGAGAGAGAGAGAAGCAGAACTCGGATGAGAGACATAGACAAATGCTTGATGTGCAATGTCATACAATATATTTGAAAACAATGATGATAATAATAATATTATATTAAAGAAACTGTGTAAAGAATATGTACATTTGTGTATTCATAGAGAAATATGTCTCTCAGCATGTATATACGTACTCTCAGGTCTCAAATAATAGGGGGTTGGGGTGGAATAAGGGGGAGGGTTTGGAAAATCGGTTATTTTTTTAGGTTGATTTTTTTTTTTAAACACAGAATTAGTCGCTTAGTTACATATTGAGTTTAAATATTTATTTTATAACGTATATCATTTCTTGTAATGTACATTTTTTGACATGTATAATGTTTTTTTAATGTGTAAAGAAAATTAAATGTCGTAGGAATGTGCTACCACTTAAAATAAACAATTCCCTTGAGATAGATTAACAAAATTTAATAAGCAGTGTTGGAGGACGGGACGATTATTCGAGACCCGGGTGTAAATGTACATATATTTACAAATATATTATATACCTATAAATGCATTAAAACATTATTTATCCCGTTACACACACACACACACAGACACACACACACACACACACACACACACACACACACACATATATACACATATATACACATATATACGTACATATATAACTAATAACCCTCACTGGGTTTCATATTTCGATAAAAAATATACAAAAATAAAATAAAAAATAAAAGAATTATGAAAATATATATTTACAGGAGTGAAAGAATAACAAAAATAATAATTGTTAATATCGATTTTGTCAGTTTATTTTGTAAATAAATATGTTTAAAAAATAAACGAAGGTAAAACGAATTGCTTTAATAACTTGAAATGGTGTTTTTGTTTGAGAAACCTTAAAGAAGATACTGTATACGGAGAGCCACCACAAACACCTTCACTGCCCCCACCAACCCCAGCACCACCACAAACACCTTCACTGCCCCCACCAACCCCAGCACCACCACCTACACCTTCACTGCTCCCACCAACCCCAGCACCACCACCTACACCTTCACTGCCCCCACCAACCCCAGCACCACCACCCACACCTTCACTGCCCTCACCAACCCCAGCACCACCACCTACACCTTCACTGCCCCCACCAACCCCAGCACCACCACCTACACCTTCACTGCCCTCACCAACCCCAGCACCACCACCTACACCTTCACTGCCCCCACCAACCCCCAGCACCACCACCTACACCTTCACTGCCCCCACCAACCCCCAGCACCACCACCTACACCTTTACTGCCCCCACCAACCCCAGCACCACCACCTACACCTTCACTGCCCTCACCAACCCCAGCACCACCACAAACACCTTCACTGCCCCCACCAACCCCAGCACCACCACCTACACCTTCACTGCCCCCACCAACCCCAGCACCACCACCTACACCTTCACTGCCCTCACCAACCCCAGCACCACCACAAACACCTTCACTTCCTCCACCAAGCCAAGCAGCACCACAAACACCTTCACTGCCCTCACCAAGCCAAGCAGCACCACAAACACGACCACTGCCCTCACCAAGCCAAGCAGCACCACAAACACCTCCACTGCCCTCACCAAGCCAAGCAGCACCACAAACATCATTCCTCTAACCACCTTGCAACATTACTTTAGTTGCTCATTCAACCAGAAAGCTTGAGCAGGTTCACTAGATAGCACGGGCCTACGATTTTGATGGGACTTACTCTCTTCAAGTTTTAGTTTTTCATTATGTTCTGATACTTGTACTTGACATATACATGTATATAACATGTATATATCCCATGCATAAACCGTATGTAATGATGACTAATTATTAAAGTACTTAATGAGTAAATAGAAATGGAGTTTACATTTTACATCTGACCTCCACATATTAGATGAGTGAGGAGGGGGCTTTTCACATATAGCCTGGATATTACTTGCTTTGCACTGGCTTACATTCAGCACACATGTTTACATGCTTACATATTAGACATGTGTATATATTTATACACTTTGGTGCAGTCTCGGTTACAGATTCTGTATTTATATAGATACAAATTTATCATATATATATATATATATGTAAATATATATATATATATATATATATATATATATATATTTACACAGGCGGAAATGCTATATATATATTTTCGCATGTTTTCAAGTTCCACATGAGAGCCAGTAGCTCGAAATGCACACAGATAGTTGTCTCTCGCTGCTTCTGCTGGAATCCACTCGATGGTGCTGGTCGTCAGCCTTTCAATATTCATAGCTGGGCTTTCAAAATGTTTATTTATTAAACATACCCTATATCTTTAGACATACGAAATTCACATACATATATGTATACAGCTATGCCGAAGCTAAATTTTAATTCTACTTTTAAGTTGAGCCAACTTATACAGCTTCATATATATATGAGGCTAATCAGCCCACCTACACAGGCGAAAATACTATATATTTTTGCCTGTTTTCAGGTTCCAACAGAGAGCAGGGAAGCACTGACCCGATGAGGCCCAGTATCTCGAAATGCGCATAGACAGTTGTCCCTCGTTGCTTATGCTGGAATCTGCTAGACCAAAGGTTCTCAACCCATTTCGGCCAAACGCCCTCTTTTTCCCTTCGAAATCACGAAACGCTCCCCTACCCTTTTTTTCCATTTTTCAATATACTACTGATTTTGATATCAGTAGAGTACTAAAAAAATGATTAACGATATTCCAAAGATACCATTGCAGGCAGTTGAAAGTATAAATACATTCCTTGAAAGGAAGTATATAGATTTCAAAAAAAGGAACATAAATGTTCTTTTTTATGAATTAGGACCAGTTGAATTTGTTATATTCCCACCAGACGATAGCAACTATTTTGAACATTTATACAAGAGCAATTCTGTCTATCCAAAGAGTGCTCTTATCTGGAAGAAAGTGGCAATTGTATTATTTCAAAGCTTTCCAATTTTCCCTTTAATGAAACGGACAGAATAAATGTTGATATCTAACTTGATGTCCCCCTCCGCTTTGTGACCACGCATGAGGGTTTTCATGACCTCGTAAGAGGGTATATTCATTAGTAAACGGTAAAATATATACAACAAATGAGTAAGTGAATTGTGGTAGATGGTTTCCAGTCCAGTCAGACTGCAACTACAAATAAAAAATCGACTTACTTTGACCTCGTATCAATGGGACCCTTGAGCTTCATGGAGATTAGCTAACTCTTTGACGTCAGGCTGGATTTTCGTGAGCCTTACTATGCAGTCTGGAAACAACGCCAAACCCCCTCTCGACTAAGTATGAGCTAGGAAAAGGCAAAGCAAATCTCTTAGCCTCTGCATGTAGGAGTGGAAATCGACGCTGAATTTCCTCTTGCATCCAAAAAAGGGGTTCACCTATTTTGGAAAATTTCATTTTGATAATGTCATCTGTCTGAAGTTCAATTAATTCTTCCTGAAATTTAACGTCGAAATCGTCGACGTTAGTTATGAAGGGATCTGCTATCCACATTGGGATGTCCATCTGCAAAAGGTCGACAAACCGTTCTCTCATATTGTCTTGTAGTGCACGGAGGTGTGCGGTATAAATTTGGAGTTGGTCATCGCTCACAATGTTTTGAACATTGGCGACACTAGGAAAATTATAGAATTCCCGTCGACAAAGATTCCTTTCGATGACTTTCAATTTGGCCAGGAATATTTTCACAGCATTCCTTTCTTTAAACAAAGTGATCTTCTTCCCCTGCAAAGCCATAATGAGACTATTGCATTTGTCAAAGATGTCGGCGAGGTAGGCACAGTCTTGCCTCACATCGAGGTTTTTTTTTAATATAGTTCTGTGTTGCGTCCTCGAAGAAACTCAATGATAGAGTCGAACAGTTTAAAGAAGCGAGTAAGGCACTTTCCCTTTGAAAGCCACCTCACTTCAGTATGAAGGAGCAGCTCGACGAATTCTTCGTCATTATCTTCGCACAGTTGCCGGAAAATTCGTTCATTGAGGGCATGGCGTTTGATATAATTGATGACATCAATGGCTACCTGCAAAGACTTGTTCAGCGGCTCGCTGAGTTTCTTCGCAGCCAAGTGTTGTCGATGAATGACACAATGAACAGCAAATACAGATGGATTTTCCCTCTTCAGAAGAGAGACGAAACCCTTATGTTGGCCGACCATTGCTCTTGCGCCGTCCGTAGCACATGATACAATATTGTTAAAAGGTATCTCTTTTTCTTCGAGGTATCCCTTGACAGATTCAAAGATCATGGCACCTTTAGTATCTGTGGCTAGATTCAGAGTGAAGAGAATCTCCTCGTGCATTTCGTTTTGGTGGAAAAATCGCACGTATCCCAGTAGTAAGGACTGATTCCTAGAAAGTGTGCTTTCATCAAGTTGCAAAGCAAATTGTGTCGATTTCAAGATGTATAATTGTTGTTCAACATTTTCCGCCATTTCGTCGATGCGTCTCCTTATTGAGTCGTTACTCAACGGAATACATTTCAAGGTCTTTAACGGGTTCTGATATAGTACTGTTGAAAGAACTTCTGAGATGACAGGGGCTACCAATGTTTCACCCAAGGAATGGGGCTTGCCACACTTTGCGATTATGTTGGCAATATTTAAGATGCAACAAGTCCATCAACATTTGAAGCTTCAACTTTTGAAAAGGCAGAAGAAATTAGTGTTGTTTTCTGGAATTGGTCCCTAAGAGACTGAAAGTATGCTAAATCTTTATATCTCTTATCGGGGTGCCTCACCTCCAGGTGTCTACTCAAACGCGATGGCTTCATCGCTTCATTTGAAAATGACTCCTTGCAAATTAAACACATGGGCGACAGGTGGTTCGACGGCGATGGGATGAATCCGAACCGTAAGTTCAACGCTGTACTGCCTGCATTTTTTCTTCATTGCTGAGGCCATTTTCTGTTTATCGAATGTGTTTGGTAAAGTTACGCAAAGATTTGCCTATATAAGCCTATACAATTATGTATAAGGAACTTACTATAATGAGTGCTGTTCCAGTATGATAAAGTTTCAAGTAATGTTCTGGAATAACACTTTGTAATAAACAAAACTGCAATGAAAAAGACAAATACTGTCATTAATTAACCAAGTCGAGACAAGTTATATATGAAGATTAACCAGTCTTTCATGTAGGAATAGTAATAACTTAGCTTGAGGGAATTAAGGTGGCAGACTCAATAAAGGATCAACGAGGCAACGAGTTCAAGAGAACTTAATGCACGAATGACTAGTAATGTGCTATTTTGAAATGGAATTCATCAATTAAGCACGTAGTGATAAGACGCAATAATACTAAGTTAAGACATTACTTATTAGTCAGAGTTACTCAAATTATCGCCCTTAACTTAATGCATCACTGTGATATTCTTGTAATGGTGCTGCAATTATAATGGATGACTGTTCAAGACTACAAAGGCATTTCTTTAAACCCAAGGCTATAACAAGACTTGATCGTAGTATAAACAGTCAGTTTATATAGGAATAGCAACAACCTAGTTATAGAATAAATGATGTGGAAATGCAATGAAGATAAGATGGGGTCAAGCAAACCGAATGTTAGTAAGAATGAGCTGAAGTATCGAGGTCAAGCCGATCACGGTGATGAACGGGTCAGTGAATAATGTTGCTCTTTTCCAGGGGCCTCGTTTGCCTTAAAAATGTGAGGGGGACAAAGCAACATTTGTTGGAGCATTTTAGTATTACTTATGGTGTCTTTCCTGAACCCTATCACATAAGTAAAAATTTCTTTACGCTAATTAAATTTTATATATTCAAATGAAGTTCAGATATAAAAAAAATAAGCTTAAAAAGTATTTATTATATCAAATAAACAAAAAATAAAACAGACGTTTGAATAAAAATCATATAAAGTAAATTTATTATCTTTTAGAACTTTCCAAATGTATCATATCTCGCATCATTGCTGTCAATAAATAATTTAGTAACTTCTTCACAACTAATATTTTTCAAAACATCTTTATGAACGTGGCATATTAGAATATGATTCAACCTTTGCTAAGTCATGGTCGATCGCAACCAAGTTTTGAGTCTCTGCAGAGCGCTAAAAGATCTTTCAGCTTCACAAGAACTGGTTGGAAACATTAAAAGTAGCCTGAACAATCGCACATCATTTAGAAACACGCGACGGACTTCTGGTTGCATTTCACCGAATATTTTACGATGCTGCTCGAGAGATGATCCATTATGATGATTTCTATAAAAAAGTATTTCGTTCCTTAAAGAAAATTCATCAAGCTCTGGATACTGTATGATCACTTCAGCACAAACATTTCCATTCCTAGTATCTTTTAGGAACTTTTCATTGCCTGGGTAGCTCCAAAGGAGAAATATTGAGTTGATAAATCATTTTTTCTGCTGTATTGAACAGCTCCGGAAATTTTTCTTCACTGCGTAGATTTTTTTTAGCTCCTCCTGCACCAGTTTGACACTATGCAACATGCTACCTAGATTGAAGGTGGTACTTTGAAAATATTTGTTCAATCCTTCAAGGAATTGAAGTAATGGAACTACAACGTGCAATCCAAGGACACATTGTCCCGGAGAGTGACACGTAAGAATAACATTAGCTCTGGATGCAATGTTGGTGCCAAACTCATTTGTTGGCTCTTGTAAATAAATAGGGACATCTGAATAATTATCAAGAAGGGCTTTGACTGCAGAAAGTCGTGTTAGCCATCGAGTAGGGCACACAGGTGTTAAGGAGCGTGGTGACGATACTTCATTTTCTTCATCATGTTGTGATAAATACGCTTGCTTAAATTTTCCTGATGTACTATATAGTTTCCGCAATTCATTCGCGCAACCTAGAACAGTTTTGATAAGTGAAGCTTGTTGTACAGACTTAGTTATAATAAGTTGAGAAATATGAATGCCGCAGTGCACGTAATGGGCCAAATCAAGTTATGTTAGAATGATCTTTAAAAAATACCCGTACGAATTAAATACAAAAAAAGTTTCAATCCAAAACAAAAGCAAACTATTTCAAATTATATATTTTTGAAAAATAGACGTGAATGTTCTCAAAGACTTGATTTCAGTCGAAAAAGCCTCTTTTTTTTTTAAAGTCTATATTTCACTGTTAGCTGTTGTAATATTTTGATTGGATAAACAATTCTACAATTCAAACTGTAAAGTCAAAATACAAAAGATATAAAATATGAAGAATTTCTTACCTTTCTCTGAAATCACAAACCCAGGGGAAAAATAGTACCTTGCAAAATAAAATACCTCATAGCAAAATAAAATACTTAGCAACGAATGATGCTTGGGGACAGTGAGAAAGTAGTATTTGTATCCCTTATATATATATATACATAGATAGATACACACACAAAACACACATAGACACGCACGCACGCACGCACACACGCAAACACACACACACACACACACACATAGACACGCACGCACGCACGCACGCACGCACGCAAACTCACACACACACACACACACACACACACACACACACACACACACACACACACACACACATATATACACACACACAAGTTTGTGTGTGTGTGTGTGTGTGTGTGTGTGCGTGTGTGCGTGTCTATGTGTGTTTGTGTGTGTCTGTTGTGTATCTATCTATGTATATATATATTGGTTTGCGTACAGAAAGGATTTTGTCTACAGTTTTTTATTGCCAGGTCAAAGGCCACTGCTCTTTTCAACAACACCAAATAACAACGCTCCACACACACACACACACACACACACATATATATATATAAATGAAGAGAGAAAGAGGGAGGGACAGAGAGAGTAAGAAATGTGTGTGTGTTTGGTACACATCTATCTATCTATCTATCTATCTATCTATCTATCTATCTATCTATCTATCTATCTATCTATCTATCTATCTAGCTGTCGTCTGTTCGACAGCGTAGACGTAATTCACTTCGCGCAAAAGTTTTGTTCCAATTTATTGCGGAAATTTTGTAAGTTTAATTTTAATTTTGATACTATTGTGTAGCTTGACCCCCCGTCTGAACTGTCAGGCGGTGGGTCAGCTCATCTTGGCCCCTCCCAGGGGTGAAAAACCTGCTTTTAAAAATTTTGTGGCATAAAATTTCAATCGTCTGGCAGAAATGTTAAACGAAGCTAACGAAAATAGTGGTGGGGGGGACAGCGGTAAGAGTTGTAAGCTCGCACGCTTTAGTCCCTCCCCCTTCCTTCCCAACTAACGTCATAGAGAAGGAAAGGAAAAATAAAATAAAAACAGACGAATGTGCGGAGAAAAATGACGAAAACACAAATCTGGAGATTGATTCCAACAACAAAAAAAATTTGAAAGAATTGCATGACAATATTAATACCACAAACAAAGAAACAACAAACACAAAAATAACATTTGAAAACAACATCATAACAGAAAGCAAAGCAGACGACAAAGTCAACACCAATAATATTTCATTTGCACAAACAACAAAGAAATCTTTAACATATATACCTGAAAATATTTCAGATGTGGCACAAAGAATAAAAAACGCCAAACAATACATAACTCAAGGGGAAAATGGAACCTTATCGGTAAAAATGCCCCAAGAACTCACCAAAGATATTGAAAGTCGGACGGTCGTTTTCCGCACCATCAACAACATCTCAAAAAAACCTCAACAACCAACACAAGCAGAAATTAAAGCAGTACTTACAGAAGTACTTAATGAAGCCACTTTCATAAGAAGAGACAGGCTGTATGGAAGCCTAGCGATTATTATGAAGAACGAATCAGCGGCAAAAAAATATGCTTTGTCGCCGATTCGTTCGACAAATTTTACCTTTTATCCATCTTATATGGGTAAAAGAACTCAGCGCATATGGCTGGATGCGATGATGCCAGATGTGGACTACTGCCGGCTCATAGCTGGCTTCATCGATCCAGCGAATGACAACGTGATTTCCATTGGGAAAACCACAGGCAATGCGTTCAGTGGAACAGGTATAGAACTTGTAGTGCAAATGAAGCCTGAATGCATTGCCCAAATACCCGACAGAATCCTATTAGAGGGCCACGGGTATATAAACATTAGCGTGGAGGGGAGAAGGCCGTCCTGTCATATCTGTGCAGGCAGAGGGCACCTGAAGGCGGCTTGTCCCCAACTCAACAAGAAGAAAACCCTGCTACCAAAACCAGCTCCACCACCACCACCACAACAGATAAACAAACAACAAAACTCAGTCCCACCCAACCCGTCCCTCAGTAAAACTACACCACCACCACAACACAAACAGACACAACACATTACCCAAAAACAAAACACAGTCCCACCCAACCCCTCACTCAATAAAACAACACAACCACCGCAGCCACAACACACAACACAGTCAAACATAGTGACATCCATCTCCCCCACAAAGAAAACCAACACGGAAACATTACCAGCAAACATACCTCTTCCCTCCAACACTGAAGATAACCCAACGAATTCGGAGGAAGAAACGGAGTCCTTCAGACAGATTAAAAGGAAAAAAAGAAAACATGTGCAAAACACACAAGGTCAAACAACCCCTACCCAAATGTCAACACAATCCAACAAAACACAAAACACACCTCCAGCAACAAACAAAACCAAACCTGCCCCTCCCCTCTTCGAAACACTCACACCATCCGAAAAAAAGACATTACACTATACTTACATCAACAGAAACAATAATAAATTAAATGAACTCATAAACAATAACCCTTCGGTACAAACCGAAGGGGTAAACTTTGTTTCTTCAGAAAACTACCCACATTTAAAATTAATAAAGATCCCAATGAACCTCTACCAAAAACTAAAAAAAGGATTTTAAGGAGGACGTAGGACCACCCTCTATCAAACCCATAAACCGCGTCCTCCTAAAAAGCTTTCCCATTCCCCTTCCCCTCCCCAACACAACTCCAAACACCCCAACCCCACCTAACACTGACGACCCCACACCACCACAAGACACCCCTTCACCCAACACCCCTGACCCCATGGAAGTCGTGCGACCCGAACCCCGGAAAGCAGAAAGGTAGGTCTCTACACTCTCCTTTGGCTTTGCCGCCCACATGGATGTGTTAAGAGTAGGATGTTTGAATGCACGTGGCCTGGGCTCAACTTGGAAGCAAGCAAAGCTTCTAAATGACCTCAGGTCACGTGGTATAAATGTAATGGTTATCTGTGAGACTCGGATCAGCGTCGTGCGGCAGCTGGCCCCTACCTTCGATGACTTTGAGGTGCATGCATCTCTCTGTCAACCTGGAGGTGGAGGTGGGGTTGTCGTACTGCTGGAAAAACACCTGGGTCTCGCCGTACAGGTTGTTCACTCGGACCGGAAGGTCGTTTGTTGGTGCTAGACGTTGGTAGTAGTGAAGGTGCGGCCTTGAAACTGGTCGCCGTCTACTCCCCTTTCGGAGCTGAACAACCCGACTTCTTCCAGCGTCTGGAGACTTTTCTGGGAACGTCGCGTTCCCTGCTTCTAGCGGGGGATTGGAATGACATCCTAGATGCACGTTGGGACTATGCAGGAGCATGTCCTAATAGAGGGGGGTGTAACAGCCTCAAGGGGTTACTCGACCGTTTTAACTTAAATAGATATCGACTAGATTTTCCAACTGTGCCAACCTGGACTTGGACGAACCATAGTAGTCAATCTAGATCGTACTTAGATAGATTCTTAGTTAGAAGTAAGGATAGGGACATATTAAGCTGTCCAGAAATGCTCACGGTTGGCTACACAGATCACAAATTAGTGACCTGCGTAGTCAATCTCGAGAAAACACATAGAAAACACATAGACAGGGTCCCGGTTACTGGAAACTTAATTTGTCTTTACCGGCAAAAGAGACTGACAGAAACCGGATTAGCAGATTAGTTAAGGAGAGGTTGACGGGTGCAATCGTCAACAACCGATGGTGGGCATCTCTCAAAAGAGAGATTAGAACAGAATCAATAAGTTATAGCAAGATATTAGCTGCCGATAGGAATAGGAACGAGAAAGAATTAACATGTAAATTAGAAGAGGCAATCAAGAGCGAAGATGTGGCCAGAGTGCTGGCATCGAGGACGGCCTTGAGCCAGTTTTTCGATGCAAAGCACGAAGGCTGCGTCATTCGAAGTAAAATACGTGCTCTAGGTAATGAGGGGGCCAAAGCCGTTGGCTGGGCCCGCGTGACAGAAGCTAAGAGTGGAAATCGATCCACCATCCGGTCTTTGCAAGACGAGGATGGACGGGTGATCCGTGAGCCTAAGCAGATGTGCGAGGCCTTTCAAAGGCACTTTGCCCGATTGTTCGGGGGAGGCGAGGGTCCGGGCGGGGACGTGGATTTCGGTCCATACCTCGACGGCCTGCCGCGTCTCTCGAGCGAAGAGGCAGAGTCCTGGAAGGGACCAATCTCGGCTGATGAGATCGGGGATGCGCTGAGCCAATGCAGCAGATGCAAATCTCCAGGTCTCGATGGTATACCTTACGAACTTTATTTAGCAATGCCGGTCTTCTTCTCCGAACTCCTCGAAGCAGTCTACTGCAATTGGCAGCAGAACGGGAGAATTCCTTGTTCTGTAGCCAAGGGCGTAGTCTCGCTGGTGAGGAAGGACGAGAACAAGGGGGATAGTATAAATAATTTTCGGCCCATAACCCTGCTAAACACAGAGTTAAAGATTTTGGCCAAGGTGTTAGCAAAGAGGTTGGCGCTTGTCGTGGGAGGCCTGGTGGGAGATGCGCAGACATGTGCTATCCCATCCAGGTCCATTCACGACAACCTCCACCTCATGCGATACATCATAGAGAGGGTTGGAAACAAACCCGGCTTCGGTGGAGCCCTGATCAACTTGGATCAGTCTAAGGCGTTCGATAGGGTCGACCCTGGTTACCTGGATGCGGTGCTAGCGGCGGCTGGGTTCGGTCCTGTTTTCAGAGGCTGGATCACTGCCTTACATAGCAACCACATCTGTTCTAGGATCAAGGTGAACGGCTACCTTTCGAAGCCGTTCGAAATCACACGATCCATTCCACAGGGGTGCCCTCTCTCCTCCCTTCTGTACGTATTGACTCTTGAGCCTTTACTGAGGAAGTTGGAGTTGTTGCAGGGTATCTCCCTGGAACCAGGATTGAGCAAAGCGGTGTCGGCCTACGCCGATGACGTAACAGTAATGGTATCGACCGACTCGGAGATCGAGGCGTTCGGTACCTTACTGGAGGAATACGAAAGGTTGTCAGGAGCGAAACTGAACCGGGAAAAGTCCATCGGGCTGCAACTCGGAACTTGGAGAGGCAGACCGATGCCTCCCGACGGTGTCGTCGGACACTGGACGGAGGGCCCGGTGAAGTTGCTTGGGGTCTGGTTTGAACCGGACCTCCAGGTGGAAAAGAACTGGGGCGAGGTTACGAACAAGGTGTTTGCACTAACCCAGAAATGGGCCAAGTGTAAGCTGTCCCTAAAAGGTCGGGCGGAGGTGGCGAACATTTACATAGCGTCCGTCACTTACTACCGCCTGACTGTCGTGCCTTGCCCTAAGGAAACACTCACCACCATGGAACGCATGCTCTTTCAATTTCTTTGGAAGAAGCGCCCTCCTACGGTGAGAAGATCCATCTGCTGCCAACAACCTTCGAAAGGAGGGCTGGGGATGCCGTGGTTGATGATGCGTAGGCACGCATTAAGGCTACGGCACCTTCAGGTATTCCTCACTGGTCAACCGGTGTGGGCTCCGTTCGTGAAACGAGCCTTTCCAAGACTCGTCTCACTCACCGAGCTGCAGTCCTGGGTCAAGCAAAGATCCGGAAAACTGGGAGACTGGCACACTGAGTGTGCCCAGGCGCCCAGGGCTCTCTGGCAAGCGGGCCCGGCCATCGGTGGAGAATCCACCTCGTCATT
Organism: Eledone cirrhosa; assembly: GCA_964016885.1. Lineage (NCBI taxonomy): Eukaryota > Metazoa > Mollusca > Cephalopoda > Octopoda > Eledonidae > Eledone > Eledone cirrhosa. The sequence goes on from OZ024741.1 coordinate 90,354,884, forward strand.
CTATAGAGGGCTGGTGGCTAGCAGGGGCGATGACATCCTTGGAGAGTCGCTGGACATGGAAAAGGACGAGCTGGCCAGCCTGTTCGGTAGGACTTTCGGCCCGGGACCAATGGACAACTTCCAGAAGTCACTAACCTGGCAGTGCTACCGGGGGGCTCTACCCGTTCGAGAAAAGCTCTACAGACACGGGCGCCCGGGCAGGGATCCCTCGAAAAAGATTTGCCCTAGATGCGTGCGTCACGAAGAAACCGTTGCGCACGCATTGGTGCACTGTCCGGGCGTGGCTGATCTGTGGGGCTACGCCGAACGACTGCTGTCGCGGGTGGCACCGATTCGATTGACCGCCGAGTCCGCGATGACAATCAAGCCGCCTCCCCTCTTCACAAAGGAAGCAAAGGCGGTTTTTCTGTGCGTAATAGCCATGTTGAAAGAGGTTGTTTGGTGGACACAATTGAAAGGTCTGAAGTCAGGCAACTTCCTCTCTGGTTATAATCTGGTCTACTTCTTCCGATATCACTTCAGAAGAAGGATAAGAATGGAGAGAGAGGTGCTTGGCCACAGGCAGTTTTATGAAAGGTGGGTGATAGTGGCGAGAATGGCTCGTGTAAATAGGCCTTCTCTGTATACCATCCTGTAGGTAAAGAAGTGAAGGAGAGGGGAGCACCTTCTCCATGTGCTCCCCGGGAAAAGGATTGCACACTTTTTCGGGTGGGGGTGGGGGGTGGGGGTGCAACCCCCATCACGTTCCCTCCCTTTTGAGGTTGTTTTCGATTATTTTCATTTTATACCCTTTTTACTCGGTTTTATGTAAACTCCCCCTTTGTATTTGTCCCTTCTTTTTATGCCTTTATGGTAAATAAAGAAATCTATCTATCTATCTATCTATCTATCTATCTATCTATCTATCTATCTATCTATCTATCTATCTATCAGACGTGTGTAACTTCGCGGAGAAGTTTCCGTTAAATTATGTAAGAAAAAAACGTGACTTTTTAGTTAAATTTTATATCATTGTGTAACTTGACCCCCCGCCTGGACCTTCAGGTGGTGGGTCAACTCATTTTTGCCCCTACAGGGGCGGAATATCCATTTAAAAATTTTTTCTCTATCGAATCTGGGAAAAATATTGTAAAATTTTGATTACGTTATGAACGCTGCGTCCAACGATAATGGTGGTGGAGAGGCGGTAAGACTACAAAGCTCGCAGTCAACAACGTCTTCTTCACTAGATACTATAGAGATGGAAAGACGAAATGAAAATGTAAAAACGAATTCATATCCAAACAACACAAATGACACCAAACAATTCAATGACAACAAAAATAACAGCAACACCAATAATGATGATAAAAGCAACAATGATAACAACAACAAAGAAAAAAATAAAGACAACACCAATAACACCAGCATCAAAGACAACAACAACACCAAGGAAAATACGAATAATACCAACATCGGTGACAACAAGAATAACAACAAGAATAACAACAATAATGGCAACACCAACAACACGGATTCCACAAAGAAACCAAAATCTCCTTTGCAGAGAAAGTTCAAAAAAAGGAAGAATTGATATATCTCGACATAACAAATGCTGAACAACTTTTAAAGGACGCTAGGAGATATGTCACTTTCTAAAAAAATGGTGCTTTCAGCATCAATTCTCCGGTAGAAATTCGTAAGGAAACTGCTCTCAAAACGATAGCTTTTAGGACAGTTTCCAATTCTACCCGAAAACCAGTCCAATTGTCACAGAAAGAAATTGCACTGTGTCGCCAATTGTATCCAACCTGTACACCCTTTTCCCTACATACATGGGAAAAAGGACACAAAAGATCAGAATCACGAGTGTCACACCAAAGGTGAACATATGGTGGATACTGTGCGGCTTCATCAATTTTGATGAAGACAGAATACTGTCAGTAGGAAAGTCTCCCAGAGATGTATTCAATGGGACTAGCATTGAAGTTCTGGTGCAAATGAGCCCAGAGCGAATAGCTATGATCCCACAACGTGTACTCCTGGACGGACTCACCTACATAAACTTTTCGGTTGAGGGTAGGCGGCCTTCATGTTACCATTGCTTTAGCAGGGGTCACCTGAGGGCTTCCTGTCCTAAATGAATGAATCAAAAAAAGGCTCTTCTGCCGACACCCATCAAAACAACACAACCACCAACACCACCACCACAACAACAACACCAACACACAAAAATAACCACAACAAACACAGTCCCACCCAACCCCACTCCACCTAAAACCACTGCAAAATCACATACAGGCACAACAGCTCCCCAAGACATACCCCTCCCCAATCACACAGACGATACAACAGATGAGGCTCTCTCGCCATCACACAGTGAAGACGAGGGAGAACCCCATCGCTCGAAAAGAAAGAAAAGACATCACAAAAGCAAAATACCAGCAAACACTACCACAAACATACAACCACCAACACAAACAACAAAAACATCACAAACAAAACCCCCACCTCCTGAAAACAAAATACCTACAACAAAACGAAAGCACACACAAGAACTACAGACAAAAACAAACACAACACAAGAAAATTACACTTACAATTACATAAACACTGAAAACAAAACACTAATGGAGACCATCACGAACTTTCGCACACTCTATTAAAAATAGCAAAAAACTGAACCTAAAACTGATTAGGGTCCCTATACAAACTTATAGGTCCCTAAAAGAAACATTTGAGAAGGATGTGGGGAATTCCTGCGTGAAACCACTCAACCGCGTCCTTCTCAAATGTCTCCCCACCCCAGACACCCCCATCCCACCAGACCCCACCCCACCAAACATCTCCGTCCCCACCCCGCCGGAAACCACCACCCATCCAGACAACCCCTCCAACACGCCCATGGAAATCGTGCGGCCTGGTCCCCAGGAGACGAAGGGTGAATGATCTCTTTTCCTCTTTTGACTTTTCAGCACCAACATGGCCAATATAAGAGTTGGATGTGTGAACGTACGCGGCCTCGGGATGCCCTGGAAACAGGGCAAACTCTTAAACGACCTCAGGTCGCACAGTATGGATGTGGTAGCCATTTGCGAGTCCAGGATCCACAGCGAGCGACAGCTGGCCCCCATCTTCGATGACTTTGAGAGCTACGCATCTCTCTGTCAACCGGGGGTGGGGGCGGAGTTGCCGTTTTGCTGCGGAAACACCTGGGCGTCGTAACACAGACGGTACATCTGGACCCGGAGGGTCGACTGGTGGTCCTAGACGTTGACGGTAGTAAAGGTGGAGCCTTCAGGCTGGTGGCCGCATATGCCCCATCCGGGACACCGCGGCCAGACTTCTTCAAACGTCTAGAGACTTTTCTGGGAACATCTCGCTCCTTGCTTTTAGTGGGGGACTGGAATGGAATCCTAGATGCACGTTGGGACTATGTGGGAGCATGTCCCGATAAAGGGGGGTGTAACAGCCTCAAACAGTTAATCGACCGATTTGACCTGGCCGATAGATATCGACTAGATTTTCCGACTGCGTCACTGTGGACGTGGAGTAATCGTAGCGGAACATCTAGATCGTACCTAGATAGGGTTCTAGTTAGAAATAAGGATAGGGACATGTTAAGCTGTCCACAAATGTTCATGGTTGCCTATTCAGATCACAAACTAGTGACCTGCATGGCCAACCTTGATAGAACCCATAGACAAGGACCCGGCTACTGGAAGCTGAACTTGTCGTTACCGACAAGAAAAGCCTACAGTAGACGGATTAGCACTTTAGTTAAACAGCACTTGACAGGGGCCATTGTCAACAACAGATGGTGGTACTCTCTCAAGAGGGCAGTTAGATTAGACTCGATAGTTTTTAGTAAAGAATTAGCGTTAGATAGAAATAGAACCGAGAAGGAACTGGTAGATAAAGTAGAAGAGGCAATTAGAAGTGGCAACGTAGCCAGCGTGCTAGCAACGAGAACGGCCTTGGACCAGTTCTTCGACGCAAAGCACGAGGGCTGCGTTGTCAGAAGCAAAATACGTGCTCTGGGAAACGAGGGAGCCAAAGCTGTTAGCTGGGCCCGAGTGACGGAGGCAAAAAGTGGCAACAAGTCCACGATTCGGTCTTTGAAGGACCAAAACGGACGCGTGACACGTGAGCCGAAGCAGATTTGTGCGGCTTTTCAGCGGCACTTTGCTCAACTGTTCGGGGGGGGGGGGGGGCGCCGTGAGAGGCTATGGATTTCGGTCCATACCTCGACGGCCTACCGCGACTCTCGGACAGCGAGGCAAAGTTCTGGGAAAAACCGATTTCAGCCACTGAGATAGGGGACGCGCTGAGCCAATGCGGCAAACGAAAATCTCCAGGTCTCGACGGTCTACCCTACGAATTTTACGTACCAATGCCGGACTTATTCTCCGGTCTCCTGGGAGCGGTCTACTGCAACTGGCAACAGAACGGGAGAATTCCCAGTTCTGTAACCGGGGGCGTGGTCACACTAATCAGGAAGGACGAGAATAAGGGGGATGACGTAGGAAACTTCCGGCCCATAACTCTGCTAAACACAGAGTTACAGATTTTGGCCAAGGTGTTGGCAAAGAGGCTGGCGCTTGTTGTTGAGAACCTGGTGGGAGAAGCGCAGACATGCGGAATCCCGACCAGGTCCATACACGACAACCTCCACCTCATGCGATACATCATAGAGAGGGTAGGGTGTAAACCCGGCTTCGGTGGGGCCCTGATCAACTTGGATCAGTCTAAGGCTTTCGATAGGGTTGACCATCGTTACCTGGATGCGGTGTTCGAGGCGGCAGGCTTCGGACCCCTGTTCAGGGGCTGGATTGCTGCAATGCACAACAGCAACATCTGCTCAAGGGTCAAGGTGAACGGCTACCTCTCGGAGCCGTTCCATATTACGCGATCCATTCGACAGGGATGCCCTCTCTCCTCCCTTCTGTACGTACTGACTCTCGAGCCACTACTGCGGAAGCTGGAGCTATTGCAGGGCATCCCTCTGGAACCGGGATTGCGGAAAGCGGCGTCGGCCTACGCCGACGACGTGACAGTAATGGTGTCGAGCGCCTCGCAAATCGAGGAAGTCGGCACCTTACTGAAGGAATAC
>OZ024741.1:90364975-90377475 GCA_964016885.1 Eledone cirrhosa
CTCCTTCCTCTTGGGCATATGTTTTTCCATTAAATTTGAACATATGATCCTTAACGGTTAGTTTTATGCTGGCCCCTACCGCATGTGCAATCATTTTCTTCAGTTCATCGTGGTTTTCGGGTGTCCGTATGGCTCTGGTCCACCCGTTCCATCTATCTGTGTGGGTTTTCTTGGCCATTGAGGTAATGGTAGGTGGTCTGCCTCTTGCTGGTCTTGTAGGGCACAGGTTGCTAAGGTCATATGTGTCTAGGTAATTATTACTATAGGTAAGTTTAAGTAGGAGTCCCAGCTCACTGGTATCAATCCCACGGAACTCAACATTGCTCTCACTGATCATTTCTACGCATTTCTCCACAGCAAAATCCACGTCAATAGATGGATACAGGGACACAACATCCATACTACCTATTATGCAGTTTGTTAGGTCCCTAGATCGGTTACTCACGCCGATTCTGCTGAGGAGGTCCTCCGTGCTGTCACGTACATCTGGGGACATTTCAATGATGGGGCGTATGATCAGGGAGAGAAAGTAGGACAGTCTGTAGTTACTAGCAATGTTAGCTCCACAGACTGGCCGTGTTGGTGGTCCCGCGACAGGGTCACTGCCCGTTTTATGGTCTTTTCGAAGCCCATACAACGCCGGCACATCATTGTTCCAGGCCTGGAAGTTGTTGGCAGTCCTTTTGTTGGGCTTCATTATATTCGTCCACATCACCATAAAACTCAATATTAAGATAGTAGAAAGACCAGGTACCTCCGTAAAAACACTTATTAGCAAGACATACCCTTTTCAAAGACCCTCATGTATATATAGGAAATGTATAACCTGTAAAATAAGCCCCCATATTAACTGTAAAACTAGAAATGTAGTGTATAGCATAAGATGTACTGAAGGACAATGTAGAGACAAAAATATAATGTACATAGGTGAGACAGCTCGTAGTGTAGGGGAACGGATAAATGAACACTGGCGAGACCTTCAAGATAGTAAAGAATCATCTGTACTCTACCAACATGCTAAAATAGAACACAAGGGTAAATTAGAGAACATAGAAATAAAAATAGAATCTAAACAATTAAGTTAAAGTGTACATCTACATATGTATACGGAAGTACTAGTATGCATATAAATACACACATGTATACATATGTACATGTACCGAGTCCAATATTCCTGTCTGGCTCTCTGGAGAATAGAGGAAGTGTGTTTCCTTGAAAACTCGTATGACTTTAAAACCCGGTTCGTCTGTTTGTTTACATACAGACTAGCTGGACACTCACTGTAAAGTGTCTAGTGAAAAACTCGGTACATGTACATATGTATACATGTGTGTATTTATATGCATACTAGTACTTCCGTATACATATGTAGATGTACACTTTAACTTAATTGTTTAAGCGTCAGTCATACAAAAATGAGTTAGAAGCGAAACGAAATTTAATTTCGTTTCGTTATTTGTTTTTATCGTTTCCGCTGAACCGGCGCGTATAATGACTCACGTTCTATGCAAATTAGTCTGCCCACTACTGATTTTCATAGAAAAAGCATATAACGATATGTGCTTTTACAATTCTCCAGAGAAGCCGGAAGATAGGTATATATTGCTGATGAGATGTAATAACATCGAAACTAGTCCAATATTCCTGTCTGGCTCTCTGGAGAATAGAGGAAGTGTGTTTCCTTGAAAACTCGTATGACTTTAAAACCCGGTTCGTCTGTTTGTTTACATACAGACTAGCTGGACACTCACTGTAAAGTGTCTAGTGAAAAACTCGGTACATGTACATATGTATACATGTGTGTATTTATATGCATACTAGTACTTCCGTATACATATGTAGATGTACACTTTAACTTAATTGTTTATATATATATATATATATATATATATATATATATATATATATATATATATATATATATATATATATATACATACATACATACATATATACATACATATATACATACATTTATATTTAAGTGTGTAAGGATGTTGATATGATCTATGTCTTCTTTTTTTGGTAAGGAGAAAATTTTTGTCGCCAGATTTTATTACCTAGGGAGGTTAAATACCACACTTCTGGCTGAAAACTGACCAGGTTCTCAACTTCATCAAACACTAACGCCGGCCTCTGTGTGTATATATGTGTGTGTGTGTATGTATGTGTATATATGTGTGTGTGTATGTTCACCACCATTGCTCCTTCTTGTCATTTCTGTTGAAGGAGTCCTTACTTTCATTACCTTTGATTTCTTTTGATTTTCTTTTATCTCCCTAGGGAATTCGTTGACAAGCTTCTTTTATTTATTTTCTTCGTTTTCTTCATTCAAATCACTGACTGTCTAAGAGACGTACAAATATGACTTATCAAACTTACCAAACTAAAGGGGCTTCTAGCGCCCTCAAAGTTTCAAACGCCCCCTTACTGCATAACAACGCCACCTCACAGCATAACGCCCCCCCCCCCAGCAACCCCCCAGCGGGGGGGGGGGTGTATGCCCCCCGTTGAGAACCTTTATGCTAGACGGTGCTAGCCGTCAGCCTTTCATGGCTGGGCTTTCAGAATTAAACACACCTTTTGTCATCTCTCTCTCTCTCTCACACACACACATGTCTAGGGAAAAGAAAAACAAGTTGCAAGGGAGACAACTGTGATGAAGGAATGAGACATATCTTTGGCTAGAGACGAGAGAGAGCAAATAGTTTCTTGCCACCCCAATCTAAAAATTAGAATGATCTGTTACTTGAACAGGTCTACGGTACTTTAAGAGATATGCTAATGATTAAAGCGGTTCATCTGTTGTCAATGTTATGTGCATTGACAAGTAACACATAAAAACGACCGAAAAAAATATAAGATCGAAATATGATCGAAAGAACGATAGATAATTAAAATATTCAATAGTACCATAGTCTTGAGGTGGCAAATTGGCAGAGCTGTTAGAACTTTGGATAGAATGTTATGTGGTATTCGTTCCAGCTCTCTGTGTTCTGAGATCTACACCAAGGACCACTTTTCCTTTCATTCTTTCGAAGTCGATGAAAAAATGTACCAGTCCAGTACTGGAGTGGATTCTTTATTTATATATCTTTCTCACTTTTCGATAACAGCCAGGTAGAAATCGGCTGTGTTTAGACCAGGTAAGGCGATGAACTCCACCAGGTTTAAAGGGCCCAAGAATGGTGCTACTACGACTCCACCAGAAGTTACGGGTCCATACATACATTGGTATTTACCACTGTATTAACTGCCAATATTGTTTAACCCTAGGTCAACTCTGATAAAATTATATATCAAGGACTACATTATTTAATATGTATTTCGTTTCGCGAAGAAGATAGGGCGTGATATAAGGGATAAATGGCTCTGATTTCTGTACGGTATGTGAATCGTGAGGTTTTTTTCGTTGGTTTGTTTACTATGACCTATCTGAATATTTATGATCCAACCCAAATTATCAGGGTCACATTTCTGCAAAGAATAAATGTGATGAAATCAACACCAGTATTTCACGAGGCTCTAATATACTCAGTTGAAAACAAGTACCAGCAGCAGCACATGGGAGTTTAACACTTCAATGGATAGGTGTCCTGTCTAGAGAGGAGTCATGTACTCAGTCGCTTAACGCCAAGGGGACCGGGATAAGCACAGGCTTAATGAACTTCCGGGTTTGAAACGGACTCTAGAGTATTTCATTGACATTATCTTATCCTGTAAATTGGCAAGGGGTGGTGGATTGGCAGTATCGGTAGAGGGTCGGACGCCATGCTGTCCAGCATAGTTACGTCCCTTTACGATCTGAGTTCAAATCCCGCCGAGGTTGACTTTGCCTTTCATCCTTACGGGGTCGATAAAATAAAGTACCAGTAATGCACTGGGTAATTGCTGGCCTTGTGCCTAAAGTAGAAACAATTATCTTATCCTGTAAATTGAAGCTGGAAAACTGGGAGAGGGCACTTGCCCTGGTGGTCAGGGTCACCGTGGCTTTTTTAATGGGCTTTCTCCACGATGGCCCTCGGAAGTCTCCCCCCTATTGGGGAATTGTTCATTGTTCTTTTTTTGTTACAGCCTCTGTTTTTTTTGGGTTTTTTTACACGCAGAAATACCCATTTATACCGTCCTGTATTGTTCTGTATTGTACTTAATGTCTCACTTTGTCTAAACCCTTGTGGTTAATAAAGAAAGCATTATCTTATCGATCCGGGGATTGGCTGTATCGGTAGAGGGTCGGACACCATGCTTTGCAGCAAAGAGTTACGGCCCTTTATGGTTTGAGTTCAAATCCCGCCGAGGTTAACTTTGCCTTTCATCCTCACGGTGTCGATAAAATAAAGTACCAGTAATGTACTGGATAATTGCTGGCCTTGTGCCAAAAGTAGAAACAATTATCTTATCGATTCCGCAGAAAGATGAAAGAAATAGTTGATCTCAGTGGTGAACTCAGAATTTAAAGTTACGTATTAATCTGCTATCCAACACCTCTTACTAATAATATTCAATGTAGGAGGATAACTTTGTCCTTTTTGGGGATATCTTTCTTTGTTGAAGTAATGACTGTTAGTGGTGAAAATGATGGCTACTCTTGTGAATACACGTTTGCTACTGTGGATAATATCAACTAATGATACAGCCATAATTAATTAAAAGTTAAGTAGTAGTAAATGTTTTTGTTTTAATAATTTGTATGGATTTTATTATATTCCGCAAGCTAGGGGGTGGGGATGCCTGCCAGGCAAAATGTTTTGTGTTATTCCTTCCAGTTCTTTAAATTCTGTGTTCAAATGTCGCCAGGAATCGATTTAGCTGACTTTCCCTTTCTTCAAAATTGTTCGCCGTGTGTCTGTGCTAGAAACCATTATATTGTATAAACAATGAAATTTAAGCATTTAAACATTTTATCTATTAAACATTACCTAATGTTACCAACCGTGGCAAAAGTATATTCCAAACATTACTTGTCGTAAAGCGAGTAACTCTGCCGTCTATAATATTACCTATCTCATTTTTTTTCAGAAACTTATGGGCGGATTTGTGTTCAACACAGTAAACCTCGTGAAAAAACACGTATGAGCTAGTCAACACCTTTGTTGTTGTTTAAGCCAAAGTTATCTTTGATAGAGCAAATTCATGATTAACCGTCACCATCCCATCTTATTCACATAGGATTACATTATCCCATATCTTTCTTTTTTAAGATGGTAGGCATGGTTTGAGTGAGATCTAACTTCAAACGAGCATGTTTGCATGCAGAACGCCAAAATACATAAAATGGCACGAGATATTTTGTCTGACGCTCTACCGATTCTACCATCAGATTGAACCTAAAACTAAAAACAATGACAATAATAATCTTTCTTTCATTTGCCACCAGATAAGTAAATTGCCTACATTTCCTGGTTATGGAAGGTGGTTGTGAGATTTTCTCGATTGACTCAGTCAGCTGTTCGTCTAAACTTCGTAGGTCAGCATTGCTCAAAGACTGATTGAGTGCATGCAGAATAATCCGAAATCCTAACCCCTGTTTTCAAAATATGGTATTAGCTTATTTCTGAGCAAATCTCTATATAAAAAGTAAAAATTATATTTAAACCTAACTCTAGAAAGGCCATGATTATAAGGGAGAGAACTATTATTAACTTAATTTATATCCCACCCCAGCAATTATTGTTATTGCCCTTGTGATTAAAATTTTATACAACCAAATGAAAATACATCCCAGTTTAGGTGGTATGTCAGCAGCAATCCGCAGACAAGATAACGAAGGCATTGCCGCGGAAGACACCCTCGGCATCAGTCACTTTAGCTCTCGTGGCCCCTTTCTTAGGCAGGATGCACTGCTTCCACTTGTGCCATGAATTACCACAAGCTTTAGCTTCCCAAAACGTCATTCTACCGTCATCACATTTATAGGTATTGTAAGCTTTATTTTTTATGCCAACCACGGATTCTGCATTGTATCCTGTAACTTATTACTATTGTTGAATCTAACGGCTTTTAATCGGAAACTTTATATCCCCAGGAAATATTTATTTTGCAATATTTACTTCAGATCGTGCTTCCAGTTATTAATCTGAGATTTTCCAAAAATTTGAGACGCCAAAAACTTTGCCACGAAATCAATACTTATCTCTATACACAAATCACCTTCACAGAAAATGTTCATTGTTGTTAATTTTACTATACATCGTTGCCACAGATAAACTACGCTTGTGTTCATCTTTTGGAAAACTGCGCTATTTATTAATAGAATGTAGCTTTTCATGTGATCAGTTTCTACCACAAATCAATCATTCAGCCAGCATACTGAATCACAGTAGTCGAGTTAATGACATCACATACATTGTTAAGATTATGTTTTCTAATGTGTGTCTAAAGAGTAAAAAGGTGCTCATTTTTAAGATCTTTTGAGTTTTGAGAGGGTAGAAGGTATCCTCAAAGCGGAGATATTAACAGGAAATTTGCAACAGAATGGATTATGATAAACGCAGCCAAAGTTGTAGTTCACAGGAGAAAAAAATACTACCTACATTTTAACGACTCTGCCAATTTGTCACCTAGGTAAGTAATAATTATTATGGGCAGTGGAATGTGAAAATCGGTAGATAGACAACATATACCCGGATATAGTGAAGTCGCTTTATGTTTTGAGTTCAAATATCAACGAGGTCCATCTTCATCTTTCAAGATTCCAGCTAAGTATTGCTGTTGATTAAATCGGCAACAAACATCTTTCAAAATTTCTAGATTTGATCTTACCTTGCAAGCGCCAAACGAAATGATTTGCGGAATATATTCTAGATCTAGCCCTAGCCCTAACACTAATCTTAAACCTAATCCTAAACCCTAACCTAACCCTAACCCTAACCTTAACCCTAACTCTGAACCTAAACCTAACCATAAACATCAGCTTACCCACAAACATAAACCTAACTCTAGCCTCCAACACTAAAGCTAACCACAACCATAAACTAAACTTAACCCCAAAACAAAACCTAATCCGAACCCGAACCTTAGCCCTAACCTAACCCCACCACTAATACTAACCCTAAGATTAACTTCAAGCCTAAAACAAAGACCAACCCCAACCCTAACAATACATGTAAACGTAATCATAAGCCTAACCCCAATGCTAACACTAACCCTATCCCAAAACGTAGCCCTAGATTTAGCCGTAATCCTAAACCTAGCACTAGATTTAACCATAGCCCTAAACCTAACACTAAGCCTAAAACTAATACTAACCCTAACCTTAAACCTAACCCAAGTCCTAGCCTTGGACTTAGCCATAGCCCCAACTCTAGCACTGGCCCTAAACCTAACCCTAAGCCTTAGCTTAAGTCAAACTCTAACCATAAACATAATACTAATCCTAATCAAAGCCTAACACTAATCCTAAACCTAATCCTAACCCTGACACTAGACCTAAACTAAACTCATACTAACCCTATTTCTAACCTTAAGGGTAAACCCTAACCATAAACCTATCTCTAATCATAACCCTAACCTTATCCCTAACCCTAATCCAAACCTACACGTCATCTTAACACGAAATTTAACTCTAACCTTGACCGCTAACGCTAACACTAACCGTAACCCTAATCCTATTTTTAACCCTCCCCTAACCCTATGCTGAACAATAACTTTAACCCTCACCCTAACTCTAACACTAACACAATCTCACCCTAACTCTCACCTTAACACTAATTCTAACCAAATCATAACTCTAACCCTAACACTAACCCTAAACCTAATCCTAACCCTGACCATAAACCTAACACTAAACTCACCTTACCCCTAATCTTAACTGTAAACCTATCTCTAACCCTAATCTTATCCCTAATCCTAACCTACACGTAATCTTAACACTAATTCTTACCCTTACCTTATCACTAACCCTACCGGTCAAACCTAAACCCTAAAACATTATCGTAACCCTAAACTTAATCCTAACTCTATCCCTAACCCTAACTCTACTTCCAACCCTAACAGTAAGACTAACCTTAACATTAGACACAACCCTAAGTCTCACTCTAACCGACAGCCTATCTCTAACCCTAACCCTAAACTTATCCTTAACCGTAATCCTAACCTACACGTAATCTTAATACCAAATCTAACACTAACACTAACATTAACCCTACTCTCAAACCTAAACCCTAAACCATTACCGTAACCCTAACTCTAGTATTAAACCTAACCCTAACAGTAAGCCTTAACCCTAGACATAATCCTAACTCTCACTCTAACCGTAAACCTAACCATAATCTTAACCCTAACCTTAGCCCTAACGCTAACCTAACCCTAACACTATTCCTAACTATGACTCATAACGCTAACCTTAACGCTAACCATAACGCTAACCACAAACACATACCCCTACCCATAAATCCTAAACTCTAAACCTTTACTGTAACCCTAATCCAAACCACAACTTTAGTCCTAAACATAATCATAACCGGACCTCTAACCCTAAACCTAACTCTAAACCTAACCGTAAATCTAACTTCAACCCTAACCGTAGCCTTAACCATAACTATAACCATAAAACTATCTTTAATCCTAACCCTTACTTTATACATAAACATAACTTAGCCGTAACATTAACACTAAATCTAATCCTAATCCTAATCCTATCATTAATACTAACGGTAACCTAATGCTTAACCATAATTTCAACCCCACCCAAACTGTAACACTGACATAATCTCGACCTAACCCTAACCCTAATTTTAACCCTAACTTTAACCATTTCCCTAACACTAACCCTAACTCTAAACATAAAACTAACCCTAACCGTAAATCTTACGCTAACCCTACACTTAAACCTAACTCTAACCCCGAACGTTATACCGAAACCTAACCTTAAAATTATCCCCAACGCTAACCCTAAACCTAATCCCAATTCTAAACCCAACCCTAAACCTTACCCAACCCCTCAACCTAACCCTCACTCTCAACATAAGCCTCACCCCAACGCTAACCCTAACCTTAGCCCGAACTCTAACTCTAAACTTATCCTTATTCCTAACCTCAACCCTAATCCAAACCCTAACTCTAAATCTAACCCTAAACTTAACCCCCCACGCTAACCTTAACCCTAACTCTAAGCCCCAAACTTTAAACTCTAAATTTAACCCTAACCCTAACACTAACCCTAACCCCAATCCTAACCCTAACCCTATCCGTAACCATATTCCTAATCTTAATCGTAAAACTATTTCTAATCATAACCCCTAACCTTAAAACTAACCCTAACCCTAATCTAACCCTAACCTTAACACTAACTCAAACCTTAATCCTCAACCCTAACACTAACCCTAACCCTAATTCTAACTCTAACCCTAACACTAACCCTAACCCTAACCCCAATCCTAACATTAACACTAACCCTAAATCTAACCCTAAATAATAAACCCTAAAACCTATACCCTAACCCTAAGCCTAACATAACCCTAACCTAACCCTAACCTCAACTCAAAACACTAAACCCTAAAAAATATACCCTAACCCTAAATACTAAACTCTAAAAACTATACCCTAACTTAGCCCTAACCCTAAGCCGAAGCTAACTCTAACCTTAACCCTACCCCTAAAGTTAGAAATAATCGAATTCTCCCTCCTTAAATTGCTTGTCTTGTGCTTTAATTAGAACATTATTTGGTTTGTCTCTATAGCATCTCTGAGGATAGTCTAGTAAGGCGAGATATAGCAGCTTAAGGAGAAACGGAAAATTCTTCTTCAAAATTGAAAATCTGGACAATGGGTATGTGTGTTTGTGTTTGTCATAGTGTGTGTTTGTGTTTGTCATAGTGTGTGTTTGTGTTTGTCATGGTGTGTGTTTGTCATGGTGTGTGTTTGTCATGGTGTGTGTTTGACCTGGTGTGTGTTTGTGTTTGTCATGGTGTGTGTTTGGTATTCTTGGTAATGTTGCGATTAGCACACCCTCTATTTTCCAATTTCCGAAAGCAACAGAGGCCTTCTGGATGTGCACATGTATTTCAGCATCCAAGGAGCCATCATTTGACAGTGTGCTATCCAAGTAGATAAATTTTGTATCTACTACTCCCAATCTGGTTCCAGCAATCATGATATTGGGTTCAGTATATATGGTTCTCCAGAAGCAGGAGTAAACATTACTTTGGTCTTTTTAAGGCTGCTTGTAAGCCCAAATGGTGTACACGAGGATGAGAAACGGTCCATAATGTGTTGCACGTCAGCTTCTGTGTGTGCTTAAAAGTCAGCATCATCGGCGTAAAGAAGGTCTCTAATCAAAGCTTGAAAAGATTTTGTTTTTGTTTTGGTATTAAACCTTAAGTTGAACTGGAACAGAATGCCCTTGTCACAATGATGGAAAGCATGTGAGAAGAAGGCAGCAAAGAAGATGGAGAAAAGCGTTGGGACAGGAACATCACCTTACTTTACCCCATTGTCAATTAGGATTTCCCCAGATAGTTGAGCATTGAAGGTAACTTGAGTTTTCATATTTCTGAGCAGCTGCTTTATCATACTCACAAACGTGGGTGAGCATCCTACTTTTCCCAATATTATCCCGAGTGCATCTCTGTTAACCCTGTCAAAAGCTTTTGTTAGGTCTACAAAGTCTTGATATAGAGGGGAACGCTGCTCAATACATTTTTCTTGTATTTGTCTTACAGAGAAAATCACGACAACTGTCCCCTTTCCTCCTCTAAAACCACTCTGTGATTCTGGGATAGCTATAGGACAGATATCATCCCCCAGTCTGTTGAACAAAAGTCTTGCGATAACCTTGCAATAGCTTCCAACAAAGTGATACCACGGTAGTTGCCACATATCGATTTTTCACATTTGTCTTTGTATAATGACAACAAAATACCTTTGAATCAATCCTATGGAACCGAGATCCCATTCCAGCAGTCAGTGACGAAGACTACCGACTTTCAGCAGTTCGACTGGTATACCAGCTTGATGGTGGAACAGACAATGTTTGGGTCACCTTTTCTAGAACCCTCCCAACATTTGGGTGAGCAGTGTTCTCTTTGGAAAGGGCTGCACAGTCACAAGCCAGTTCTTATTCCGAAAACTGGCAACGACGTTAGATAAGTCTTAAGCCGCCTGCGTGCAGATTAGCAACTGCATACCTCCAACTTGTTAGGTCTGTACATGTCGCTGCTCCCCCATCGCCACAGGACTTTGAAGAGATATCTGCACAAAGAGATCAAAGCAGCATGTTCTTGTGTTACACACATGCAGCTCTCTAAGTATCAACAGCCAAAATCCGATGACAAGCAGATCAACCGCAGGTATTTCAGAGTGTAATTCTCTCTTTCACTCTCTGAAATAAATAAATAAATAAATAAATAAATAAATAAATAAATAAATAAATTTAAAAAAAAACAAAAAAAAACTCTTAGATTTTCCCAGATAATTAATATCTAGGTAAAAATATTTTAGATAAAAGTCGTTAAAAAGTTAAAAGTTTAAAAGTTTAAAAGTTTTAAATACAAAAAAAAACAAAAAAAAACAAAAAACAAAACAAAAACACATGCACACGCAAATAATCCCCCCCAACACCCACACAACCACACAGTATATACATATACGCCCACTGTTGGATGGCTGTTGACTCTCGTGAGTTACTCCGCCCTTTGTTAGGTCTTGTTTTTCATCCTGCAGGGTGTCTAATCAGTTTAGTGGCCGACGACCCGACCACGTGACAGGTTGTACTGGAATACATGTTTCCAGTAGCATACATACATACATACATGCATACATACTCTTCTTCTTCTTCTTGCTTGGTCTCCAACATCGTCTGCATATATCTGGTTTCCAGAATTCTGCCAGAGAGCTCATTTCAACGTGTCACATATCCAGCAAATGCAAGCCTCCGTTGCTTTATGATGTCGACATCCTGTTATGTGTTCGTGTAACTGCCTTCGTATGAGAATCATCTACTTTTTTAATCACCAAACCAGCACATGCATTTCGTCATTTGATGTTGCATTGAAATGCATGAACTTTGTTTTCTCAGTATTCAGGAAAAGTCCGATGGACTGTGCTACAACCACATATCTATGTAATAGCTCCTCAGCTTCTTTGATGATGTTTTCCAAGAGAGCTATGTCATGTGCATTGGCTATTTTAGGTAGAACTTCCTCCGGGTGTCTGGTACTCTGCCGACTTTTCAGCGTTATCCTAACTGATGGCGTAGTGGTATTAAGCAATGCATAATCACGGCAGATTACAAAACTTAATGGAGCAAAAGGACCTCCCTGGAGGATTCCGGCATCGATGAAGGTGCTGGTTTGACAGTACAAACACACCTCTATTTACAGAAGTAACGAAGGTCAATGACCAGATTGTCACAACAATATTCAAAGGAAATCTAAAAACAGTATATTTTAGTATTGGATAAGCTAACTTAAAATTGTCTATTGTTTTCTCTCTACGCTCACAGTTTGATACAATAGATCTTATTGTTAATTATCATGATGTTGTGTTGTGGTGCTTTCTTC
>OZ024741.1:90382475-90384975 GCA_964016885.1 Eledone cirrhosa
TGAAATTATGATGGAAGTTTTTTTAAAAGTTAAACAGTTTAAAATGAATACTTATTGTATCACGGAAACGGGGCAGTTTGGTATCAAAAGAATAATAAAAACATTGAGTATAAGGGAGTAGTTTAAAATAACATAAAATATGGATTAAAAAATTAAAATGCAATAAATCAGAAAAAAATAGCTAATATTTTCGATGTCGCTACATCTAAAATCAACTTATAGACAACTCTGTTACTTGTCATTATTAAGTTTGGGCGGTGGTGGATTGGCAGTATCGGTAGAGGGTCGGACGCCATGCTTTCCAGCGTAGTTACGTCCCTTTACGATCTGAGTTCAAATCCCGCCGAGGTTGACTTTGCCTTTCATCCTTACGGGGTCGAGAAAATAAAGTACCAGTAATGCACTGGGTAATTGCTGGCCTTGTGCCTAAAGTAGAAACAATTATTAAGTTTGGAAGAGGGTGGTGGATAGGCAGGTAGAATCGGTAGAGGGCCGGACGCCATGTTTTGCAGCATAGAGTTACGGCCCATTATGGTCTGAGTTCAAATGCAACTGAGGTTAGCTTTACCTTTCATCCTTGCGGGATCGATAAAATAAAACACCAGTAACGCACTGGGATAAATTTAATCGACTTTCCTTTCAACCAAAATTGATGGCTTTGTGCCTAAATCAGAAACTATTATTATTAGGACGGTGGATTGGCAGTTCCGGTAGAGCGTCGGACAACATGCTTTGCGGCATAGAGTTGCGGCCCTTTGCGTTCTGGGATCGATAAAATAAAATACCAGTAATGCACTGGAGTCAATTTAATCAACTTTCCCCTCCCCCCAAATTTTTGGTGTTGTGTCTAAATCAGAAACCATTATTAAGTTTGGAAGATGATGTCCAGGAAACCTACGTTGGTTAAATTAGTGGTAACAACGATGTTAAATGTATGTATATCAGGTCGCTCTTCGGTGCTACTGGTAACATGTAACCCTGTGCATGATCTGGTCGTCGGCGACTAAACCGGCAACCCCACCAAGCTTCCTTTTGACACCTTGCATGATGAAAAACAAAACCCGTCAAAGGGAAGAAGAATCAACGGTCATACAATAAAGAATTTTTTTTTCTTTCTTTTTCTGTGAAGCGAGATACTCCTAGACATCTCTCTAGGAGAAGGTCACTCTGATATAAAACCTGTAAATTCGTTTGCATGCAATGATGTAGACCAGTTCTACTTTTTGGGTAAATGCATTCGATGTTGCGAGAGTGGGATTGACCCGTGCAAAGCCTTTCCTCACTTAAAATAGTTTCAAGTATAGGCATCACTTGATATGTGACATGTTTTTGCGATGCATGGTATTACTGGCCATAGGAAGCCACGCCATGCTTAAGTATCAAGCGATGGCATTACTCGAAATCGAGTTGCAGCCATCGTGTATGTATGTTTGTTTGCGTGTATTTACTAAACTAAAAACTGTGAAACAAGAAATATCAAATTGTTATTATTTTGGCTAACTTCAATAATTACTGCTTCGTTACAGGAGTTGAAAGTAAGTTGTTAACCATGTGGTTAAAATTGGTTGTCGTTGGTGTGGTGGCCTTCATTATTTACCAGATGAATGACGTATTTGATCTCAGTAAGTGATATTTTAATTTAATAATTGTTTCTACTTTTGGCACAAGGCCATCAATTACCCAGTACATTACTGGTACTTTATATATTCTTTTGAATTTTGGTCTTGTTTAAAAAAATATGTGTACACTTAGGCGATGACATGTGTACATGTACATTATATTCATATATATTATACATACTCCACACACATACACACACACACACACACACACACACACACACACACACACACACACACACACATACACACACACACACACACACACACACACACACACACACACACACACACACACACACACACACACACACACACACACACACACACACACATATTTAAGGAACGCTTGACTTTCGTCAAATCGGACCGACGAAACAATGTTTCCGTTGGTCTTTCCAATTGCTAATACTATCTATCGGTCGCAACTCCAGATAGAAGGAGCAACGTGAAATAAAATGTCTTGCTCAAGGACATAATGCATCGCCCGGTCGAATAATCGAACTTACAACCTCACGATTGCGAATCCAATTCTCTAACCACTCAGCCACACGTATATGTGTGCGTGCGTGTGTGTGTGTGTGTGTGCGTGTGTGTGTGTGTGTGTGTGTGTGTGTGTGTGTGTGTGTGTGTGTGTGTGTATATATATAGTTAAAAAAAGAAGAGTAACATGGTTGGCTGTACAATAAGGGCTTTATTTAAAGTACTGACAATTGTTTCGTTTATCAGGTGTGTATAGAGTTCGCTAATCACTTGAGGTTGCGTCAATCGATCTCCAATACATTGTTTACCACTGGTCAACACATCAGAGTATGTAGATATGAAAATAATTCACTCGAGGCAAGACTTATATATAAAAACAGCGTAAAACCAAAACAATA
>OZ024741.1:90389975-90434975 GCA_964016885.1 Eledone cirrhosa
GATATTACAGTATGAGACAAATACATTACATACAACATGGTAATACAATGTGGGAATTACAATATGATATAGAATACAATAAAATGGGTAATAAGAAATATAAAGCTTAATATATGTATATATATATATATCCATATATATTCACACTTACACAAACACATACTAACACTTAATAAGTATAAATATACTCTCTACAATATAAAAACACCCTGACGGTGCGCATAAACTATACAAAAAATAATAAACTATACAAAAAAATATAAATTAAACAAAAAATAATAGAATAATCTACTGACATCAAAAAATATATACAAAACTACATCATACATATCACTTAATGACAACAAATTGTACATAAAGGTTTTCACAGGGTAAGAAAAAATATCATAAAGCTGAAGTATGTTGAAAAAAAAAAATATATATATATATATACATAGAGTAATGATAATAAATATACAGATGTGTATGGAGTTTACATTCATAAAATATTACAAAATATTACAAAACAGTAATTTAAATATAACAAAATAGTACCTTAAATATCTGACTTATATCAATACGTATAATACAATTACATAGAAATAATATGATATATAAATGTTAATACTATAATAATAAATAATATAATAATATAAAAGTATATAAATGCAGACAGACAGAGCCAATGGAAAATGTTTAAGAGATATTTACGCGATTGATATATTAATATAGGGAGGCATGTTATGATGCAAAGCATAATTTTTCGGCTCTGTTGTATTACATTGAGCTATACCCTATACTGTCATTTCTATAATACGACGAGTGTGTTTTACTCAAAAGCACTCTAGTATTTTAACTCTTATATATATATATATATATATATATATATGTATACACACTCGCACACATATACAGGTGTAGCCCCAAATACCTAAACTATTCTTCGATAACATACAGAAAAAAATCCTCGCGCCACTTAGGTACTATAGAATAATAATAAACAAAAATACAGTTAAGCTTTCTTGTTCAACACTATTTAGTAACCATAGGAAAATAAAACGATATATCAGTAACTGTAATACCGGTAAAGAAAGTGGTGAATTGGTACAGTCATTAGAACGTCGGATGAAATGCTTTGCGCTATTCGTTCCAGCTCTCTGAGCGCAATGAGTTCAAATAGATAATGTATCAGTCCAGTATTAGGGTCGCTATCACTTTCTCACTACCTCTCCATCCCTCTCTTTTTCTTTGGAAAGAAATCAGCTGTGTTCAGAACTGGAGAGAGATTAATCCAGGTTTAAAATTCTCAATATAGGCCATGTATCATTACAGTGCCTCTAAAGGCACATCATATTTACGGGTCCATACATAATATCGGTAAAATAACACAGCTCAGCTAAAGTAGAAAAAATTGCGAAATAAAGAGGTGTGAACACAAACAAGGTAATTGATGAAGCGCATAGCATTCCCACCAGATCATGCCAGCAAGATAGCCTGTACCACAAAATAGAACAACATGTCATCATAGGAATCTATGGATGGCAGCTAAATATACCACAGTACAGCCACTAGATGACAGCTAAATATACCACAGTACAGTCACTAGATGACAGCTAAATATACCACAGTACAGTCACTAGATGACAGCTAAATATACCACAGTGACCAGTACAGTCACTAGATGACAGCTAAATACACCACAGTGACCAGTACAGTCACTAGATAACAGCTAAATATACCACAGTAGAGTCACTAGATGACAGCTAAATACACCACAGTGACCAGTACAGTCACTAGATAACAGCTAAATATACCACAGGAGAGTCACTAGATGACAGC
Organism: Eledone cirrhosa; assembly: GCA_964016885.1. NCBI lineage: Eukaryota > Metazoa > Mollusca > Cephalopoda > Octopoda > Eledonidae > Eledone > Eledone cirrhosa. The sequence continues at coordinate 90,391,794 of OZ024741.1, forward strand.
TAAATATACCACAGTACAGCCACTAGATGACAGCTAAATATACCACAGTACAGCCACTAGATGACAGCTAAATATACCACAGTACAGCCACTAGATGACAGCTAAATATACCACAGTACAGCCACTAGATGACAGCTAAATATACCACAGTGCAGTCACTAGATAACAGCTAAATATACCGCAGTACAGTCACTAGATGACAGCTAAATATACCACAGTACAGTCAGTAGATGACAGCTAAATATACCACAGTACAGCCACTAGATGACAGCTAAATATACCACAGTACAGTCACTAGATGACAGCTAAATATACCACAGTACAGTCACTAGATGACAGCTAAATATACCACAGTACAGTCACTAGATAACAGCTAAATATAGCACAGGACAGTAACTAGATAACAGCTAAATATACCACAGTACAGTCACTAGATAACAGCTAAATATACCACAGTACAGTCACTAGATGACAGCTAAATATACCACAGTACAGTCACCAGATAACAGCTAAATATACCACAGTACAGTCACTAGATGACAGCTAAATATACCACAGTACAGTCACTAGATAACAGCTAAATATACCACAGTACAGTCACCAGATAACAGCTAAATATACCACAGTACAGTCACTAGATGACAGCTAAATATACCACAGTACAGTCACTAGATAACAGCTAAATATACCACAGTACAGTCACTAGATGACAGCTAAATATACCACAGTACAGTCACTAGATGACAGCTAAATATACCACGGTACAGTCACTAGATGACAGCTAAATATAGCACAGGACAGTAACTAGATAACAGCTAAATATACCACAGTACAGTCACCAGATAACAGCTAAATATACCACAGTACAGTCACTAGATGACAGCTAAATATACCACAGTACAGTCACTAGATAACAGCTAAATATAGCACAGGACAGTAACTAGATAACAGCTAAATATACCACAGTACAGTCACTAGATGACAGCTAAATATACCACAGTACAGTCACTAGATGACAGCTAAATATACCACAGTACAGCCACTAGATGACAAGTAAACATACCACAGTACAGCCACTAGATGACAGCTAAATATACCACAGTACAGTCACTAGATAACAGATAAATATACCACAGTACAGCCACTAGATGACAGCTAAATATACCACAGTACAGCCACTAGATGACAGCTAAATATACCACAGTACAGTCACTAGATGACAGCTAAATATACCACGGTACAGTCAGTAGATAACAGCTAAATATACCACAGTACAGTCAGTAGATAACAGCTAAATATACCACAGTACAGTCACTAGATGACAGCTAAATATAGCACAGGACAGTAACTAGATAACAGCTAAATATACCACAGTACAGTCACCAGATAACAGCTAAATATACCACAGTACAGTCACTAGATGACAGCTAAATATACCACGGTACAGTCACTAGATGACAGCTAAATATAGCACAGGACAGTAACTAGATAACAGCTAAATATACCACAGTACAGTCACCAGATAACAGCTAAATATACCACAGTACAGTCACTAGATGACAGCTAAATATACCACGGCACAGTCAGTAGATAACAGCTAAATATACCACAGTACAGTCAGTAGATAACAGCTAAATATACCACAGTACAGTCAGTAGATAACAGCTAAATATACCACAGTACAGTCACTAGATGACAGCTAAATATACCACAGTACAGTCACTAGATGACAGCTAAATATACCATGGGATGCATTTCGTCATATGTCCGCCAAATCTGTTAATGTACCGATCTTTGAGAAAAGTGTATAGTCAGTTGATGTCAAAAGCATAGATCATAGACTACGGACCACTATTGGCACTTAATTCAAGTTTGTTGATCCAATATATAAATAGAAAGAACCACTAAACAATGAAGTTAAGTGTATTCATTCCACTTAATAAAACCACATTGAAAACAATGTGGTTTTCAATGCAGTTATGACATAGACAGACAAACAAACAGACACCGAATGGCAAGGATGGGTGGACTGTAATATTCATTTCATATAATGGTTTATAATTTTGGAATAAAGCCAGCAATTTGTGATGGAGGTGAGTTGGTGTTAAGGTATGGAAGTCGATGAAATTGAGCCCATTACTTGACTATTAATTTATTTTAAATATCTCGGCATAATTAAAGCAAAGTTGATCTCGGTGGGATTTGAACACAAAATGCAAAGAACTAAGATAATCAACTAACTAGATTTTGTGTGAGTATGTGTGTGTATGTGTGCGTGTTTGTTTGTGTGTGTGTGCTTGTGTGCGTGTATGTATGTGTGTATGTGTGTGTGTGTGTGTGAGTTTGTGTGTGTGTGTGCGTGCGTGTGTTTGCGTGTATGCGTTTTTGTGTGTGTGTATAATTGTTGTTACTACTTTTGGAACAAGGCCAACCATTTTTGGGGAGGGGAAGCCAATCAAATCGACCCCAGTGTGTTGCAGGTGCTCTCTTTTAACGACCTTGTTCGGATGAAAGGCAAAATTTACTTCGGTGGAATTCAGAACGTAAGTTTATGAGGGTTTGGCCAACGAGTAAAGTGTCTGTCCGGTCTTTTCAGCTGCGTCCACTACACAGAATATTTCGCTATAGCCACCAGACAGAGGAACACTACCTACCTTTCCTAGCCAAAAAAGTCGATCTTCATGATGGAGTCGGTTGATAGTCGGACTCGTCCCGCACGCGATGATAGCTGTTTGAAAAAAACTCCTCAAGTCCGTATGACAGTATTTCTGTGCCCGAAGATTCCCCGCTAGTACTACCAGGCCAGAGATTTCTAGAAATTGTTGAACATTCTGCAGAGCAGACCGGTTAGTTTTTCCAAAAACGTCTCGCACTTGCCGACCTTTATAAAACGCTAGACTGGAATTTCCACTACCCGACTGGTAGAGGGCTGTTAGCGCCTGACAACACACTAGAAGCCAGGCGCCGAGTCTCAGCCATCGCTTGATCCACGACTGCAGCTCAGTCAAAGAGAAAAACGGCAATCACACATGTTCGCCGTTTAGGAATATCTGGAGATTCTGTAACCTCAGCTCATATTTGCGCATCATCACCCATGACATATCTAGCCCTCCGCATACACGGTGTTGCCGGCAAATGGACCACCTCACCAGTGGAGCCAGTCCATTCCACAACATTTTGAAGTGCAGGCGCTCCAATTTGCTAAGTGGTGTTACACTTTTGCTAAAAGCTACTGAGACTACTCTATTTTCTCTATGGAGAGTACCACACCACCTGTTGTTGATGACTGCCCCCTCAACCGATGCTTAAGTAATGTGCTAATCCAGTCACTCTAGGCATTACATACCGGGAATGACACGTTAAGCTTCCAGCAACCGGGTCCTTGTCTGAGTTCTATCAAGGTGGAGCATGCAGATCACGAATTTGACGTCTGAATAGATGAACGTTTAAAATTGTGGACCCCTATATTATCCTTATCTGCTAAACTAATCGAAACCTACCTAAATACGATTTAGAAGACCTTTTGCGATTGGTCCATGTTCACACTGGTGCATTCGTGAAATTAGGTGGTACCTGCCAGACAGTTGGAACCTCCAGATCAGGTTTTCTTTTAGCCATTTGCACCCCTACTTCTATCAGGTACACCCACACAATCCCAGCGTGCATCTAAGATGTCGTTTCAGTCCCTCGCTAACAATAAAGGGCGAGACGTTTCTAAACGCTTCTAAAGAAGTCCGGCCGTCCATCCCCAGTCGGGTCTTAGGCGGCCACCAGTTTAAAAACACCACCTTCACTATTCGTCCGTAACTCGACATCCAAGTGTTTCATAAACAGCACTGCCACATTCAAGACAGACTAAGAGATGCGTAGATCTCAAAGTCGTCAAAAAGGGGAGCTAGAACACGCGTGTCGGAAATCCTTATGAAGCTGACAGCTGTTACATCCTAAGGTCATTGAGCAAACGAATTGCTTCCACGACAACTCCAGGCAACCTACATTTATATACCTTACTCTTAGAATTGCCATGTTGACTGGTTAGAGTTCAGAGAAAAAAAAGAGCGGTCTGCTTACCCTTCAATTGCTGTTGGTGATCGTGGGGGTTTGACATCCATAACTGGTGAGATTTCCTTTGGGAACCCCTTTAAAAGCCTACACATGACTTTTACATCTATAGTTCTCACGTCGTTGGGGAAGCTTTCCCTAATGATTTTGTGGGTCCCTAGCTACATTTGCATCACTATTAGTGTTTCTGGCACCTTAAAAGTGCTGGAGCCGAAAATCTTCCCCTCTCTCTCAATATGTTTACTTCGTATTATGAAGGCCATGAGTTCTTCATTGGTCCTTCTCACTAGCGCGAAGTTTGGTTGTTGTATGTATTTTCATTTTGTGGGTAGTATTGGTGGTTGTGTTGGCGGTTGTGGCGTTGGTGAGGTTGGTGTTGTGGTAGCTGTGTTTGTATATGTTGTAGGAAGTGGTTTCGGTGTTTTTGGAGTGTGTTGGAATGGGGCAAGGTGTTTTTTATGTTTCATTTTTTAATTCTTGGGCTTTTGGAGTCATCCCTCTTCGTTGCGAGATGAGGAGCTTTCTGTATCTGAGTCTGTGGTGTGAGTGTATGAGTGAGTATGTGTGTGTTTGCAAGAGGATGAGAGGAGAGCTATACTGGGAGTCCCCCAGGATGATTTTTATGATTATTGCTGCTGCTGCTGTTGTAGTTGGTAGTGATTCTTTCACTGCTTAGGTAGTGTTGTTGGATTTGCTGGTGCTGCTGTTGCTGCAGATGGTGATGTTCTTGGTCTTGCTGATGCTGGTGCTGATGTAGCTAGTGCTACCGGTGTTGGTGGAGTTGTTGGGCTCCTGGTGTAGTCAGCAATGGGGCTCGGTTGTTCGTTCCCGTCTTTCGTTGAAGGCAAAAAGCTCTCATGTGGTCATTTCGACTTATGGATGGCAACGAGGCTTTTGGCCCTCAACCACAACATACAATCCATCCCTCCTGGAAGGTGAATGAAGTGTGGGATCTTGTCTATTTTGTCCAGTTTTATAGAGAGAAGCACCTCCAAACTGATCCCAGAACTGATCTCTACGTCTTTACTTCTAGGACTACGCTTGCCAAAATCCACCAGATATTCACCTCTAGTGGGATTCCAGAAATTCCCACCCTTACTGTTCTTCACCCTAAATATGAATGAAAAAGAACATAGCTGTCACTTTTATAAGGAACCACCGAGTGTTTTATGGTCATAGCTTCACTCTTAAAGAGAACTAAAACACCCACATAACGTCTGGCCTTTGAGATGTGTTCTATGTCGAACATTGTCTTTCAGTGCCCTTTCGGTCTGTGTGGCTGGCTTCAGGTGCCTTGTCCTTGTGGAAATGGATTTAAACATTAAGGTTTTTCTTCCGTTGCTGCCAACACCCCTGGCAGTATGGCTATATCGGCCCATTCATTTTGTATTTTGATTAGTTTGGCTGGTTGGGTCGAATAAGTGTCTTCCTCAGAAATGTTCATGGCAAAACGTCCTGTTGCTTTTGCAGCTGTTGCTACAAATGTATTATTGTCAGTTTATTAATTTATAGTTTTTTTTTGTGCTGCTTTCGGTATTAAATTCGGGAATTCTGTCATATATTTTTCTCTTGCTAAGTTATTTTGGTACTGTAGTTACTTTTGTTATTGTTATTGCTGTTGCTGTCGTTCATTTTTGAACTTTGGCTATTCCATTTCGTTGACAATTTGCTGTTCAGTTTAGCGGAGGAAATTTTATCACCCACCATGTTTATTTGTGTTAAATGAGGGGCGTATTTGTAAAAAGAAAAACAAAACAGTTAGTTACGAAGGGCTACAGATATAAGGAAACCAGTCCCCTCTCCAAGAAGATGGTTGCTTTACTCACAAAATAATATACAATGTTTAGACAAAAATGCTTTAGAAAAGCGTTAACAAATAATGGACTTACTCAGCCGATGTGTAACACATCTCGAGAGACTCAATAACAACACAATAGCAACAACCACAGCAATAACAATAATAATAATAATGATTTCATTTATTGGCCACAATGGCCGAACAATAATAATAATAATAATAACAACAAAAATACCTAATTACGAATGATGGAGAGTTAATACAAATAGCTACAAAGTATGAACAAAGCAAAACAATATTTTCTGTCTTAAAAAATGCCAACAAGCAGAAAACAGAAGCTAAATTAACAGATAGTTATGAAGAGAATGATGAAACAAAATGACAAAACAACAGCTCAAATGGTGAATGACCTAAAATCTAAAATGGAAACAGATATCCAAAATGTCATGCTAAAATATTGGCAACAAGAACCCTTACGTGGCAAATACCTGAAAAAACACAATAAGGGGTAGGTAGACGTGGAAAATTCACAACACTGATACTAAAAAGTGCTGAACACAAAATCAAGACTGAGAGCTCCTTAATTGTAGCACAATTTTCAGCCTATAACTCAGGTAAACGCAGAGTTTAAAATTTGGGTCAAATGTTAGCAAATATGTTGGCGATTGTCCCAAAATGGATAAATAGAAACTCCCTTTTATTTTTGTTGTTATTATTATTATTGTTATTTTACGTCTAATAATACTAAATGATACCCGAATAAGTTCTAAAAAAAAACAAAAGCATTTTCCCTCACTCGTTTTTTAGTTTACATCTATTTTTCCATATTAGAATTCTGTTATTCATTGCAGATGAATTGAAGGGGAAACGAGTTGTGTTAACTGGAGCATCAACAGGTATAGGGGAACAGATGGCTTACCATTACGCTAGCAACAAGGCCCAGCTTTTGATAACAGCAAGAAGAACCAATGTACTTAAGAAGGTATGCATTGTGGTATATATGTGTGTATGTGTGCCTGTTTATCTGACTGACTCTCTCCCTCAACAGCCCATTTTGGTTAGTTTTTGTCTCCATTAACGCTTTTCATTACAGTTCAAGGGCTGCATTCCAAACGATTTAATTCATTTTTTCTCATGCTCCCACTTGGCTACGTTTGATGCCCCTTGTTATCAGTGCGTTTTGTTTTCAATTTGGAATATCCTGTGGTTCGTATGTACTCATTTTGCCTAGTATTCGTAAGTTCGTCTAATTACTGGTGCACTGGGGTAATGCCCATAACTTAACTGAAATCATGTTGATCTGCAGCGGACAGCTGATGATAAAAGGGAGTTTCTATTTATCCATTTTGGGACAATCGCCAACATATTTGCTAACATTTGACCCAAATTTTAAACTCTGTGTTTACCAGAGTTATAGGCTGAAAATTGTTGATGTTTGTTCTCCACCTTTACATACTATACAGTTACTTATTGTGTTCTGCTTCTTTATGCATATTTAGTAGTTTCTGGTGGGGAGGTTTGTGCTACAATTAAGGAGCTCTCAGTCTTGATTTTGTGTTCAGTACTTTTTAGTCAGTGTTGTGAATTTTCCACGTCTACCTCCTCCTTATTCTGTTTTTTCAGGTATTTGCCACGTAAGGGTTCTTGTTGCCAATATTTTAGCATGACATTCTGGATATCTGTTTCCATTTTAGATTTTACGTCATTCACCATTTGAGCTGTTGTTTTGTCCTTTTGTTTTCATCATTCTCTTCATAACTATCTGTTAATTTAGCTTGTTTTCTGCTTGTTGGCATTTTTGAAGACAGAAAATATTGTTTTGCTTTGTTCATACTTTGTAGCTATTTGTATTAACTCTCCATCATTCGTAATTAGGTATTTTTGTTGTCATGCAGTGGATATTTTATAATAGATTTTCTAGTTGCATACGACCCTTAATGTGTTCGTAGTAAGTAAAATCTTTTTACATCTGATTTTCTGTGGCGTATTCGGTCATTGTGTCCAGTTAAGAATATTAAAACTGTAGCTTATTACAGGGACAGTTAGAGAGAGTATTAGTGCCTATTACCCAATGCTTTGCATTTTGTTCTGTCTTAAGCAATAATCTGTGTCTATATAATTCCTTTCCAATATTTCTTTTCATTTGTGTGTGTTGTACACTGTCTAGTTCAGAGTTTCTCAAAGTGCGCGCTACCACCCGGGAAGGGGGGGGGGGGCTTTGAGAAGTTCCAGGGGGCGCTGGGGCCTAATGAGGTGGTGGAGGGCGGTAGAGATGATATAATAGTATATCAAATATCAAATGATACATATAAATGAATATAGTAAAATAAAAATATATATTTATTTATACATAGTATATATTATATTTTTTATTATATATTATTTACAATTTGCATGTAGGCAGCTCTCTCTGGAAATAGGGTTGGAGGCGTTGAGGGTATTACGTGGCCGTGAGTAGATTGGCGGTGGCCCCAAAAGTTTGAGAACCTCTTTTCTAGTTTATTGATTGCTAAGTATTTGCATGACTGTGTTTGATCTAATTCTTTCATCTCAATTTCTTTATCTAGCATGTTAGTGTTTTTTTTAAATAGTTCTCCTCGCTTTAGGATTGCCGTCACACACAGAAGAAGAAGAGTGGCCATATGGAGCCTCCTTGTTATATTCCTCTATTAATTAGGATGGCTTTAGTATTTATAACTTCCTCTTTCGTCTGTATCTGTTTGGTCAATTTCTTTGATATTACATGGATTTGTAATTTTTGGAATTTGTTGTTTCATTATTATTGGGTATTAGGATGGCTTTTCTCCTAGTGAGCCAGACAGGCGTTATTTCTCGCTCTGTCAGCATCCTTAATCTTTTCTGCAAATAACCCATGCCTCTGTTGAAAAGTTTCAACCAAAATTTTGGTATTTTGTCATGTTCTGCTGTCTTTCAGCTGGTTGTTGTTCTTTTTTCCAGTGTATTAGGGATTTCTTCTCTTGAGATGTCTTCGTACTATTGTTCAGGTCTTCTTCTTCTTCTTCTTCTTCTTCTTCTTCTTCTTCTTCTTCTTCTTCTTCTTCTTCTTCTTCTTCTTCTTCTTCTTCTTCTTCTTCTTCTTCTTCTTCTTCTTCTTCTTCTTCTTCTTCTTCTAAGGGTAGTGGACTGGCAGTATCAGTAGAGCGTCGGATAACATGCTTTGTGGTATATAGTTACGTCTCTTTACGTTCTGAATTAAAATCTCACCGATGTTAGCTTTAATAAAATAAAGTAACAGCAATGCACTGGGGTCGATTTAATCGACTTTCCCCTACTCCAAAATTATGATATTTTTTGCCAATCATATCATAATTATGTCGCTGTGGATCCACCATGGACTCTTTCGGTCTCCACCTGCTTTCCTGTCGCCACAGTGCCGGCCGCCTTCCACGCGATGTTGCCCTCAACGAGGTCATAAATCATGGCTTGGACGCTGCAGGCTTCCCATCCCAGCTCGAGCCGGTGGGGCTGGACCGAAGGGACGGCAAAAGGCCAGATTGTATGACCATCGTCCCGTTCCGCGGTGGCAAACCCCTCGTCTGGGATGCCACTTGCAGGGACACTTTCTCCAGCTGCAACCTGGTGCAGTCTGCCACTAATCTAGGTTCTGCTGCACGTCGGCCTGAGGAGGCCAAACTCTCCAAGTACCGGTCGCTCTCCGACAGGTGCGCGGTCGTGCCCTTGGCAGTGGAGACTTCTGGTGTTCTTGGCCCTTGGGCTACCTCCCTATTCACCACCATAGGCGCTGAGCTGGCCAGCCACAGGTGTGAGCCTCGTGAGTTAGAATGGCTCTTCCAGCGCATCTCCTTTACCCTCCTCCAGGCAAACACCTCCATTCTGTCATCCAGGGCTGTGGGGAGGCCAGCACGTGGGACCCCATTTGCTCACCATACAGAGAGATAGGGAGGGGGAGAGAGATGGAGGCGGTGACAGTGGGAGTTTGACTTTTCCACGTTCGGACCATATCCTTGTGGTTGTGTTCATTAAGCAGTTAATGAGTCTGTTTATGTATATTATATTATATTATATTATATTATATCATATCATAATATGCATATGCAACACGCCGTACATCAGAAAAAAACTGAAATAAAATTCAATTAGCTATAAGAGACTGAGTTTTATATAGACATAAAATTATTGTTCCTTGTTTGCATTATCATTGAACAGGTCATAGATCGCTGCAAAACCCTTGGTGATCCGGATGGGAACTACAACTATATCACAGCAGACATGAGTAATCTATCAGCTACAGAAAGTGTGATTAAGGTACGTTCTTTCTTCTTAATGCAGTTTTTTTTACCAGTAGTTCAATGTAGCTTTATATTGCTTTTCCTAAGAAGACGTAAAGTTTTCACACCAACCTGTCGCAGATCAAACCTTGGTTGTATGATAAAAACATAATCCGCACATTCAAAAGTTAAAGATTTTCCAATTTCAAACATTCCACTATTCTTTTTTGTTACAATGAAATTCCGTTACAACGAAATTCACAGGTATAAAAAAATTTCGTTGTAAAGAAAAATTCTTTATAACGAGATCGACCTAACACATTGAGCGTGTGGCCGGAGATTGAAAATTTTTCGTTATACTGAATAATTTATTATAATAGTATTCGTTATAACGGAATTTTACCTGTATATATTTTCTTCTTTATACTCATCTAACAATGCATGTACACTCTTTTGCATTTTAGTATTAACATTTGTATGTATGTATGTATGTGTGGCGACATGGAAATACTCGGTGCGGTGCCCGAGCACGTGGTTAGTCCATCCGGAGAGAGAGAGAGACCCCTAGTTCTTGTTAAAACATCATTCTAGGAGAAGGAAAGCTCTGATGTAAAACATGCTATTCGGTAGCAGCCAGTGATGTTGACTTGTTCTTCTTTTTGACACCCGTCAGCGTTATTCAGAAAGTAGGATTGGACCAATGCCGTTCTTCACTTAAAAAAGCTTCAAGCAGAGGCATCACTTAAGACTAAATATCTTACATACGTGTTGCATAAGCATAGCTAACCGTAGCCAAGAAAAGCTCTTTTTTCATGCCACCCATGTGTAAGTGGGAGATCAAATGATGGCAATTCTGGAAATCGAGATGCTGCCATCAAGTATGTATGTATGTTATCTCTTTCTCTTAATTTCGAGTATATTTTTTTGACCGGCCACCTTACTGGTGGCAAGGTTGTAAAAGAAAAGAAATTGTCATCCCTTGAATCGCAAGAATGTTTTGCAAAGTTTGAAGGTGCCAGCTATCGCAGCCATTTGTAGACTATGAATTAGGGAGCTGCGCTCTTTGTCTGCAAATCCAAGTTCAGTCATACTTTGGTCCAAACGGGTTGGTATATAACCCGTAGCTCCAATAATGATGGGTATGAAGCTAAAGGTGTATCTTGGATACTGGATTTGTAAACTCCTCATCAATGGTCCGTAGATGTCCTCCTTCTCCTGTATTTTTCTGACAACGTTTACATCAAGTGGGCAGCTGATCTCCACAACAGAACACGTTTTCAATGTGTGGTCCCAAGCAACAATATCAGGCCGGTTGTGCTTTAATTTGGTTGCAGTTTTTATTTTCAGGTTCCACCAGTATTCCTTAGTGCCATCTGTCTCAATATATTCTTCCTCGTTTGCTGTTAATTTTGTTTTCCGAAGTGCGTTCCAGATGGTTCTAACTATCCCATCGTGTCTCATGGGGAGGTAGTAACGAGATGACATTCTTTCGCAGCTGGCAACAATGTGGCTTACATCCTCGATCTTTGTTTTACATAGCCTACATTTATTGTCAGCTGATGGCCCTCCCCTTTTGTGCAGCAGATATTTGGTAGGGAGTTCTTGTTCCTGTATTGCATAGAGATATCCCTCATATGTATGTATGTATGTATGTATGTTTTCTCTTTCTCTTAATTTCGAGTATATTTTTTTGACAGGCCACCTTCCTGGTGGCAAGGTTGTAAAAGAAAAGAAATTGTCATCCCTTGAATCGCAAGAATGTTTTGCAAATTTTGAAGGTGCCAGCTATCGCAGCCATTTGTAGACTATGAATTAGGGAGCTGCGCTTTTTGTCCGCAAATCCAAGTTCAGTCATACTTTGGTCCAAGCGGGTTGGTATATAAAAAGTAGCACCAATAATGATGGGTATGAAGCTAAAGGTGTATCTTGGATACTGGATTTGTAAACTCCTCATCAATGGTCCGTAGATGTCCTCCTTCTCCTGTATTTTTCTGACAACGTTTACATCAAGTGGGCAGCTGATCTCCACAACAGAACACGTTTTCAATGTATGGTCCCAAACTACAATATCAGGCCGGTTGTGCTTTAATTTGGTGGCAGTTTTTATTTTCAGGTTCCACCAGTATTCCTTAGTGCCATCTGTCTCAATATATTCTTCCTCGTTTGTTGTTAATTTTGTTTTCCGAAGTGCGTTCCAGATGGTTCTAGCTATCCCATCGTGTCTCATGGGAGGTAGTAGCGAGATGACATTCTTTCGCAGCTGGCAACAATGTGGCTTACATCCTCGATCTTTGTTTTACATAGCCTACATTTATTGTCAGCTGCTGGCCCTCCTCTTTTGTGCAGCAGATATTTGGTAGGGAGTTCTTGTTCCTGTATTGCATAGAGATATCCCTCAAGGTGTGATGTCATAAACTTGTCGGAACTCCATGCCAGGCTTTTTGAGTGGTTTATCCCCTCTATGGTCTGTGTTTTACGCCTCAAGTATCCATGCACAACTTTTTCTGTAAATTGGTCAATTTTTTTATCTTGTTTGAACATTGAATAGGATCTTCCGATTTCTCTGGGTGAGAGATTTATATCAGGCTTTATTCCATATCTCTCCTCCAGATCAGTCGCTATTCTAATGATATTTCTTTTTTCATGGTCATAAACCTGGGCAAGATGGTTGCCAACCTTTTTCCTCTGTTGAAGGTGTTGCTTCAGTGTTACTATCCGGGTCTCATATGTTGTTAATATTGATTTTAGACCCCGGCCACCTTCCTTGCGTGAGAAGTATAGCCTATCCACATCACCATTGATGTTAAAGTTCCCAGTAACACTGAGAAGTTTTCGAGTTCTAACATCCATCTCACTTAGTTCTTGCAATGACCAGTTCAGTAGGCCAAATGTTGGCGTTAGAATTGGCACAGCATAAGTATTGTGGGCAATGTATTTGTTGTATGCTGACAGTTCTGATGACCATATTTTCTTTACTCTTCTGAGGTATTCAGTTCTGGTTCTCTCCTTATTTATGGGTCCATCATATCTGACATTCTCATCCTGTCCAAGATATCTGTAGTTGTCACCTGACTGCAGAGGTTGTATTGTCAGGCCGTTCATCTCTAGATTTCTAGAGGAGGGCACAGCTCTTCCACGTTTTACTGCCAAATATGCACACTTGGACTCACCAAATTTCATTTTGATGTCGGTTGAAAATTGTGTAATGAGGTCCAATTGTTTCTTGATGTCATTGATATTTGACCCATACAACTTCAGGTCATCAACAAAGAAAAGATGGGAGATACTTCTGGGCCCACTTCTTTGTCCACCTTGTTTCCTGAGTAGGTAAGATAGTGGATTCAGTGAGAGAACGAAGAGTAGCACTGACAAGCTATCACCCTGAAAGATGCCCTTCTGGTAATGTATCTTATATGTATGTATGTATGTATGTATGTATGTATGTATGTATGTATGTATGTATGTATGTATGTATGTATGTATGTATGTATGGGCGGAAGACCTCATAAGAGTCAACGGCCATCCAAAAATGTGTAAACATGTATATACACATGTACATATATATCTATATGTATATATGTATATACATGCGTGCATGTACATGTATATGTGCGGGGAAATAGAAATAATCGGGCTGGATACCCGATCGTGCGGTTAAACCACTGGGAGGGAAGGACCCCTAGCCTTTGTCAGGACATTCTTCTAGGAGAAGGTAACTCAGGAAACTGGGATAATTCTGATATAAAACCTGCGGCTCAGTAGTTACCGATGATGTTGATCTTTTCTTCTTTTCGGGTTATAGCTTCTGTCGCTCAGAGAGTGGGATTGGCTCAGTGCACAGTCTTTCCTCACTTTAAAAATAATCTTCACGCACAGGCATTGCTCGATAGCATTAACTGAGAATTATTAATAATGTTATATCGTGAAATGTCCATACTCGATGACAAGGGGGCAACCGTCATGTATGTATGTATGTATGTATGTATGTATGTATGTATGTATGTATGTATGTATGTATGTATGTATGTATGTATTTGTAAATACATTTTAATCTTTTTTTAACTTTTTAACAACTTAATCCTTTTTATCTTTTAACCTTTAACGTGTTTTGATGGGTGGGGGGATACTAGCTCTGTAATCTTGGTTAGTGATCTACCTAGGAGAACAAAAACTGCATTGTAAAACTTGAGGTTCATGAAGTATTTAGTCTTGTCATACTATTTGTCACACTGAGTAGCAACTTCAAGCACCGAAAAAACGGGAGATAGTGCTGTGCAAGATACATCCATTTTGAAAATAATATTTCGAACAAGTACACCTTGTACCCTTTCATCATTATTTAAGATGGTAACGAGAGGTTGAGAGTAACCTAAAAATTCATCCATAATTTTAATTGAAAAGTCTGTAAATGGCAGAAAGGGCTTCGGATCTTCTGGTGAACAGATCCGACCCAGCAGGTGCCCTATGATGCCATAGTTTGGGCCTGGTGGTCATTTTGCTACTGTGACAAATACAAACAATCAACTCCAAAAGAAACCGAGGGTGAGTAATGAAGTTCGCTTGTTGGAATGTACGTACCCTCTTAAACAACAATAAGTCTGATAAAGCAGAAACTTCACATGGCATTAATTGCAACAGAAATTGGTAAATGTGATCTGGACGTCATTCCATTATCAGAGACATATCTACCTGGAGATGGTGAACTTACTGAAAAGCCATTAGGTTACACTTTCTTTTGGAAAGGTTTGCCTGAAGGACAAAAGAGAGATTCAGGCGTTGGTTTTGCAAATAAAAGCCCAATCCAAGAATTTCCAAGCGGTGTATCTGAACGCATGATATCTTTCAGACACGAAGTAAAAGATCGATTCCTGACAATCATGAGTGTTTACGCACAGACAATGTCACATTCCATTGAAAGCATTGAAAAATGTTATCAGCATCTTGGGAATCTGGTGCGAAATGTTCCAAGGGAAGAGAGGCTAGTCATCATGGGTGACTTTAATGCTAGAGTGAGAGTCGATTATGCAATGTGGCCAGATTTAGGGAAGCATGGCAGTGGAAAATGTATCGAAGATGGACTATCTCTTCTCAATTTTTGTACCGAACACTAGCAAAAAGACAAATATAAAAACAGATGGATGCACCCTGGGTCTAAGCGCAGCACCTTCATGATTATATATTGGTTCGCAAAGCAGCTCTGAATGACGTCACTAGTGTCCGAGTAATGAAAGGTGCAGAATTTTGGATGGACCATATACTTGTTAGTGGGAAATTCAATTTCTCGCCCAGGTAAAAAATCAGAAAGTTGGGATCTAAAATACCAAAGAGAATAAACACTGCAAGCTTCAAATTTCCTATGTTGGTGAAAGGTTTTCAAGATGGACTTATGTGCATTACTCCCGATGACGACAACCTTTGTGAGAGTTTCAAGTCTCAAGTCTATGAAGTTGCATCAAGTACTTTGGGTTTTAAATCCAAGAAAGTGGCAGATTGGTTTGCTGAAAACGACTTCGAAGTGTCCAGAGTTGTGTAAAAACATTCTAGGAAAGTCCGAAAATCTCAATAAAACAGTAAATTCAAGGCTATGAAATCAAAACTTCAGAGCAGTCTTCGGCAAATCAAGGAAAATTGGTGGAACCAGAAAGCCAATGAAGCACAGTCGGCTGCAGACTGCAAAGACTCTAAAGCTTTCTTTTCATATATAAAAGAGGTATTTGGTCATAGAGTAACAGAGATATCCCATGTGAGATCCTTTGATTGACAACAAATCTTTACGGATGCCATATCCATACAGAAACTACTCTGATCTGTTTAATAGGTCATCAACTGTAAATATGAACACAATTGAGAGAATAGACAACCTTCTAGTTATCGAGGAAATGTCTTCTGAGCCTTCAGTAGGTGACATTACCGCAGTATCGACGGTATCACATCAGAAATATTGAAATTTGGTGGAAAATGAATGATTGAAATGCTTCACTTACTACTTTTGCATTGTTGAAGAGCAGAGGAAGTATCACAGGACTGGGTCGATGCTGTTTTAATATAATTTTTTATAACCGGTCCTAAATATTTATGTGGTAACTTTATTTGAATATGTTTGTTATCTGTTGGAAAGGTACTTTTGTGTATTCTTTCAGAGCGTCTTCACAAATTCATTGTTCCAAGAGCTGTGTCAGAATCACAGTGTGGTTTTCAGCCCTCTCGCTGTACAAGAAAATTGCACTGAGCAAAACATGGGGTTATATCACTGCGTTGTTGACCAGCAAGGCATTCGAAACTGTTAATAGGACGGCATTGTCGTTAGTGTTGAGAAACATTGACTGCTCCGAAACGTTTGTGAATATGTTTAAGGCCCTCCATAAGGATATGAAGGCCCGTATTAATTTTGGTGGTACTCTTTCAGAACCGTTCGCAGTGAAAAATGTAGTAAGGGAGGATAAGGGAGGGCAACCTTGAAAAACCACCATCACCCCTCGCCATATATTTTGTGGCGATGTGGCCAAATGCATTTGCAACATCAACAGACGGAGTCTTTATTCTGTATCGCTCTTTAGGCAATGTGCTCAATTTGACTAGAATGAGATTCAAAGTTTTCACTTCTAAATCTAGATGATTGCGACCTAATAAGTCACACTAAGGAGTGTTTGCAAAGCCTGATCAGTGATTTCAACGCTGATTGTGATATGTTCGGTCTTGTAATTAATCTGAAAAAGACTGTTGTAATACACAACTTGCTTCTCGAATCCTCGTTAAGGGCACAATGCTAAATATCATGAATTCTTCTGAATACTTTAGTAGAGTGATACAAGCTGATGGCAAATTGGACACTGAAATCACATCTCGTTTACAAAAGGCATCAAAAGAGTGAGACCAACAATAATAATGATGAATCTTATCCAGCGTTGGTTTTAAAATGCCTTGTATCCCCAAAGGTGCACCTTTCGAATGCTGGCTTGAAGTCACACCAATGAGCACATGATGGTAAAGTCCAAGTTAACTATTCAAACATCGTTACAGAGAATCAGTTCCAGTGCCACAAAATGTTTGTCAGAAAATTTGCAAATCAGGTGGTGGATTGTACGACATCTGAACATACACAATAAGTAAACCGAAAGTGGAAACAAGAACAAAATGAGACATCATTGTATTAACTGTAGATGGGATTTTCACAGTCTTTCAGCTGCTCAAAAGCCATTTGAGATCTCACGCCAGAAAAGAACCAGCATAAAGTGCAAGAAGTGGTCAAGCTTTTTTGCCCCCCACCTGGGAGTGAATGGCCCCCAGTTGTTGTCACAGCATCTTTCCAGGAGAGGGAAACTGTAGGAAAAAAAAATACCTGTGGCTTCAGAAGCATCCGATGATGTTGACCAGTTCTCCTTTTCGGGTAGCGTTTTCGATGCTCAAAGAGTGGCATTAGTCGAGTGCAAGGCCTTTCCCCACTTAAAAAAACTTCAAAGCACAGGCATTGCTTGTTCAGGATATGTTACAGGTTCGTGTGGCTGGCCGTAGCCTAAAAGTGCACCAAACTCTAATCTGACAAGCGATTGCAATACTCTTAGCAGAGTCTGCAGTCATCATATGGATGTATGTATATATGCATGGGAATATGCATACACGCATACGAATATATATGTAAATCTCTCTCTCTCTCTCTCTCTCTCTCTCTCTCTCTCTCTCTCTCTCTCTCTCTCTCTCTCTCTCTATATATATATATATATATATATATATATATATATATATAATTCTTTGTCTCTGTCTGTTCCTATGCATTCTCAAACGGCTGGACCAAATCAAATCAAATTTTACAGAGTATTAAACACACACACACATCTACACATACAGATACATATGTCATGACAGACAGGTGTGCGTGAATGTATGTCTGTGTGTCTGTATATTTATGAGTGTATGTGAGAGTGTATGTGTGTGTGAGTGTATGTGTGTGAGCAAGAATTTATTAATTTGGACACCAACAAAAAATGACACAATGAATATTGCTTACCCTGAGGTGCTTCAAGATTGACAGATTTTCATTTTTAAATTCTATTATCATTACAATTTTGATATTTTAAAAATAGAATATAGATATTTTGAAATAATTATGAGAAAACAAAGCAACATATCTTCATATTTATTGTTTACTAATATGAATAAGAACAGCAGTAACACGGGCATTCAGCTAGTATATATATATATATGTATATATATATATGTATATATATATATATATATATATATATATATATATATATATATATATATATATATATATATATATATATATATATATAGTTTTGCGAGGTTTTTTATATGAAATCGTGTGTCGAAACAAATATTGTTATACATGGGGAGGGTCATATTTGTGTAATATTGCCAGAATTAATAACAGAAATGGAAAGACACATCCAACACTTCATCAACCGCATGTAGTTCTCTGGCTACAACCAAAGAGACAGAGTCAGAGTATACGAAGGAGTCATGGAGAAGTATAAGACCCTCATAGAACTGGACATGAAAGGAATTTGCCCATTATACAGGAGCAAATCATGGAATAGCTTAGATAGGGCTAGACACAAGATAGGGAAAGCCACCTCATGGTACGACAACCAAAGATACCAGAGTGTCATGTTTGTGGACGCTACCCCTGGAGAGAAATTAGCTAACCAGTGTAGAAAGGCCCTGAGAAAGACCCACTTGAAAATAAAGGTGGTAGAAAAGCCAGGAACCACCATAAAATCCCTGATCAGCAAAACCTACCCTTTTAAGAAAACCCACTGTACCAATAGGAAATGTATCATATGTAAGGTGAACCCCCGGATAAACTGTAAAACTAGAAACGTAGTCTATAGCATAAGATGTACAGAGGGTACATGCAGAAACATGACAACAAAATACATAGGTGAGACAGCTCGTAGTATAGGTGAAAGGATAGACCAACACTGGGGGGAACTAAAAGGACGAAAAAACGGGTCAGTACTATACGAACATGCTAGACAACAACATGACAGTAACATAGACAACATAGAAATTAGAATAATATCTAAACATAGAAATGACCCAGCAGATAGGCAAATCAGAGAGGCCAGTGAAATAGAAATTAGAAGACCAAGGCAAAACAGAAAGAATGAATGGAATAACAACAACACCCAAACAAACAACACTGACCTAAGAGAAGTATAAATAAGTAAATAAAATAAAATAAAATAAATAAAATAAATAAATAAATAAATAAATACACAAGCACAATAACAACAAGCACATAAACACACACTAGTCACCCATCATACAGCAAACAAAACACTATACACACACGCAAACGCATGCGCAAAGAAGACAAAATAAACAAACAAACAAATAAATAAATAAATATATAGACAGACTGAATAAAAATGGCGTAGGCATACAATACAACAGGAGGAAAATATAGCACCACTGACGATGTTGCAGATGTGCAACGAAAGATTTATGATAAACTATATATATGTGTTTGTGTCTATATTGTATCTGTATTATTTTTGACCGTCGGTCAGTCAATGGCAACATTGAGGACCGAGTAAGTTAGATTACCAATATAAAAGACACAGAAGCGAGAAGCGAAAACCAACCATACAGTGAGTGTGTTCTGTTATTAATTCTGGCAATATTACACAAATATGACCCTCCCCAAGTATAACTATATATATATATATATATATATACTATATTTATAAAACCATATTTATTTCATTATACATATTTCAAGGACACCAAGTTAAATTATGGTGTGCTTTCATCAGACAAAATATAATATAGATCAGTTTTATAAATAAATATTGACAGACCCTTAAAAAATGCAACCATTACTGTTGGAAAGCACACCATAATTTAACTTGGTGTCCTTGAAATATCTATAATGAAATAAATATGGTTTTATAAATATAGTTTCCATTTGTTAATATCGTATGTTTACTCCAAATACTTGTTGAGTGCTTTATATCAGTTATAAAAATATTTGCTTGTTGTATCCTAACAATTTAAATAGAACTTTTGCATATATATATATATATATATATATATATATATATAAGTAGAAGTGGTATTTAATTTGTTGGAAGTCCGACAAATATAAATGTTTATAACTGATTTAGAGCACTCAACAGTTACTGGAGTAAATATTCGATGATATTAAATAAATGGAAACTATATTTATAAAAACATATTTAAAATTTTAATTTTAATTTTAATTTTAATCTTAATAATTTTTAATTCTTTATTTTTTATTTCTTTAATTTTTTATCTATTTTAAAAAATTACTTATCTCTTATAAATTATTATTTTTTTTAATTTTCCCGAATTTTTTATATTTTTTCAATATCTTTTATTAGATTTAAATGTAAGTATGTATGTATACGTACATACATATATGTATACAGACGTACAGTAGCATGCATATATATATATATATATATATATATATATATATATATATATATACATATATACATACAGGCACATATATATATATGTACGTATCAGTTTACGAACATTTATTATAATGTTCGCTTTGTTCGTTTGTAAACAAACGGACAGCCTGATTTATGCCGTACGGTGTTAAGGCAACCACGTCACCTTTTTGTTCAACACTGACACAGGAACGATGTACTAGTTTCAAGCTTGTTAGCTATCGTCAGCACCGTATACCCTTCTGCCAGATGGTTGAACGTTCGAAAGTATATACTTTCCTTATGAAAATTAACGGCTGAGCAGCCTAATTTGCATATCGAGTGAGTTCAGTCGGCCAGGCGCACCGAAAACGATAAATGGAATAGAATAGAATGAAACGAAATTTCATTTTATTAGATTTATAACCACTAACTAATTCTGGCTAAATATATCTTTCAACATTTATACTTATTTTGACAAAATAGTCTCATACTAACGAATAAATAAACAAAACTGGAGTTTTTTTCCGTATCTTCCCATTTTAAAATATATAAATATAAATATTCTTATTAACTCAGTTAACATAATTTAATTTAACTTAATATTTACTTACATTAAATACAAAACCAATATCCCTCATAACTCATTAAAACAATAACACGACATACCCATCTATTCATTTATTTATCTATTTATCCATTTATCTATTTATTTATTTTTTTATTTATTTATCTATTTATTTATTTATTTTTCTATCTGTTCTTCTATCTATTTATTTTTCTATCTACTTATAACATTAAATATTATATTAGAAAAGAATTTTAATAACTAATTAATCGTAAATACACGTACCATTAGATATATACTTAGAATATATTCCCCCAAGAGTTTTATTCATCCTCTTGTTAATTTCTTCTCTCTCGTAATATCTCTCTCGTAATATTTTTTTATTTTTTCTCTCTCTCTCTTTCTCCAGTGTCATTTAAATAAACGGTTGTTTTTCAATTATTTACATATTCATTTGCATATTCACACATAAGTTTGAATAATCCCTAATATATTTCCACTATCCAGTGAATTTCCAAACGATAAGGTATCTCTCTATTTATAAAACAAACTTTGTATTTTATCTGATGAAAGCGTACCAATGTTGTCTTGGTTGTCCTTGAAATATATATAATAAAATAAATATGGTTTTATAAATATAGTTTCCATTTATTTAATATCATTGTATATATATATATTCTTTTATTCCTCATTTTCTCTTCCAATGAATAACTAGCTTTCGAAACATTAAGTCTCTTTTCTTAGTATATCAAGCGTTAAACTAATATATGCCTTCACTGTACTGTATCGTTTACTGTTTGTATATATATATATTGTGTGTGTATTAATAAATTTATGAAATCACTTTTCAACGAGATATTTTCCGCATCTGTGGCATTTGTAACATCGGATCACCTACCAACTTACTCAATGCTAACTGAAGTGAATTCAGGAAAGCAGAGTACTTATTTCCAGAATCAGTAGTGTAGTGTCAATATTGAACAAATTAATTAGGGTTATCAATGAAATCAATATGATTAACAACCAACTGACCATCAAATCAATTAATAAAAATATCAAAAGTGTTGTTATATAACCACAAATTAATTAGGGGTACCAATAAAATTAATACATAATCGATAATTAAATCAATTAATAAAAATACTATAAAATATTGATATATACCCAAACCAGCGTCTCTGTCACCAAATGCCGAACTGCTGGTATCAATTACGTAAATAAATGCATATTCAAATAGTCAGTTGCGTCACAACCCGGAATCGGCATAGTATCATCAGTGGGCATTATAAATATGTATAAATATTGTATGTGAATATATCCATGTCTCCATTCATCCATTACAGGAAGCTGAGGAAAAAATGGGTGGTATTGACTTCTTGGTTTTGAATCATATCAAAGTAATATCTTTGGGCGAATGGACTGGATCCCCTGACAACCTGACCATGCTCTCCAATCTCATTGATATCAACTTCAAAGCATACGTGCATTTGGCTTCCTATGCCTTGCCCTTACTTCAGAAAAGTGGTGGTAGCATCATTGTAGTTTCCTCTATAGCAGGTATATCCGTTTTTCATGTATAAATAACTTTTAAGAATCTTCATGCTTAAAGAACTTATATTTATAAACAATTGTTATTTATAAACAATTGTTATTTATAAACAATTGTTTAAAACTTGGTCATAAAATAGTTACGGTTTTTTATATTAAATTGTTTAAGCCATAATTATTATTATTATAATGAAGTCCTGTTGCAATATTTATTTCATGATATTCAAACTTTTCTATTTTCAGGTAAATTGGCCCAACCCTATCTTTCGGTATATTCTGCCACTAAATTTGCTCTCGATGGGTTCTTCAGTGGACTACGTATCGAATTAGAGTTGAAGAAGTGTGATGTTTCGGTGACACTGTGTGTGATTGGGCTTATTGGTAGGTCATATTTGGTTTTCCAGTAAATACAGTAAATACTACTATAATTTGACTGTTATATTTGTTGTTGTTTAGCCTTAGGTTAGCTTTAATAAAGTGATTCTGTTATTGACTTTTCTAAATTACTTTAATATAGTGAATGCAATGGTTATTTTGCCTTTCTAATGTGGGGATGCTCGTGAGGGTGCCTGGTTCAATCAGCGCCTTAGTCACGCCATCAGCCGTGGCAATGCTGCGAACGTATTGGCTTGCCTCAAAGTATTTATTTTACCCTTATGATGTGATATGCAGCCAATTGGTGCACTTGGTGTTGAATTGAAGGTCGTTTTTATTTTGCACCCCGTCTTTTTTCTATTTTCTTTTTTTTTCTTCTATTTATTTCTCTCTTTAAAGCGTTTATATTTGTGTTTATCAACGCTATTATATTTATAATGTTCTTCTGATCGAATTGCGAGCAATTTATAATGTTTTATTTATTTATTTTTTTATTTATTATTTACGCATTTGTAATGTTATTTATACAACTGTGAATAAAAGGTGGGCAACATATTGTATATCATAGATGTAAGCATAGCTGTGTGATTCATAAGTCTGCTTTGCAACCATTTGGTTTTGGGTTTCATCCCACTGCACAGTATAGTAGACAAATATCTTCTACTATAGCCTCAGTTTAACAATGCCTTGTGAGTAAAATTAGGTAATCAGAAAGCGTGCAGACACCCGTCATATATGTAATATATAAGTACGTATATATTTTATGGTGATATACATTAGCGAAAGATAAAAAAAAAAAACGTTAATGAGAAAACTGGAAGACTTTTGTTTTCAAACCACCATTTCTTCGATTAAACATTGCCCTTTCATTACGGTGCTGGATTGGCAGTATTGGTAGATAATCAGATAAAATATCATTCCGAGTTCAAATCCCACCAAGATCATTTTTGTTTGTCATCCTTCTGGGGTCGATAAAGTAAAGTTCCAGTCATGTATTGGGGTTGATGTAATCGACACCTCCTCCTCCCCACAGATTATTGGCCTGGTGTCTAACTTAAAGATTATTAACTATTTCTGTCTCACTGCATGTCTACTTCCTATTATTAGGGCACAGGGCGGTGGATTGGCAGTATCGGCAGAAGGTCGGACGCCATGCTTTGACGCATTGAGTTACGGCCCTTGCCATTCTGAGTTCAAATCCTGCCGAGGTTAACTTTGCCTTTCATCCTTACGAGGTCGATAAAATAAAGTACCAGTAATACACTGGGGTAATAGCTGGCCTTGTGCCAAAAGTAGAAACAATTATTAGGGCAGCATCGATAGAGCGTCGGACACCATGCTTCACAGCATAGTTGCGTCCCTTTACGTTCTGAGTTCAAATCCCGCCGAGATTAACTTTGCCTTTCATCTTTACGGGGGTTGATAAAATAAAGTACCAGTCACGCACTGGGGTCGATTTAAGCGACTTTCCCTTCCCCCCAAATTACTGGCCTTGTGCCTATATAAGAAACCAGGGCGGTGGATTGGCAGTATCGGTAGAGAGTCGGACACCATGCTTTGAAGCATAGAGTTACGTCCCTTTATGATCTGAGTTCAAATCCCGCCGAGGTTAACTTTGCCTTTCATCCTTACGGGGTCGATAAAATAAAGTACCAGTAATGTACTAGGTAATTGCTGGCCTTGTGCCTAAAATAGAAACAATTATTAGTTAAGATTTAGAGTTATCTCCCCTGTGTCTCCTGAGATGGCTTAAACATTGTTCAAACAAAATCAGTTTGGAAACCACATTTTTATCTTTTTGTTGTGTCTTTTCAGGAACCGAAAATGCTGTTTCCAAATTAAAGGAGTTCCAAAGAGGATATGTTCTCGATTTAATCAAACCCGAACGACCAGAAGATGCTGCCATGGCTATTATCAAAGGGGGAGCTATGCGCAAACGAGAAATATACTTTCCTTACTGGTCTGCTAAGTTCTATACAATGTGTAGGGATTTGTTTCGTGACATTCTAGAACATTCTATAAAATATATGTATGAGTGAACTAGCTTATTTGTTGTATAACTTGAGTTACTAGTCCTGTTTACTGCCGCGCATGTAAGTATTGTTCTCTGGCTGTGTATTTATGTCATGTCTGTATGTGTGTTGTTTATGACTGTCTGTACGACGGTATATGTGTGCATACACATATTGCAGAAGTCTTATTCTACTGCTGAAATGGTATTTACACCACATTGATAAATGGATTTAACAGAAAATAATAAAACAACAAAAACATTTATATATCTACTTACTATGTATTTGCGCAACTACACTGTGGTGTTTTCTTCATTTCGTCTTTACTAATATAGAAGTCAGGGGTGGATAAATCGTTGCAGTTGTGGTAAAAGTATCGGATAGCTTGTAGCATTTATATACCTTCGTATCATCGCTGTAAGTATTTGTACGGTACAATATATGTATTGCTAACGCAACTCAAATTTTCACTATGTGATCCGTGAAAACAAATTCCGCAGCATACAATATATCATCATTTCACCACATATAATTGTGCTAATATCCTTTTCTATTCTTTTTTTGTACAAAAACTATCATGTTTTATTTATTCATAATAACCCAGTTAACTCACATTTTATTTGCTCTTTAATCCAAGCCAAATTCTGTTTCTAACTCTTCGTTCTCTCTTTCATTTGATGCTGTTGAAGTTATGTAAATAAATAAACAATGTAAAGTGTTGGTGAAGTACTTCAAGAAAGAATCACTATTGTTTACACACATACACACACATACACAAATAGATTAAATAAATAAAAATTCTAAATATATTTATATATTTATATTGAGCTTTATCGAGGATCAGTTTTGGCGAAACCAGGGATATTACGTGAGGTTTATTCACACACACACACACACACACACACACACACACACACACACACACACACACACACACACACACACACACACACACACACACATATATATATATATATATATATATATATATATATATATATATATATATACATAGTTGTATGGTTGCATGAAAAGTGCGTCCGTAGGCGGTATGCCGGTTGAGCACTCGATGCTCGCGCAGAGCAGAGTATAAATAATACTATAAGGATAAGAAACAAGGATTCAGCGTTGCATCATAACATATTTAATAACATATTACATATGTTTCACTATCGATCATCTCGAGGCAAGACCTATTATAGATCGAACCTGACTCTGTAATCGAAAGGCCGTGAGATATATGTAATATGTTATTCAATATGTTATGATGCAACAATGAATCCTTGTTCCTTATCCTTATAGTATACACACACGTACACACACACACACACACACATATATATATACATACATATTCTTTTTCTTCCCCTCCCCCTCTTTCTTGGCGTGAACAGCCAAGCTTATGGATGTTAGCCAACAATTTTGTTCGGGGATCTACATCTGGGTCTTCTACCTGGTTGGTTTCGCCCGTAAAAATCTGTCCAGCGATACTTTCCTGAGACATTCTAACCACATGCCCACAGTATAGGAGCTGTGATCTCTCAATTCGGAGAAGTAGCGGCTATACCTGGAGTGATTCTGATCTTCGAGCTACGCATTTTATCGAGTAACGTTACTCCAAAGACCGTTCGGAGGAACTCCATTTCGGCTGCTTGTATTCGCGATCGCATTCTTTCGGTCATTACCCTAGATTCATGACCATAGGTAAGGGTTGGCACGAATACCGAATTGAAGACAGCAAGTTTGGTTTTTTACGCTTACCTCCCTTCTGATTACTGAATGCTGAAGCTGGCACATTACTGCACCAGCTTTTGCAATTCTTGCACTTAATTCAGCCTCCTGCCTTCCACCATTCAAGGTACTTGAACTTCTCTACCTGCTGTAGTGGAACTCCATTCACATGTAGAGTGCACTGCGCAGGCTTCATTTAGAGGACGAGTGTCTCACCTTTCGCAGTACTGATTTTCATTCCAGTCATGCAGAACTCGGTATCAAACCTATCAAGTGCAAGTCGAAGATCATCTTCTGTCGATCTGAGTAACACCATGTCACCTGCAAATTCCAGTCAACATATATATTACATTAAAAAATATAGATATCATGTTTGAAAACATCTCAAATATGCCCCTTATCACTTGTAGAATAAGCTCAAAGAAAATTTCAAGGAATAAATCCGAGCATTTATTATAAAATACTGAATGACATACAGTATATACATATATAACGATTGATATAATCGTACAATATAACATATCAAGCTTTAACAGGAGACAATCTGTATAGAATGTAAAAACATATAGTTCAGTAAGGTAACATAACATTTAAGAAAAAATTTAAATATAGATACCTGGCAAAACTTATACATATTCCTTCATATGTATCCTCCAAGAGTCATGAATACGTTTCACCAATATCAGTGCAGTTCGATGATCGATCAGGATCGTCAGTGAAAGAAATCGAACCATCTGAACTTACATACATTAAATACAGAACTGAGAAAAACGGGAGAAGTACATAGTGTTTGCAAAAACCTATGCGCGCTTACGCTCTCTGTAACGTATTAACCGTAAACGTCAAGCGAAGATCGATATGGGTGCTTGGCCTCTGGAATATTGCCTGACGCTCATAGAGCTATACTAGTCCGGTAATATGATCAGTGGAAATTCCATTCTAGAATTCTACAGAGGACTAGTAGTGGACAAGACCGACAACGTTCTCGGAGAAACTCTGGAGTCGATGAAATCGAACTAACCATTCTGTCCCGGAGAATTTTCGAGTGGGAGACTATGGTCAATTTCCAGAAATCTCTGACTTGGCAGAACTACTGGGGAGCACTGCCGGTTCGACGGGCACAGAAGTAACTTAGTGGTTAAAAGACAAAAGAGCTCAATATTCAGAAGCAGAGCCAATATATATTTATAATTCGTACACACGATATTACATCATCAGTTACCAATGATTTCGTGAATTAGTAAATATGCATGGATAATGTGTTTATAATTGGCTAAGTGATGAACAACGAAATTCTTTTAAAAAGAAGCGAGAAAAAATTGAACAAAGGAATAAGCAGGTTAATATGATTAATACCTACTGTGTGTAAATCCACTTCAAATAATCACGCATGCACCCCCCACATTCACAAACAGACACGTGCCTATTTCAACAAAGGGATGCTTGTGTAAACATTTATATGCTTCTACACAGAGGTATAAGGTGCATTACACGAACGTAACTGTGCGTGAGAACAAAACATATAAAAATGAGACTATGGGTGGCAGTGAATAGAAAGTAAAGAGGAAAAATAATGAAAAAAGGAAAGAAAAACAAATAAAATGAAGTGTATAGATTAAAAAAGGATTGGTTAGTATTTGGTGAGTAAATGCAATGTTGATACATGTTAAAAGAAACCAGTTATATGGAAGAAAAGTGTAATATTTTATAAAGTTCAAGACATCGAAGTTTATAAGAGTTCAGTTAATGTGAGCTTTATCAGTTATATTTCACTTGTTGTTTGTATGGTGGGCCGATATTTCCAAGAAGAGAACATATATTTTTAGAAATGTAGGCAATTCTTGAAGATCTTCATGTTAGATTTAAGGTAGTCACTGGATGATTTTAGTTCATGGGACATGTTAGCTTTTTCACTCGCACTTTTGAGATCCATTGATATATGGTTTACCCTTTTCCAGTATTATCTGATTTATGTTATGGAGTATGCCCGTCTTTTAGAGCCCATACTGTTAAGCCACGATGGCAGATCATTTATTGGAAACTGAAAAATGGAAATATTTAAGTAGAAAGCATCCTTATCAGAAGCGGTGACATAGCAGACACCCTAGTCAGATCAGACGAAAACTGGGGTAATGTGTGACTGAGGCGGCAATATACGACAGAACAAATGCACCTCTTCGCCACCTCTCTCTGACCTTTCTGGAATAGCTTTTTAGCTCATTCCTAGAGATCACATTAACCAGTACCAGATTAGACATGTCCATGCCACTGATAATGGCATGGGCCTTCCTGTTTAAGTGTTAATTTGCAAACCCACCGACTTGTGTGTGCTAGGTTTTGCCCTGTAACCATCTTTTACTCTTGTTAGTCTTTTAAGAACGTCTCGGTATAAATCCAACATACTTCTCTTTGTACCATAGGTATAACAGCTGGATCTTCTTTTTATTTTTCCCCACCATCGTATCACATATCGCTTTTCAACACGCAATCGAGTACAGATCCAAGGTAGCTGTGGTGATCAAAAGTCATCAGGATATGCAACTGACCATATATACTATTTTGAACCATCTTGACGCACATCAGCTGCTCTTACAATAAGGAAACGGGGTCTACGAGACACGAGGCTACATTGCAACCAATTCTCCTGGCTGTGACTTTCGTGCTACGTCATCTCCTGTATTGCAGCATCAGTTTAAAAACAGGTATTTGGAGCAACAGTTGCTTGTTTTTTTTTACCTCTTCCTTAAATTCAGCCCTGCCTTAACAATCATTACAACCGCTTCTGCACTCCTAACAAAATATTTTTTTACACTCTTCCACTAAACGTAGCCAATTCAGTCGTTTCTCTTTCTTTTCTCACCTGTTTGGTCTCAATCCCATACCTAGTTCTAAACACTACGCTGAAACTTAGCTCTCAATAATTGTATCACTCCATAAGGTCCTTTTCTATGATGAAAAAATTAGATCTGAACAATAAAAATATGTTTACACATTACACTTAGTAAACGGAATATAGAGAGCGAAATCGAGTAAAAGAAAATACGAGACCTCTATTGGCCTACCATATCTTTATTCTTTTATTGCCTTAACTTATTTTACACCTTCGATCTCCCGGGGAGTTGAAGAAGCAGCGCTGTTGTGACATACGGCATCTCAGGCATTTATGTCTTGCGGAGCCTACCTCATTCGTGGTTTGAAAAGCCGATTTCGTCTTCTTCTTGAGAGAGCGAGAGAAGAGAGAATAGAGTAGAGTAGAGAGAGAGAGAGAGAGAGAGAGAGAGAGAGAGAGAGAGAAACCGCCTCAGTACTGGACTAGTACTTTAATTAACGATCTCAAAAGGATGAAAGGCAACGTTTACATCGGTGAGACTTGAATTCAGAGCACAGAAAGCCGCAAGGGAATTAATCTGAGATTCTAACGGTCGTTTTCTCCTTACATTTATTTCATATAGTTTAAGTGGAAACCATATAAAAACTAAAAATTATTGCTTTAAGCTATGACTCTAAGGGAGACTACTATTATTGTCTTAATTTACATCCCCTTCCTCAGCAACTATAGTTATTTCCCTTATAATTCTCTGCGCGCGAATTTGCTTTCTATAAATAGCAAGCATAAAATATGTCGAAAAATAATAACCATTTGATCTTTTATCAACACTGTGGCGTGTCGTAGTATGGTGTTGTGTGGCGTGGTTTAGTTTTGTTCGATCAGATATGACCTTGACTAAACAACCACAACTATATAACCTCAGCAACAACACTAACATAGTGTATTTGATTGTATGTGTGTATAGATCTGTAACTATTGATTTGAGTCGTAGGGGCGCCGTTGTAACATATGATGTATTGGTTACATTAAACTTAGAAGAGCCCAACCCCTCTCCATTTTTGAACACAGGTGATTTCCTCAAAAGAATGAAACAGTGGGAGCGAGCGAGCTAGCGAGCGAGAGAGAGAGAGTGAGAGAAAGAGAGAGAGAGAGAGAGAGAGAGAGGGTGTCAGAAAGAGATATACATGAAGAAGGAAAAACGACACCAGTAGTGGATTGTGGTATTTTTTATCGTCCTAGATTACATTCCGATATGATTATTATTCAACATTTCTTCACTAGACCGAACCAATAATTGTACGACACTACCCTATTCAATACTTCATATATTTCTGTTTTTTGAAGAAATTATGGAAGCAGTATCACATACAAGTGTTATTAACTCATTAAATTTATGTCTGAGAGAGTCGTATAACACATTAAAAAGCGTCACTTGAAAACTCTGTGGCAATTTATAGCAGACCAACCAACTCAAACATAACTTTAAGCTGTATACATTTTCTTTTATTGTTTAGTCAGAAAGAAAATGATATTGCTCATGATTATTTCAAAGGCAATCGAGACTGAGACGACCAGAGTGCTATAGTTGCTATTCACCTACATTCATTTATATTTATCCTTGATTGTATACATCTTAGCATAGTATTTGGTGCAAATAGGTTAATAAGAGCATTTCCAGGTAGTCGTTTGACCTATTAGAAAGAACTGCTAAATATTTTTAAAAAATCCACCCGAAAATGTTACAGAACCCTACAGAAACATTTTAACTCATCTACTGCTTAATGAACACAACCACAAGGATATGGTCCGAACGTGGAACAGCCGAACTCCCACTGTCATCAGCCCCATCTCTCTCGCCCTCCCCATCTCTCTGTATGGTGAGCAAATGGGGTCTCACGTGCTGGCCTCCCCACAGCCCCGGCGGACAGAATGGAGAAGGCGTTTACCCGGAGGATGGTAAGGGAGATGCGCTGGAAGAGCCATTACAGCTCGCGAAGCTCACACCTGCGGCTGGCCAGCTCAGCGCCTATGGTGGTGAGTAGGGCCAAGGACACCAGAAGTCTCCACTTACAAATTTAACGGAATTATTAGAGCGGTATCTATCATAGCTCTATGCGTTCTAAGTTCAACTCCCGTTTTGTTTTGCCACTAGTAAAAATGTTTCATGATAGGATTGGAGCCCTATCCTTAAAATACACACGATACCTTCTACGAGATGCAACCTCATTGGAAGCCGGTAAACCTGCGCGAGTGTGAGCTGTAACAAGGAATAACACATATAAGAGAGTTCTTAAAGGACTTCAGTGATTTGAAGGAATGCTACATTTCTGGGACTTGCTCGTTCCTTGACCACAATAAAAACACATATATATAGTGGAATGGATCTTCTTCAGTTTCGACGATGATCGTTCTAGTTGTTAGATCAATTGAACTGCCCTCTCGTCAAATTAACGCGTATGTGTCTGGGCATTTCACAGACACATGTAAACTAAATTTATTTATAAGGTATGTGTTGGTCGGAGGCTATGGTAATGACGCTCGCAGTTCGTTCTGAAATCATTAGGTCTCATAAAATTGGACAGATGAAAACTTTCGATCCCCACTAGATGGACTGTACCTGTAATTCAAAAGACCAGCCTTGTCACATAACATGTCACCCTGAATCTCCGCGAGAAATGCTTTAGGAGTGCATGCGACTGTGGAATGCTCAGTCACTTACCCATTAATTTCAGGAGCAGGCTATTCCATCGATCGAACAACTGGAACACCCATCGTCGAAACCGATGGAATACCATCGATAAAACTAAAAAGTAAGAACCTTGATTATTGTTATTTTCGCTGATACTTGTGAGAAAACATGAATTTTATAAAATTTCCTTTTGCTCCTCTCTCTTAGAAGACAGATATCAAAAATAAAGAAAATGTCTGAAGCATAATGTTATTCCATGTTATTTCGCATAGACTCTTTATATGTATTGGAGGTCACTGTATTCGTCACCATGAGGAGATAGCAAGTGAGCTTGTTCTATAGAAACCATCAGATGGATACACAAACAGGGGCAGAAGGAAAAAAAATTACATTAATAACCTGCTGGAAGTTAGCAGATTGGAGAGTTCAGAGCACCGATGATAGATAGAGAGCTTTTGAGAGTGTGTAAAGACAGATGGGCGACCTGGGAATCGGCTTAGTTAGTTATATAGATATTTCTCTAGATATTTTTTCGACTTAGCCGTTTTCAATTTAAAGCTGTTGGTTTTTTTTAGGCTTACTTATCTGTTCTCACGAAATGCTGATCGAACGATTAGCTCTGGCCATCGGCACCTAGGCTTAATTTGAACTCAGAAACCATAGAGCTGGAATATACCTCGATCGATGCTCTAATAATCCCGCCAACCCATCGTCCTGGACTGACACTTTATTCATCTATCCCGAAAGGATGAAATACCAAAGTGATCTATGGTGGTTTTGATCTCGGGATATAGAGTCAGAATAAATACGGTGAAGGAGTCTATCCGACGCTCTAATGATTTTGCTAACTCAACGCCTTTCATGGTACTAATGATCAATAGAAAGTTTATACATTTAATGTTGTTTAGCTCCATGTCATTATGATCAAACTGACCTATCATCAAATTTATTACATCCATGACCAAGAAATATTTCTTCTTTAAGCATCCCGCATATAGGACTAAATATCCAATGTATCCTTTCTTTTTTTAGGAGTAGCGTGTGATAAGTAAACTATTTTACTGCTATTTCTAGCAGGCCATGCGGCCACATAGAGACTTCCTTGTTGACCTAAGAAAGTTTATTTTGCAACTGTTACCATCTGTTACCATCTGTTTGATATTGGGATCAAATAAGGTAGCAAAGCACTATATTTTTAGAATTAATTAATAAAGAGCGTTTATTACTATATCTGAAGCCCATAATATCTCATATAATCAAATGGTCTTCCAGACACCAATCATGGTTGGTAAATGCGCATTACAGTTTTCAAGTGTTAATTTCTGTTTCCTTTAAGAAATATGACACACTACCGTATTCTTATGGCCTCAACTTTTGGATTTTGAAAAGTCATTGATTTTTGTAAGGTTGTGAGTTCGATTTCCGACCTGAGCCACACGTTGTACCCTTGAGTAAAACAAAGCAATTCCCGTTGTTTCAGTCCAGTGAGTTGTATCTGTAATTCAAAGGGCTAGCCTTGTCACACACTGTCGCATGTGGGACGGATCTGGCTATCAACCGAATTCATATTGAAGATCACCCTGTCGCCTTCTTTTGGCCAGGAAGGGCACGCAGTTTTCCCCTGTCTGGTGGCCGTTGCGAAAGAGCTTGTGTGGTGGACGAGGTTGAAAAGACTGCAGAGAGACATTTTTCTCTTTATCAACTTTTTCAAGTTTCACTTGGTAGGAAGGTGAGGATGGAGAGGGAAGTTCTGCACCCCCCACCCAATACAGTTGCTAAAAAGTGGGCAAATGTTGCAAGAATGGCTCGTGTGAATGGGCCTACTCTGACCATGTGCATGCAGGCTAGTTGATTTGAAGAGAAGCAGGGTGCCCTCCCCAGCTTCTCTCGGAGCCTCGGGTGATCCAGGATTGATGGGGTTCTTGAGTCGCCCCTGGGTGGTTCTCCCTCCTATTTGGGAATTTATATTGTTATAGTTTTCTTATTGATTATTATTGTTTTTTTATATTGTTTGTTAAAGTTTTATTACTCCCCACTATCACTGTCTTTTGTATTGTGCCCTATACGTCGGTCCTTGAGCCTAAACCAGAAACCGTTATTATTATTATTGTTACTATTAGGACGGTGGATTGGCAGTATCGGTAGAGGGTCGGACACCATGCTTTGCAGCATAGAACTATGGCCCTTTATGATCTGAGTTCAAATCCCGCCGAGTTTAACTTTGCCTTTCATCCTTACGGGGTCGGTAAAATAAAGTACCAGTCAGGCACTGGGTTTGATTTCATCGATTTTCCCCTCCTCCCGAATTGCTGGCCTTGTGCCTATATAAGAAACCATTATTATTGTAACTATTTTTGTTTCTTCGCTCAGTTTCTAACGCTGGAGATGTAGTACAGTGTTAGCTGTTCATTAGCAGTCAACTGAGGTAACATCCCTTATTTTTCGAGTACCCTCCGGAGTATTCGAACTGGTTCCAAGCAATGCTGTTTTGTAAGTGCTCCATCCGTATTGCAATCCCTATTTTTTGTTTAATGTAATTCCCAAGACTCCAACTATTATTGGTATTACCACCACCTTTTTCAGTGACTACAGCTGCTTAATCTCCCAAGCTAACCTGACATATATAGCAATTGTTTTCCTTCTTTATCACACACCTTGTTATCAGCTGGACAGGCTATATCTATGATCCAACACTGTTTGCTTTCTTTCTCAATACAATATCTGGTCTCTTATGTTCAATCTCATTGTTACATTGTATCACAAAGTCCAAAAAGATCTTTGCATCATCATTTTTTATAACGCCCTCAGGGTTATGTTCGTACCACTTTTCTGCTCTGTCAAATGTATATTTGCCACAGCTTGCCCAATGGACTCCTCATGCCATATATGCTATACAGTTTCTCTATTTATGCCACAAATTCTACACTTATCACTTTATGTTGGGTGGTCTACTCTGTGCTTGTAGTTAGTTTTCAGTGCTTGTTCTTGAGCAGCATAGATCAAGGTCTGTTTCCAATTTTAGATCACTTTTAGCCCTTTTTCTCTGTCTGTGCTATCTTCAACATCTCTATGGAATTGTCCATACATTCTTTTTTTCTGTTTCATCCAACTTCAAATGCTTGCACTGTGTTTTTTCTTTACAATCTCTTTGAACATCTCTTACCTTCTTACTTCTAGCAACAGGGGTTCTGTGGAATTTTTTATGTATCACGCTATGCTATTTTCGTCTCTTCTTCCTCTTTTTCATGGAACATATAATCTGTCTGTGTCGATCTTATTCCGTCCATTCAGTTTCCACTTAAGTGTAAGTCTCAGTCTGTGCATATATCTCACCCTAAATTTTTATTTCCTTTCCATCTGTATTATCTCATCAACTTCCAATATCTCTAAGTACTTATAATTTTCATCTTCTATTTGCTTCATAACCTTTCCTGGTGGCAACACCAATCCCTAAATGCTTTTAATTTTGCCTCTGTTCAAGATTAATGTACCACACTTTTTAAATCTGATGTCAGCACTAAATGTATATACCGTATCAACGAGGGAACCTAGCTGGGATTCATTCTTACTATAAAACACAAGGTCGTCCATGAATGATAAGTGGTAGACCTTTTGCTGGCGATTTTTGAATTCATACCCAGCCTCAGCTTTTTCCAAAAGCATTATCAGTGGTATGATGCACAGTAGAAACATCAGTGGTGACAGGCTGTTCTCTTGGAATATATTGTTTCTAAATTTCCTATATATGCTGTCAGTTAAGTCTTCCACTCTTTCATACTTTCCCTTAAGAATTGCTCACAAAAGTAGCCCCAACAATGCACTCAAACACAGAAATAGGGCCGATGCTTATATATATATATATAAATATATATATATATATATTAGTATCAGTGCTCTGAAATAGCGATGTATGTATGAATGTATGTATAGTATATTTGGTAATATACTGTATGTTTATTTAAAAACATCGCTATTTCAGAGCACTGACACTAATTTCTCATTTTTGCTGGACCGGCAACTGTTCTGCTTAATCAGCTCTTAAACATCACTGGAATTCTATAAGTATCCAGCTTCGATAAGTCTCGGCAGAAGCGGAGGGATAAGCAATCTTGATAACCGTTAACAAACGAGAAACAGCTGTCGGTTGCTTCCCTTTGTTTTTGCCGAGACAAAGTAAGTGACATAGTCAGTACTTTAAAACTCATAGCGAATGGTCTTCAAAATGTTTTAAAATAAACATACAGTATATTATCAAATATACTATACCTACATTCATATATATATATATATACCCATAATCTCAAAAATCACAACAAAACAGTATATTTTTTGTTGAATCACCAGTCTGAACAGCAAATCAATAGTGGATTCCGGCCCATAACTTCCCTAGATGAACCGGAGCCAATCCTCTGCGAAACGCGCGTAATAGGTCGTTAGACAATAAAAACCTAAATACATGTAAACGAAACTTCAACGTTATATATATATATATATATATATATATATATAATACTGAAAGTCTGTGATTGCTAGCTTGCTTGCTTGCTTGTCTGTAATGTAATACAGACAAAAGGGCGCACAATGGGAAAATACTTTGAAAGGAAGTTGACCCTGAAATGGGAATACAAATGGAATAAAAGAAGTTTCGCATAAATCGGACCACGGATTCCCTAGATATGGGTTTTTTCCGGGTACCTTCATAAACAAAGAGAGAGAAAGATAGTGAGGAAGAGATAGTGGTTGTGACAGAGTAGATTGAAAGAGAGACATAGGGAGAGGGAGGGGAGGCATAGAAGGAGAATGGAAGAGAGCTGGTGGTGTTGTTGTGTATATATATGTGTGTGTGTGTCTATGACCAGTGTATATAGATCACAGACACCCACATATATATCTTCACACACACATACATATATATATTTATATATATATATATACATACACACACGTATATATATGGGCCTTCCAGTTTCACATTATATAAATGTCTGTGTATATTTTAATTATTTAAAAATTATTTTTAAGTGAACATGATTAAAAAAAAATATTATGAAGTGAATGTGACCAAACGGGTCACGGGTGATCTAGTATATATATATATATATATATATATATATATATATATATATATATATATATATATATAAATGTGTGTGCGTGTGTATGTATATAGTATAGAAAATTACACATCAGTATATATGATATATAGTATATAAAAATATACATAAGCATATATGATATAAAGACTCTATTGCTAATATATTAGTACACGAAATGCAAAATGTTAAGTCTATGAGAGAAAACTTTCTTAATAGTAGACTTGTTATTAATATAAATGGGCGTGATCAAATAACTATGATTGACGGTTTTACTTCTGATATAACTGCGTGCAAATGGATATCTAGGTCAATTGTATTGAATTGACCAGAATAGATGACTCAATACAACATGACGTTCTACAAAAGAAGGATAAGGTAACGAATAATCCTCGATCGACATGAAGTTGACAGTGAGAGTGGCATTAACTGGGAGTAACCATTTAGCTGCACTTAAACATTAACTAAGATTAATGGTTTGACTAATGCACGATAAAAAACCCCTCAAATAAAGAATACTTGTTTTTCTCTTTTAGTCATGGAGGGAAGGGCAAGCCTGTGGAGGTATATTTTTCAGATTCTCAAAATCTGGTGCGAAGAAATTACTCCCAAGCCGGAAACCCAAATGCTAGCAACAGAATGAAATTCAATAAATGGACCCACGGTTCCAGGTGGTGGTATTAAACCAGATGACATTAAATCTACCGCACAAGGTTTCAGGACATAAAGAACCGGAACAGATATCGCAAGGCATCCCGTCTGACTTTGTGACATTTCTGCCAATTCACTACCCTGGATTGATTCTTTTTTATCGACCCCAAAAGATGAAAGACAAAATTGACATCGATTGCATTTG
Source organism: Eledone cirrhosa (assembly GCA_964016885.1). Classification (NCBI taxonomy): domain Eukaryota; kingdom Metazoa; phylum Mollusca; class Cephalopoda; order Octopoda; family Eledonidae; genus Eledone; species Eledone cirrhosa. The sequence goes on from OZ024741.1 coordinate 90,430,030, forward strand.
AACTTAGACTGTAGAGAGCCGAAATATATACCCACAAGTCATTTTATCTAACATTTTAGTGGTTCTGCTAGTGCACCACCCCTTGATGAGGTTATAATAGTGTCAGAACATCTTCAGTGACGTCTCCCATACTTGCCGAATTAATGAATATAATACTACTAATTGATTAATAGACTTTTTCATCTTCAACAAACAATTATATCTAATTAACCTTTTGATGCGTTCTTCATTAAAGGTTTCTACAGATTGAACTGATGTTACTTGCTTTTATAAAATTTATTTTGTCAATTTATTTCTACTTAATAAATTCTTCGAAAGTGTCGAAGCAGTGTAGTGAATATTTAGTAAAAAAACGTTGGATATTCCGTTTTAACCTAAATGTACTAGAATGTCTTTGGTATAGGATTACCATCTTGGTATTGGTTAGAATCAGTAGTTCCGGGTAGTGATGAGATCATACGTCGGGTTTGACGCCGAGTATTCAGTTATTCGATCAACGGAAATATATGATCATTGAATTAGGGTGTTAGTAATTGAGTATTCCACAGATACGTGTAATTTTAACATAAATCTCAGTTAGAACCAATGCGAAACGATATGTGAAAAAGCTAGGCTAGACGTTTGAATTACAGATACAATCCCTCTGGCGGGCTTCCATACGATTTTGTCTACCCTATTTTACTCACGGCGAATTGCCAGAGTCGTTATAACATCAGATAGAATGGCAGAGTCGTTATAACATCAGATAGAATGGCAGAGTCGTTATAACATCAGATAGAATACTTTATGGTATTCATTCTGGCTCTCTGTTCTCTGAGTTCAAATCCCGCCGAGGTCAACTTTGTCTTTCATCCTTTCGAGGTCGATAAAAATAGTACCAGTCTTGTACTGGATTCTTCGTCTCTCTGAAGGAAATCTGCTGTACTCAGGCCTGGAGAGGGATGGATTCCGCCAGGCTTAAAATGCCCTACGACTCTATCAGGAGTTACGAGATCATACCATACCATTTTAGTCACAAAGCTTCGGTCGATCCAAGACTTCAGTCGATGCAAATACTCGACAAGATTCAGTGCGATCGAATCCGGAACTTATTTGTAGTGCAGGAATATAAACAATTAAATCCACCGACGGTAATTAATTGTTTCTACTTTCGGCACAAGGCCAGCAATTAACCAGTACATTACTGGTACTTTATTTTATCGACCCCGTAAGGATGAAAGGCAAAGTTAACCTCGGCGGGATTTGAACTCAGACTGTAAAGGGACGTAACTATGCTAGAAAGCATGGCATCCAACCCTCTACCGATACTGCCAATTCACCACCCTTGGTAATTAATGATAATTATTTTGTCGACTCTTGTGTATTGGAACTCAAAATATAAGTGGATGTAACTAAATACAGCCACTGGATTAGCATGGCTCTCTACTGTTTCTGTTTCTCTATCATCTTTAAAGAAATTTAACTATTGCGATGTTTACTTACAGGCGGCGAATTGACAGAGACGTCAGAACGTCGGATAGAATGCTTTGTGGTATTCAATTCTGCTCTCTGAGTTCAAATCTCGCCGAGATCAACTTTGCCATTAATCCATTCTAGGTCGATAAAAAAGTACCAGTCAAGTACTGGGCCGATTCTTCCCCTATATCTCTATATCTCTTTCTCACTTCTATTATCTCGTTCTCTATTCTCCTCTGGAGGAAATCTGTTGTATTCAAACCTGGAGAAGATTGGGCTTCATCAGGTTTAAAAGGCCATAGAAACAGCGTCACTACAACCCCCTCAGAAGCTACGGGACCACGCATGCATGTTTACGTATATCCATATAACTATGTAACTATGGTGAAAGTTTTATTTTTAAGCAAGTCAAAATAAATATTTATAGCTCTCAAATTTTAAAGCAAAATAGAATTTATCATTGCACATCCTGTAATAGCTTTATATTTTGCATTTGTTGTTCAAGGACGGCGTGGCAGCCGCTTAAATATTTAAAAATACCACTTTTAGACTCAAATTTCCACTTTTTCGGCTCTAGCTCCCACATTAGTCAACCTTAGGTTGTTCAAATTTTACACTACGCTAGATCTGATTATTTCACGTCTTAAAGTGCTTTACATTTTGGATTTTTTGCTCAGGAGCGGCGTGGCAGCCGCTTAAATATTTGAAAATACCACCTTTTCGCTCAAATTTCCGCCTTTTCGGCTCTAGCTCCCACATTTTTCAACCGATTTCGTTCAACTTCGAAACTCCCTCCCCCATCATGCCGTTCGTCAGTGACCCACGTTTCTCGGTGATAGAGGTCATCACCACCCTTCCCCGCATGGCCTGTGTGTGGCCATAGATGGGTCATCGAGAAGCAGTCGCTAAGATCAACACCTTTTCATCAAAGCAGATATTATTTTACCTACCCAGGCAACACGCTGGGTACTGCTGCTAGTATATATATATTGTATATATGTATATATACGGTATATATTTATATATATATATACTGTATATATATATATATGTATACATACTGTATATATGTATATATATATATATATATATATATATATATATATATATATATATATATATATATATATATATATGTGTGTGTGTGTGTGCGTGCGTGTGTGTACGGTCCCATTACACGGCGTCTTAGGTAAGCTTTTTTTCTCTTAGCCGCAAGTCGACTCAAACCATAGAAGTGAAATTGAGTGGAAGGAAATTGTGGTGAAGCCTGTCAGATGGATTATTCCTGTAACTGTAGCAGCCTTGGTGGTTCTACTCGAAAAGTTTGCATGTGTTTGCAGAATACTCGGTCACTTTGTATGCTAATTCAAAGAATAGATCATTCAGTTGATCGAACAACTAGATACTCAACCGACATTATCGACGAGAGTGCCCATCACACACACACGCGCGCACACACGTGCGCACACACGCACACACACACACGCGCGCGCACACACGCACGCACACACACACACACACACACACACACACACATATATATATATAAATATACGTTCTATTATGTTCACATAATTTATTGTAAAATAATTTAAAAACAAACAAAAAGAAACAAACACTCTCTATGACAAGTATTATATCCATATATCAGAAATGGAGATATATTTGCATGGTTTGTCAGCAGTAAAAGGGGATATAATAGCCGAATTATGAAGTTGTCCGCAGGGAATTTGCCAAACCTTTCTAATGATGTGTCATATTTGAACATTTAGACAAGGAAATTTAATTTCAAAACGAAGAAATGATTGTGCTATGAAATTATTCATTTTGTTATTAAGCTACACCGTTCACGACATTTTTAGAAACATAAAGACATTAATTTCACACGGTGGATTGGCAGTATCGGTAGAGGGTCGGACGCCATGCTTTGCAGAGTTACGGCCCTTTATGGTCTGAGTTCAAATCCCGCCGAGGTTAACTTTGCCTTTCATCCTTACGGGATCGATAAAATAAAGTACCAGTAATACACTGGGATAATTGCTGGCCTTGTGCCAATAGTAGAAGCAATTAATTTCGCACTAAAACCATATGGGGATATAATAAACGTGTGAAGAAATCGTGTTAAACCTCTTTTTGTAAATATCAGCATCTACTTAATTTCTAAACTGAGATAAACCAAGCAGTTCTACATAAAACACTCAAACGTGTACTTTATTATCAACAATGTTTGAATCAAGAAGCCCCTAAGAAGCTGTATGATCATTGAAACGGATAAATCTCTATTAGAGAAAGAATTTTAAAGGAAATAAAAGTAGTAGAACTCAGAGCAAACCACATAATTCAGTAGGTCTAAGAGCTCCCTGGAAACAAACAGGAAAAAAATTCAACAGGAAATAATATATGCCAGAGGTATAATATATCAAAGAAAATATCAAAGAAAATATCAAAGAAGAAGACTTACTGAACAAATTAATATCCTTTTTTACTTCTAAAAGTTTAATGATCTTTCATTATAAATATTTCCGCTATTGTAATAATTATCACTGTTTATAATTTGGTGATAACTAATGCATTAGTTACCTAGCATTGCTAACTCTTAACATCCTGTAATGATTTAGCAGAAAATATCTAAAGACAGGTTTGTTAATCCAAATGTTTTGTAGTAATTTTACTAGTGCTCAAATCGCTGCGAAGATTTGCAGTAAAGGTTTTAATTTTCTATGTAAGTCAATCATAGTGCTCTTTTGTATGTTTCGCGAATGTCTTGCTAATTCAGTTTCACGTAGTACTGGGTGTTCAGAGTTAACGTATTTTAGTTTGGTTTACTATAGTACTCAAACATTTCTCCCCCCTTCTCTCTGTTTATCTATCTATCTCGTACACAGAAAAACAAAACAAACAACACAAAACACATACATTTTATGTTTTCAAAATATTGTATGTTTAGAAAATATACTCATTTAGCGCCAATGGTATTTAAACTGAGACTCTTAGGTGGAGTTTAAACTTTCTGTTGCGGGGGTTCCAGTTCGTATTCTGTGGTTGGTTCCTCGCCATTTCCATAGCAAAGACAGCTCCAGGTCATCCCAATTCAATCGGAGTTATAAACAAAGGTGTTCCAGTCATGACCATCCCGTCGTTTGGTATATCCAAAAGTACATTATCGATATGTCCTTTTTAAAAAAGAATAGTAATGTGTGATGTGATTTCAAGAAGTTTTGGCTGTTATTTCTAGCAAGTTGAGCGACCGCGTAGATGTTCCTTTGAAACCAGTTAGCACTGTAAACTATAAGAGCGCTGTATATAATTGCTGCAACCAACCATTTCTCATGCCGAGAAGTTACGGATCCATACATACATACATGGGCGGTGAATAATAGATATGATTTCTTAGAAAAAGACAAGGTTAGAAATCAGGAAACATCGACTGGTACTATATTATCGAGACTGGAGAGATGAGAGGTAATTTCGACTTTAAATTCAGAACGTAG
>OZ024741.1:90439975-90452475 GCA_964016885.1 Eledone cirrhosa
CAGCAGCATTTGTGAGGCTCGCAGATCCGGAGGCCGAGCCTCAGGGAAACACTGATGCGCAAGCAGTCGCTATCCATCTGAGTGCCAGTCGCAAGTGATTGGGTTGTGTTGATCCAGGAACCGCTGTGGGGTTGAGAGGCCGAGCGAAAACATGCCAGAGGGTGTTGTTCGAGCTGGCGCAGCAGCCTGTCTGAAGTCATGTTGCACTGGATGGCGTCCCATTTGTTTTGAATGGACTGGACGTCTACGGAGGAGAGAGGAAGATAGACGTCCACAGAGCGAAGGCTTAGCTGGTCCCATGTCGGTTAGGTCGTATTGCGTTCCCGATCACAGTGGGATCAATTATGTTGTGGAGAACCCTGCTGGCGAGGACTCGACAAGGACACTAACAAAAGAAAAGCCGACAGGGCCAACGAGACTAGAGACCAGAATCTGAAGCCGCCATATCTGACTGGTAAGGAGCCCTGTTGCCAACCGTTTTCATCAAACCGGACGTTGCATATCTCCCCAGCAACCCGTCGGATGCAGATGTCGAGATCTGTGAGGAGAGATGTTTTGCTTTAGCTGGGGGTACTGCGGAAGGTGTACAGGAGCTTTGCAACGGCGAAGAAATTTCTTTAACAGAAAGAGTGCCAGGTTGGTGCCGATCAGGTTCAGTCTGCTTGTCAGTTTCTAGTTGGCGTAAACTGGCCCGGAAGGTAGAATGAATGGCAGGTGGAAGGATCGGTGAGCCGAGGATGTGGACGCGTTCTTCGGAGATCACCTGCATCTGATGAAGTAATCGCATATCCGAGACGGAAGCCGCGAAGCCCTCTGCGTCGTTATTAACGTTTACGACTTGGATGTATTAATCTCGATGCCGTTCCTTGGCAGAGCGGAAACCACTGATAGGAGATCATGACGGACATTCTGCGGGCGCGCCTATCATCACATCATCCAAGCACCAGACGTTGAGAGGGGTAGTGATGCTTCGAGCAACGTTGTCTAACGAGATCAAAGAGGAGGGAGCCAATGGATCGCCCTGTTAGACGACGATTGAAGATGGTATAACCTTGACCGCAGTGAGGAGAATGCCGACTGACAGGTAGGCCACTGGGTAGGCGGACGGGGCACGGCTGTGTCAAGCACTGAGCAAGTGGTCACGGCGCAGAAAGTTGAAGTTATTTCTCATGTCAAGCTTTGCGATGAAATGCCTGGAATCAATCGGCACTGGCTCGGGAGGACAGTCGTTGATAAACTGTCTAGCAGCTGGCGGCCCATCGCATTCTCTGGCCATGCTGACTCCTAACTGCACTCGGCTTAGTTCCTCATCTAGTTCACGTGCGACAGATTTGCAGATGACCTTAGCTGCGAGCCTCCGAAAGACATCTGCTACCGCGATGGGGAATATTCCACTCGTCTTTTTTCCTGAGAGTAAGCGATGAAGTGGGCTGAAAAGAAGAAGCCTCAGGAATAAGGATTCAGAGTGCCGTGAAGGAACCTGTTAATGAGGGTGACAGCAGTGCTTAACATGTGGCACGCGGCTTTGGCAGTATGGTGGGTAACAAGTTTTTGAGGTGGCCGCATCGGAGACCATCGGCAACTCTACTGCTGCTGGCAGTAAATGACCCCAGAGCAGAGATATCTTCATCCGAGACCAGGTAAAGCGGTTGAGGGTCAGGTCGGTGTATGGATCTGAATTCTGCATGTGAGCTCGGTATGTTTTAGCCGGAGAGCGGCCAAGACATCCTCGGTGGGGTAGAGGACGGTGTCGTAAGAGGTGACTACTCTGAAAGCAACCGAGACATCACCCTCATCGAGGGTGATGTCCATTTATCTGGTCGCGAAAACGCTTTAAGCTGGTATCAGATGTGGATGACTGTGGGCACACAAATGAGTGGTGTATCGTCTTCTCAGACTCACTGAGTATAGGCATCTACTGGAAGATCGAAATGTACACCTTGACTAAGGCCGTTGTCGACAGGATGCATCGATTGGCACCAGAGTTGAGGAGTCCGAGGGTGAGTGGAGCGAAATAAAACAATCATCCCCAATCATTGTGTCACTCGGAGCTCAAGGCTTTCTAGGTTGACGATGCAAGGGCATCGGCCAGCGGCACTCAGGCTATCTTCCGAAGTCGACTGAGCCGAGTGACATTGACCAGCCAGGGTTGGGCGACGGACAGGCGCGTTCTATCATCTGGGGGTGTGGTGGATGGCCGCAGCTGCGCTGGAGAGAAAAGGCTGCTACTGCATCTCCACGTTGAGAGCGCATTCGAGGCCCATCGTGTCAGGCCGACGCAATAAAGATGATGGAAACCATCGCACGCAGAACAGTTTCGGCCTTTTTTCCATCTGTATGTGCTCCAGATAGCTCCCTACGGAGAAGAGAGGTAAGGCTGGCAATTATTCTGGGTTTTCTGTTATATTTGGGATTTCAAAAACAATGAAATGTTGAGTCAAGATAATTATCAAGGACAACAGCTTGAAAACAACGTAAACACCTGCCAGTAACATGCGTTGTTAACAATAAACCTGTACATCTATCTATCTATCTTTGTCTCTTTCTGTAAACACACATACAGCCACATACACACACACATATATATATGTCTACATATATATATGTATATATGTATATATATATATATATATATATATATATATATACATATATATATACACACATACATATAAGTGTATATATATATGTATACATATGTATGTGTATATATATATATATATATATATATATATATATATATATATATATATATATATATATATATATAAGTATATATAAGTATTGAAGTTTCCGTTGAAAATTGAAAAAGTCATAGGAGTGAAGAGTGCTCTATGTAAGTTAGAGAGCTAAATTTAAAGTATAATTAACAATACAATATAATTACCTCATTACCAGAGGTTTCCCGAATAAGACGAATACAAGAAACGTCCTCATTCGTTCGTCGGACAAGGCAATTTAAAACATAGTGAAATATTTGAAAAATCTCCTCAAGAAAGGCAAAAGTTCAACGGGCAAAAAAAATATATAAATAAAAGTAATGCAAGAGATATATAAAAATAAAATAATGAAATATAGTTAGGGTATGTGTATAAATGTGTGTATATTCACTCACAAATGTACATATGTGTGTATGTACAAATGCATGTGTATGGTGAAAAAATGTGTGCATAAGTACATATATGAGGGCAAGCATATCAGTGTATGTGTGACCACAAATACGTATATAATATATGTTGAAAAAGAAATTGTAAGATAATAGAGTTAACGTACATCCAGACTCAGGTATTAAGGATTGAAATATATACACATACAAGTATGAAAGCACGCGTATAAACACACACACACGCGCAACCACATACATGCGAGTGATATATACAGGGAAGGGAGTGTATCAGTCAAAGCAGTGTCAGTCTGAAGGTCGATATATATATAAATGTACGTTAAGTCTATTATCTTACAATTTATTTTTCAACATATATTATATACGTATTTGTAGTCACACATACACTGATATGCTTGCCCTGATATATGTACTTACGCACACATTTTTTCACTATACACATATGTACATTTGTGAGTGAATATACACACATTTATACACATACCCTAACTATATTTCATTATTTTATTTTTATATATCTCTTGCATTACTTTTATTTATATATATTTTTTGCCCGTTGAACTTTTGCCTTACTTGAGGAGATTTTTCAAATATTTCACTATGTTTTAAATTGCCTTATCCGACGAACGAATGAGGACGTTTCTTGTATTCGTCTTATTCGGGAAACCTCTGGTAATGAGGTAATTATATTGTATTGTTTATTATACGCAGAAGTGGATATTTCAAAAAACGTTGCAACCGGAGGAAGACAGGAAGACGATACTTTGGTTCGTGGAAACGTTCCCTGGCAAAGAACGGGAAAAAAAGAATATAATACGTCATTAATAGGAGCGGTTTTTTCACTTTAATCTGTTATTTTAATAAATATTTGCTCTACGGTTCTTATATATTTGATATATATTTATCCTTATCGAGCCCTCTTTGGATTTTAGTCTTCAAATTTATTATTATTACTATATATATATATATATATATAAAATGTATATGTATTTATATATATATATGTATATTCATATATGTAAATATTTATGGACAGTAAAAGCATCGAAGATTAAGGCATGGGAGGACTTTGGGGTAAACTGGAATCTGACTTTGCATTAGCAAATAAATTGTTCTGGCAGATTGTTTATCGTCTTCGTAATAAGAAATCATCTACATCTGCTGTTTAGAATGCGTCTAGGGGCCTCCTCTCTTTAGAAGGGTGCATCTTTCCGAGGTGGAGAAAATACTTTGCTGATCTTTTAAATCAGATCACAACAGTAATCTTCTAATGTGCACGAAGTGCATCTGGAAACGATGACTAATCTCTTGGAGACCGTGCGGTTAGAAAGAAGCTGATGAGTTCATACGACGCTAAAGTTCTATTTTTCTTGTTAGCTTACTTTCGTTATCCTTTCTCCATTATGTTTTATTCGCAATTCTCCAAACGTTCTGTACCATCGATCTCATTCCCGCTTTTCTCTTCTCCTCTTCTCTTCTCTCATTTCTCACCTCATGCTTTAGACTATCTTTCTTTCTCTCCCCTTTTCCGTTACTCGGCTTAATATGTGGTCATATCTTACAGCAACCCATCGCGCTGAGAATCTTACAATTTATGAAAATGCACATATAGATGATGATTTCTTTCGAATGAACCAGTTCTAGTCCTGTAGAAACCATTTCTATATTAAATTTGATATATGGACTGTCGCCACCAGTTGGAGTAGTGGAAACTAATTAATTAATCCGGGGAGAGAGAATCTAATTCACCACCTACACAAAATCGCCTTTCTCACTATTTAACGTATTAACGTGCATCTGTTTTCATTTGGGTTGGCATCTTAAGGATACTAGCTTAATTAAAACATCGAGTGAGTGGGAAAACAATCGAAGATTTCCGGTACTATCCGATGACCTCGTCTCAGTATAATTATTTATACCCCTAGGGATAAGCCGTATCTAAATTGTAAGTCGAACTTGTTATTCCGTTTATTATAGTTCGATTTTATTAATTGTTTGCAGTTTTTGTCTTTGCTTTCTACTTAGAGGTTCTGGTCGAGTGCATCTTGGTTCATTTTTTCTTTGTTCATTTTGAAAGAATGCGCCAGCGTGATCTTTTAAAATAGTACGTGCCTGATTACCTGATTACACTGTCACATGACACTGAGAGTGGAGGAGATTACTACTGCAATGGTGATATCAAACCAAGACGGTACACAGACACTAAACTATTCAGAAGAGGCTAATATCTCCATCTATTTCACGAAGTCCAGCCTGTTTACCTATCCCAATAATCTCCCCATGCGCATTTTGTATTACCTTCTTAAAACTCAGCTGTTATGCAAAGGAATTTGAATATATTTTACCCCAGAGAAGATTCAATGTAGTTATTTTCACTTCTCACTATGCATTTATCAATTTTTAATACTGTTAACGATATGGTAACTACGTCAAAATTAATTTATCACACATTTAGGCTCACCATCTAAGAATGTAATCAATTGCCTAAAGGTGTGTTGTAAAAAGTGGGCCTTCAATGTAACACTAAACTCAAGCCGGTTGTGTTTGGAAGCGGAAAAATTAGTTGAATATTATTTGTCAAGTCATCCAGGTTAGATGGGTGACCTGGAGCATTTTCCATAAAATGCAAGGTTGGTTTTATTTTCAAGATTCATAACAATATTTTTTGACATGAAGCAAACCAATATTAAACGTCACTCTAGTCGTGCATACCTTTATATTTGATCCCATATCCATGTACCAAGAACACGATAATTACACTACCAGTTTATAGTCGCTGGCAGTTCAGTTGTAGATAACTTAAAGCATTATCACCAAATTGGGGAACCACATGAATTTTCTACTGTTCGTATCTTCCTTCGTTAATAGTATTACTGTAAAGCGGCTGCAGCTTTACTACCAGCATTTGCAACCTCACCTGTTATTTGCATGTTATCCAATTTCGAGCGAATCGTGAAACGCCCAAAACAATCATAACCCACCACGAAATTTTCACATTTAGCACTAGAATCCTGCTTCTTCTTAAGGTCATCAAATAAAAGTTAAGATTTTATTTCTACAACAAGTAGCGAATACGGAAAGCGACGCTCGTGCACGTCCCCCATTCCTATGTTAACATTTTTTTTCATATTTTTCAATATGCTGGTTTTATTCTTAGTTAATTTTGTAGCAGCTAGAAGTGTTTCACTTTTGCACACAATCTTTAATTATTTTGGCAATAACCGCAAATTGTTCATGCAGTTGTTGGCTGCAAACCGAGAACTCTTCAAATATCTTCAACACACTGTCCGTCATCGAATATCACTTGGAATTTCATATCTAAAGTTATATATTTTCTCTGTGCTCAAAGATAACAGTAGTGCACTGTATAAGTTTAACCCCTATTGTAACCGATAACTCAAGGACGAAATTGACAAGTTTTGAATTTGACAGATTTGTAGTAGTTTGATAACCAACCACTTTGTTTTAATTTGTATACTAAGCTCCTTCTACATTAAGCAATTGATTAATTAGTTATTTATTTGTTCATTGTCTTGTCCATTGTATGATAGGCAGCAAGTTCAGCTTTTCTTACATCACTTAAACACAAACAAGGAAGACAAATATTTCAAGAAAATATCTTTGGCGGATATTGTGCAATTCGAGAAGAGTCTATCTGGTACTATTGAATATATCAGAAATCTGGATTTTGTGGTCAGTGACATTGAAGCCTCTTGGAAAGAAACCTACGCAAAGCTGTCTACACGTCATCTGCTGAAACCATAGGGTTTTGTAAATGGAATCACCAGGACTGGCTTAATGAAAACAATTCTGAAATTCCCTATCCATGGATCCCACAGGGTGAGGACTGCTGGCAGGGATCCCTCATCCAAAGAGCTGTTCATTCCTTTGATAAGCACGCCGCCCAGGGTTGCCTTAAGAAAGAAGTCTGGTGGTGAAACTAAGCAAGAGAAATGCAAGAGGGAGCAGATATCCATAATATGAAATCATTTTATGACAGTTTAAACACTGTTTATGATTGAAAAACTAAATAATACTTCACATCTATTTTCTTCGGAGTGGGTGGGGGTGGGGGTCACAGTTACAGATTGGAATAATATCCTTAAAATATGGGCGGAATCTCTTAATCGTCTGTTGAATCGCAAATCTATCTGTTGTTGATGATGAAGTAATGTAATAAACTCAATCAATGAGAGGAATCTATATATGGGAAATTGGCTGTGGTTCCAACTGTTAATGAAGTTAAAAAAAGTCGATTAATCACATGCCTTATTGCAACGGAATACCTTCGGGGATTTTACGACTAAATAGGCTTGAATTTTACTGCACCTATAGTGAAAATTGAGATGTGTGCTGTGCTGCAATGAGTCAAACAACCGAAATTTCAAATCCCACAGTAAAAACATTCCAGTATTTGTCCCTGGTCTATGAATTCTGAATTTAAGTCCTACCAAGGCTAACTTTGCTTTCATCATTTTGGGCGTCGATTAATAAAGTGCCTTTACGGGAGTTGATTTTTCTCTCAATTTCTCCCCTTACATTTTTTTCCGAAGAAATCGGCTGATGTCAGATCAGTAGAATAGGTTCTGCTAAATTTAAACGTCCATACACGCCGTTTGTCTTTTTGGTGTCCCTACGATTCCCTCAAAGTTAAGAGTCCTAGGAAGGAATAAAAGAAGAAAGAAAGAAAAGTTGATTATATTAACCCAGTGGTTTACTGACAATTTATTTTATCGAGACCGGGTGGATAAAATATAACGTCACCCTCGACGGGATTTGAACTCAGAATTTAAAAGGTTATAATTAATACATTTTTCCTAAAACTCTACTGATTCTGCTAATATTTTCTAGATATAAAGAATATTAACATAACAAACTATATTATAAGAATCTTATGCTCCTGTATATCATATATATTTACATTATTCTTTTATGGAAATTTGGTCAGCCGTTAAAATGTATCCAAGTCTTCCTTTCATTTTATGAGATGGAACAAGTTTTATAATATGATCTGTACTCTAGTTTGTTAAGAAATGTCCTCTAGCATAACCTTGTTGATTATGTCATGACTTCCTGGATAAATATAACATTGGCACAAGCCCAGACAGCTTCAGGAAACAGTGAATTCATCAAGAATGTTTCACTACTGAGAAGAGAAAATATATGATAAGATTATGACAATTATCATTTTCAGAATTACTCTTCGAAGAGATAGAAATCACAATACTATGTTTCTATACTTTTAGAGCCAACTAATCTCATTTAAACTCAGACTCTTGTGCTTCTATCAGATTTGACCTCCTCATCAGTAATTCCTTCAATTCCAAGTGATCCTTTAGCTGTTTATTATACCTAAAATACTTCCATCACCACTATGGAGGATCTAATAAGAACCAATTCAAATAAATTTAGTATAACGAGACAGCGATTTGGCTGAGTCGTTAGAGCGTCAGATTAGAAGCTTTGCACTACTTGTTTTGGTTTTCTGCGCTTCGAATTCAAATAACACTAAATTCAAATTTACTTTAATCCTTTCAGAGTCGATAAATAAGTAGCAATCCAGGGCGGTGGATTAGCAGGATCTTTAGATCGCCGGACAAGATGCCTTGTGTCTGTTCCAGTACTGTGCGCTTTTAGTTCAAATCTCGCCTATTATCCCCTGGTAAAACTTCGTAAACCGTCACTTCCTATGAGATGCAGCCCCATAAAAGGCAGATAAAATCTCCGTAGATGTGAACCATAACAACTAACAACAACAGCGGCAATTAATGTTAAATAATTACAATACCATTAGGAAAATTGGTACTTTATTTCTTCTAGCACTTGTAGATTTTCATTGGATTAACCATAGAGTTCTTTTCAAGGCGACAAAATTGAAGACAAAAATATTTTGGAAAAAAAAAACAACTAATATTAGGGACATTTTTTAGCATTTGTTTTACATTTGCTGCAATTTGAACCATAACCATTAGAAGTTTATTTTAATTCTGAGTGTGTCACTCACGCCTTAAAATAGAACTAAATTTTATTTCATTTCTGTGAAAGTATTCGTATGTTGAACTAGTTCAGTTAGAATAAGGTTTGTATAATGTGTTTTCTAGCATCTTTTGTCAGTCATTTCCAAATGTCCTTCCCTTTCTCTGTATCGTTCTTATCACATCAATCTTCAAGTAGGTAACATATCAACTATCAACATTTACTGATATTATCTACACAGGGGATTTACGTCTTTGATTTTTACTTTCCATCTTCTCTGCCTCTTTATTTCTTTCTCTTTCTCCCTTCACACAAATATTCATATGTATGTATGTATGTATGTATGTATGTATGTATGTATGTATGTATGTATGTATGTATGTATGTATGTATGTATGTATATATATATATAATAATCCAAGGTCAAAAGGAAAGACTAACACAGAGAACAATTACACAAAATGGTATTAGTTTAACATTTGCGGGAAAAGGAAAACAATGTCTCACCAACGTATCGGATGTCAGCCCTTCACCAGTGAATATACATACATATGATGGCTGCCGCCTCGCTATCGAGTATGTCCATTGCACGATCTAATATTATTAATAATTATAAATTAATTCTGATGCCTGTGCGTGAAGATATTTTTTAAAGTGCGGAAAGACTGTGCACTGAGCCAATCCCACTCTCTGAGCGACAGTAGCTATAACCCGAAAAGAAGAAAATATCAACATTATCGGTAACTACCGAGTCGCAGGTTTTATACCGGAGTTATCCCAGTTTCCTGAGTTACCTTCTCCTAGAAGAATGCCCAGACAAAGGCTAGGGGTCCTTCATTCCCAGTGGTTTAACCGAACGATCGAGTATCCCGATTATTTCTATGTTCCCGCGCATATACATACACATACACATTATATATATATATACATGCATAAATACATACACATATGCATTCTTCTTCTTCTTCTTGACTTGTACGAGTCGTTTAGAAAAAAACTTTTCCGTTGTATAGGAGCAATCATCCGCTGATGAAGTGCTGCAGCTCCCAGTTATGTAATGTCTGTAGATATTACATAACAACTGCGAATAACAGTTACAATTGTAACTATTGTGAGAAGATAGTACAACAAAAACTATCTATAGTCCAGGTTCATATCACACACACACACACCCACACACCCACACACACACACATATATATATATGTAATCTGTGCCGTTTATTTACTAATAATGAAATTGTGTGCACTCGGAGTTATAGATTTGCATTTCTTATGTACAGATCTTGTAATACTATTGAGTGAATAAGTGACGACCGGGGCTGTACTGATTCTGTTTAGCTAGTTTTGTAAACCATATATAAGAAAAGAGATATTTAATTTGCTGCTAATTCAACAAATATATTTATAACAGATTCGAAGCACTCTACATGTTTTCTGGAGTATAATATCAATGATATTAATAAATGGAAACTATATTTATAAAACCATATTTATTTTATTATATATATTTCAAGGGTACCAACATTTTAGTACGTTCTCATCAGATAAAATACAAAATTTGTTTTATAAATGGTGACATACCCAAGAAACCTAACCTTATCGGTTCAGGTTCAGTTTGAACCGATAACTGAACCTGAACCGATAAGGTCTGGTTTCTTGGGTATGTCAACATTTATAAAACAAATTTTGTATTTTATCTGATGAGGGCGTACCAAATTTTGGTACCCTTGAAATCTAAACTATAATAAAGGAAGGTCTGCGGGATTGCGTACGGTTTATTTTTTTTATCCTGTTTGTAAAATAAGTTGGATTACTTTGAATAAATAATGAATGAATATTACATAATTTATCTACAAAATTTCGTGGCTGTTTATTAAATATATTTTATTATTTATTTAAAGATTCACTTCTTTAAAATTTTCAAATGTGAACACTTCCGGTGGAGATCGCTTAAATAAACATACTTTTTTTCTGTCACTAATTTTCTCCTAATGCAGTTTATATATAATATCGTCTTTTTTAGTGTATCATGGATTACGTTACTGATTACATAACGCAGTCTTCGTTCAATTTCTGTGTAATTTCGATTTTATTTGATGTATCATATCAACATGTATATATACTTGCGTATAATATCAATATACACACTACACATGCTAGCAGAAAACCACCCGAAGGGTGGTTTTTCTGCTAGTATATATAATAAAATAAATATGGTTTTATAAATATAGTTTCCATTTATTAATATCATTGATATATATATATATATATATATATATATATATATATATATATATATATATATATATATATATATTAGAATTGGTGCTCTGAAATAGCGATATATATATGAATGTATATATGAATGTATATATATATGAATGTATATATGAATGTATATATGAATGTATTTTGCAATATACTGTATACTTAATTAAAAGCATTTTCAAGACCTTACGCTATTGTTTTAAAGTAGTGACTATATCAAACAAAGGGAGATAAGCTGACAGTACGCATACAGTGTATTGCAAAATACACTATATATACATTCATATATATATATATATCGCTATGTTAGAGCCCCAATTCTAATTTTCAATTTTTGCTGGACCGGCAACCGCTCTGTATAATCAGTTCCTGATTATTACTGGAATTCTATAAGAATCCAACATTCATAATTTTCAGCAAGCAAAGGGAGTACTAAGCTCTGAGGAGTACCAACAGTACGAAACCAACAAAAATCTCATCCCACACGTGTACCCAGAACAAACAACAGGAAGACACAGTAAATATATATCGTTTAATGTATGAGTGTGTATGTGTGCATCCGTATGCAAATGAGGATGTGTGACGCGTTTGTTTTCCTTTAATATTTCTAAGTGGTGTTTTCTTTTATTGTTACGTAATTTACAATCTGAATTCAAATCCCAACGAGGTTAGCTTTGCCTTTCATCCTTACAGGGTCGATAACATAAAGTACCAGTAACGCACTGGGGTCGATTTAATTGACTTTCCGCTCCCCAAAATTGATGGCCTTCTGCTTAGAAATCCCGCCGAGGTTAACTTTGCCTTTCATCATTATGGGGGCGATAAAATAAAGTACCAGTAATACCCTGGGATAATTGCTAGCCTTGCGCCAAAAGTAGAAACAATTATTACGTAATAAGTAAAAAAGGATAAATAGATATGTAGACAGGCAGAGATTACATAGATACATAGGGAGATAGATAGATAGATAGAGAGTGAGGTGATAGTTAGTGTGACAGACACACATCTAAAAGGAAGTTTACATATATAAACTACAGCAATTACTCATCATTGTGTATGACTTTATAGCATTTACTACATTTATCATATAAACCATATATCTAATAATATATTAAATTATGCATTAAGCA
>OZ024741.1:90467475-90482475 GCA_964016885.1 Eledone cirrhosa
GTATGTATGTTTATATATGTGTA
The DNA here is from genome assembly GCA_964016885.1 of Eledone cirrhosa. Taxonomy (NCBI): domain Eukaryota; kingdom Metazoa; phylum Mollusca; class Cephalopoda; order Octopoda; family Eledonidae; genus Eledone; species Eledone cirrhosa. The sequence continues at coordinate 90,467,499 of OZ024741.1, forward strand.
TGTATATATATTTATATATATGTATGTATGTTTCGGACGCTAGTCCTTCACCAGACGAAAGAATGAGAATAAGATAGATTGAGTGGACGGACGGGCTGGTTGCATTTTGAAAAAATATCTTTAGATGAAATTAACAGGTCTTGGAAAACTGTTGGTGCTATATATATATATATATATATATATATATATATATATATATATATATATATATATATATATATATATATATAATCCTAAGTCTGGCAGGCATGGAAAGATCTCCTTTGCGTGCTATTAGAATGAGAAAATTCGAATTCTTTGGCCACATAACAGAAGTTTGGAGAAGCTGATTCTTTGTGACAAGATCACTGGAAAGAGGAGACAAGGAAGACAAAGAACAACATTTATAGACAGTCTGAACAAATAGGTCAACGAAAATAGGACAAGAAAGTGCGACCTCATCCGGAATACTGACAACAGGAAGGACTGGAGAGCCACGATCGCCGATGTCTGGAACAGACCTGGCACCTGATAATGATGATAAAATACTGAATAGAAGAAACCAAGACTGTGTGTGTATATAAATTTACACATTTTTAGTATATAGACATGTAAACGTCAAATATACCTATTTTCCTTGTAAACTGAAAAACAAAATGATAAACACCTTTAATTGAATTTCAGACTTAGTTGGTTCCTACATTAGGTGTGTATCTCATCCAAACGACCACAAGGAAACAGAGGACTTTATATGCCCTATCATTCGTAGTAGTATTCTGAAATGGCTGCACGAATTTTATTCGTGTTAACAGTTAATTAAGATATGTACATTAAGTTGTGCGCTAAGCAGTAGTTAGTACTTTAAGGTTGATACTGAAGTGAGACAGGTTAGTATGTTTTCACCGTTGTTTTTCCTTCTGGTCATTTATTTCCTGATGTGGTGCTCTATGGATAAATCAGGAGTCGAAATGTCTTGAATTGTAGAAAAATGTCTCATCTATCTTGACTTTTGGATTAAATTGCACCCTTGGCAGAGTCAGGTTCAACACATCAGCAGATGACTACCAGATTAACAGAAAAAAAGCTCTGAAAGGGTAGGCTTAAGACTCAGCAGTAAGAAGACAAAAGCAATGCAGACAAGTGGATTTAGTGGATCAGGTATTCAGATAAACTAAAACCAAAGGTTACCAGACTATTTTCCTGCCAACTGTAATTTACACAGAGAAAACCTGGAAGATGACTGCCAAAATAACACTGAAGTGGAATGTATTCCATCAATGATGTTTACGCAGAATACTTAAGACAACATACAGAGGTCGGTTTACGGTTCACCAACAATGAAGTACTGAGGGGAGCTAGTTACGTAGCCCGCAGGAAATTGTGGCAGAATGAAGAAGAGACTTGCAGTAAATTCCTTCGTAAGTCTAGAGCGGTGTTGGTAACACCAGATGGAAGCAGAGGAAGACCAAAAAGCCATGGCGTGATACTTTCAAGGAAGACTTGAAATAACTTATCACATGGTAACAGGAAGGCGATCGAATAGAAATCTAGGCTGATTAAGCGTCTTCTTGTTGCCCGATGTACAGGATGACAGCGCAGGAAGAAGTAAATACTAAGTACAAAAAAAGTCAAAAACTAACTACGTAGATTCTCATATATATGTTATGCAATTTTAATTAACTATGTGGGACAAAAGATAACGGAGACACAGATTGGAATCGGCCCCTCCTCTTATATACTCATGTTATATATTACTAATACTTGATAATTTATGAAACATATGTGCATATGCATATATATATATATATATATATATATATATATATATATATATATATATATATATATATATATTCTCTTTTACTCTTTAACCTGTTCCAGCCATCCGGCCGAGGCCATGCTGGGGCACCGCCCTTGTTGCTACACATTCTATTTCCAGTCTATGTTGGCTGGCCATTGGTGTAAGAAGAAATTCATTGCTGCTGCCCTTAGGTTACCTTTGTACTGTGCCGTGGGCCCATCCGGGATCCTGGATAGCACGGTGTTAAGATGTTATATATATATACAGTATATATAAGGTAAAAAGATCTTTTTTCCTTATACTTTCACTGGAGGAGGACGTCTCGTTTTTTTTTTCATTTTGTAAAAAAAACCCTCATTTTCTAATATATATATATATATATATATATATATATATATATATATATATATATATATATATATATATATATATATATATTTATTTATATATAAGCATAAATGTTTCCCAAATCAAGTATTAGTCATCGTAAATTAATATGCAGTATACACTCATAAGTTAAAAGAGTGCCAGGAACGTTAATATACCATATTGAATAACCTACATTATTTACTTTCATCCATCTGGGACTGCCGTTCAAGGTCATCGCCGAAGCGTTGCTTAAATTGGAATAACTTATATAAGTAGATCTATTCAGTCGGCGATATTGTGACCTTGTATCAATAACAGAATTCATTGTTTATGTATTATTTAGATGCAAATAATCTCTCGACAGTATCTCTACAAGAATCCCTTGGTGGAATATAGTACCAGTAGTATAGTGAAATAAACTCTTTCTCTTATACCATTGTACATATTTATATGTATATCTTGTAACACTTGTAAAGAAAAGGGTTGTTGAAAATCAGAAGTACGTACATTTTAGATACAAAGGAACTTCTTAGTATTGAACTTTCCAAATTTTTCCAAATTTTTCCATTTGTAGATGTGCGCTACCATTCACCTAGAATAGGAAATAAAGGTTATGAAGATGATTTTATCAACCACCTCAACTTACGACACGTTCATAGTTGTTAGCATACGATTGGGTAGTGATGATTCATGTCTACCACACTGGTATTAGCAATAAGTGAATAGATTCATATAATTGGAAGGTAAGAAGGTTACTTCATACCCTCTTATTTCATATCATCAATTACTAAAGACAATTAGCGCCTGTGTTGTTTTTTTCATATTCAGACAGAAAACCACACAGTTTTTGCGTTAAGGCTCACAACTCAAGAAAACTGACAAATTGTGATGGGAAAATGTACAAAGAGATAATTACCATAAGCACAGTTGATGTGAAAGAACACGTAGCCAAGGTACCAAACTGAAAATCCCCCGGACCAGATGGGGTCCACGGAATTTGATTGAAGAGATGCAATGCAATACATGAAAGACTGGCAACACAATTGACTGTTTGTATCCAGAGAGGTGCAGTACTCACCTGAATAGTTACAGAGAGAACAACGCTTGTGATAAAAGATAGAAGTAAGGGGAATGCTGTGGGAAACTATCGCATGCCTAAACATAATATGGAAAGTTCTCACTGGGATATTTGCAAGGAAGACATATGCTTTAGTGGCACAGGAAGAAATAGTGCCAAGAGAACAAAAATGATGTAGGAAAAAGTCCTAGGGTACTAAGGAGCACCTGGTTATTGATAAGACAGTTTTGAGGCATTGTAAGAAATATCACACAAACATGTATATGGCCTGGGTTGACTTTAAGAAGGAATATGATATGGTGTCCCATTCGTGAATTGGTGAATGCCTGTGGATGTGTGGCATTGCTGGTAACATCACAAAGTTTATACTAAATAGTATGCCAGAGTGGAAAAACAAGTTACATTCAAGCAATGTCTTTTTGGGAGAAGTAGAAATTAAAAGAGGTATCTTCCAAAGGGACTCATTCTCACCGTTACTATTTGTTATAGCACTGATACCTACTTACACTCAGAAAAATAAAACTGGGCTACCGTGAATAAAAATAACGAGTCAAGAAGATTATAAAATTCTTCAGAAATTGAGAGACTGCATGTCAAGAAAAAACACAGGCAAAATCTTAAATACACAGATTAAACGAAATTGAAAACGGATATTTCTCGGGTTAATGACATTAAAATATATAGTTACAGGATGTTACCCAGTACATGAAGGTTGTGAAAGCAGGACCAGTTCTAGTGCGAGAAATGATGACTGAGAAAGAAAAAAAACAAAACAAAAGAAGCTTAGGAAAGAAGCATATTGAAAAAGAAGAATTGTAAATGGCATTGCCAAGATCCGGAAAGATACTAGCAGGATAGGAGCAAGGAAAAATGACAAGAAAAAAGACAAGTAGGAGCTAATTAAAAAGTACAAATTAAAGAGGAAGGGCTTTTCATTTGTTATAGAAAGACTGGAACGAAGAATACCTGCAAAAACTATCAAAGTAAGGGGATATAACAACAGAATCAAACAGTTCGTAGAAAATACAGGGATTTGTGATAAACGAAAGTAGATTTTACAAAAGAATGGGAGGAGTAGATTCACGTATAATACAACCTAATCCAGAGAAGGTTAGCAGATTCTGGACGCAGCTATGGAAAGCTGGTGTTATGCACAACAGCCAGGCAGAGTGGCTTAGATGACCCAAAGAAAAGATGAAAGGTGAGAAACAAAGGAATATTAGGAATATAAGGATGTCACAAAAAGATTGAACTGAATGCCGGATTGGAAGGGAAGGAACCAGATAATATATATGGGTATTGGAAGAAATTTACAGCTGTACGTGATGCTTTATTCAATACATTGGAAGAATATGTGAGATCAGGTTTTATGCCTGAAGGGTTAGTTGACGGCCGCACCGCCTTGATCATGACAGATCTGGCAAAAGAAACAGAAGCAGGGGGAAGGGAAAGTCGATTAAATCGACCCCAGTGCTTACTGGTACTTTATTTTATCGACCCCGTAAGGATGAAAGGCAAAGCTAACCTTGGCGGGATTTCAACTCAGAACATAAAGGGCCGTAACTCTATTAGAAATTTGGTGATATGTCGGTTATATCAATCCCAGAACCTGATTGGTATTTACTTTATCCACCCCAAAAAGATGAAAAGCAAAGTCAGCTGGATTTAAACCCAGAACCTGCAGAGTCGTAATTAAATATTCTCCTATGGTCTAACGATTTCGTCATCAACCTTGTAATAATAATGATTATTATTTCCTCTATAGTAGTAGGTCGTATACTGTGAGTATATAATGTTTATGTGTCAGTCATTTGTGACAATTGGAGGCCAAATGGCTTCTCTTAGGGAAAGAAGAAACCAGTTCGTGGAATCCAGCTGAAGCCTACCTCAATGTTTTCGAAAACATCGACGACGTCTATTATTTTGGTGTCAAAATAAAACTCGGAGCCATGTAATTTTATAAATTGTTTTCCTAAGTAATTAATATAAACTTCCTTCAATTGGATTTTTCGTTGGCTTCCACTCTTAATTGGTACACAGGTCTGTGATTAAAGGAAAAGATGAATAGCAGAACAGAACTAATTACTTCAATATGAATAGAACATTCTAAAAATTAATATTCCATATAATATATTTTCTTCGATATCGCTAAATATAATATAGTATTATATGTTATTCTATTCAAAATTTGTTTTAAGAAATAATTATTTTCAATAACTTTCAGTAAAAAAATAAAATAAAGAATGTTGCCATTGTTTTGTTTTTGTTACTATAAACGTTACTTATTTTCTGTCACAATTTCATCGTCTTATTTTTTATTTTAGTTTGATTGTTTTAGGCTAAAGTAAAAATAAAATAACATTATTGTTATACTTTGGGAGAGTCATGTTACCAATAAAATCACACGCACCTGTTGGTTTTCACTTCAATTTATTATGAATTTCCGGAAATGCATAGTCTGCAAGTTAAGCCCTCCAATTAACTGCAAAACTAGGAACGTAGTATATAGCATAAGATACACTGAGAGACAGTGTAGGAATAAGAATATAACATACATAGGTGAAACAGCCCGTAGCATAGGAGAAAGGATAAGTGAACACTAGCGAGAACTTCAGGATGGGAAAAACTCATCAGTACTCCACCAACAGCCCAAAATAAAAGATAATTAGAGAACAAAATAGAAGACATTAGAGAACATAGAGATAAAAATCATATCCACACACAATGCTCAGGAAAATCACAGAGGCAACAAATATAAACTCCAACCAAAATTAAACAGAAAATATGACTGGAATAGCAACATCACAACTAGTAATTAAGGACAAAAAGAAGACATACAGACACACACAAAAACCAAACTATCAAAACAAACCAGACACACACAGATAGAACAAAAAATCAACTAGTGACAAATAAATAATCATATAAATAAAAAAAATAAAAACACACGCACGCTCAAACTAAGCACACAACACACAACACACAAAACAAGATGTTGTAGAACAGAACAAAGGAGAGACACACAAAATAAAAAACCTAGTCACTGAGGAGGTCACAGAATGTGTGACGACAGAGCTTTGACAATATATAAACAACCTTCCGGTTATCGAACCAACCAACCAACCGGAAATTTATAATAAATTGAAGTGAAAACCAGCAGGTGCGTGTGTGTTTTTATTGGCAAAGTATAACAATATCTGTTTCAACACACGATTTCAGATAAGAAATCTCACAAAACAAATTCAAAAAATAAAATTATAGTTACGAGTATGAGTAAACTATGTATAATTTAAATGAATAAACATTGTTTTCTCTGATCGAGACGAAGCGGATATATATGAATTCATAGAAAAATGAGAAAACTCATCGTTAGAACAGCTGTTAAAACAGCCAAATGCTGTCAATGACAGCAATGGGCAAACATGCCTGTTGTAGATTGTGAAGCCGTTAGCAAAAACTGGAAAAGTCTGAGGCAGATAAAAAAAATCAATGTAATTTGAGTCTTATTTTACATAGATGGAATGTTAAACTCAGCAAATGCCTTGGAATCAAAATTTGACAAGAGTTCTATGCAACATCGGGAAGAATGTGGCATGTTACTGTTTGTAAGAATCTGCCAGATATCATCAACAGCTAGTCTCTTATTAGTAATTATTCTAAATGTAAACAATTGCGAGAATAGTTTATTATAATTAAGAATAAATCTAATTCCCACACGAATTTCTATCAACAATGAAGTCTTTTACTATACTTGACCGCTCTATAGAGGTTTCTATGTAGACCGTGGGTGTTAACTAACAAAAGGTTGAATTACTGAGAAGGGAAAACTGGTATTACATTTCGTTGAAGAAGCGGTAATAGTAGCAGCATGATTATCATCACCATCAGCAGCAACAGCAGCAGCAACGGCAGCAGCAACAGCAGCAGCAACGGCAGCAGCAGCAGCAAAAACAGCAGCAGCAACAGCAACAGTAGTTGTGACAATAACTGCAGTTATAAGTTAAATGTTAGTAAAACATTTCCCTTCTAAAAGTAGGGGCTGCCATAAAAAAATAATGATTTAACATCGGGTTTGTTGGCTGTTATATTTTTGATATTTCATTTTAAATTAAGTGTAATTTGAAAAAAAAGTAACTATTTATTATGGAAGACCGAACGTAGAATCACATCGTTGGGTTCGATGTTTTGATGTCAGAATGTGTAATAAAACATCAATATATAATTCTGGGGAATAGCTAATGAAAATAACAGGAAAATGGAATGTCAAATTTGGAAGGAAAGGCTGACAAAGAATCAGATATAATCATTAACAGAATATAACCACTTAAAGATAGAAATGTTGAAAAACAGCAGCCTCATGATGATGCAAGAGATCAGAGTTAATATGTTAAAGAACAACAACTGCTATAGCGAACTCTTAAGGCAAAGGAATAGAAAGGACAGAATAACAGATTTCATGTTAGTGAATTAGAAATTATATAGAATGGGTTGATAGCAAAAGCTGTTTTGAAAAGTGTCCTGATTTTAATATAGATTTATTACATTACATTAACTGAAATGCATATTTGTACATTTTACACACATTTCTCTTGCTTTCCCAGAATGATTATGACTCACCATGACCAGCTGGCTGGTTAGTTTCATATCCTTAAATCATTTGTAGCTCTATGTAGGTTACTCAGATTACGAAATTTCAAGTTCCGTGAAATACCATTTCGACCAATAGATTTCGTGGTTTCCCCAAGAGCCAAGTTTTTTCTAATACCTGCATAAACCGTGTACTAGAAAATATTTCTTTGCCAATTAGAACTTATTTATATCATAATAAATTTTATCAAGAGAATCAATTAGGATGAACATTTGGTAGTACCATCAAAATGTAGTTATGCTAAGAGAGCCCAGCCCAATTTCCTTAACTTCAAACAGTATATTTCAAAGCTATATTTTTACTTACTTAAACGAATTGCTACAACACAAGTTAATTGCTTATGGCGTTTTAGGTGTTTTCCCACAAAATTACATTATTATGCCAACAAGTGATAAATCATAGACTCTAAAGTTGCTTAATTATTCAAAACACTGCTGTAGATTAATGTATCTTTCTATTTATTATTAGAGAATTTGAACTTGAGTGTCTTATCAGACTTAACTTTCTACTCAATCAGTTTTTTTATGTCTGGAGTTTGTCGGCACCATCCATTATCCAATTTGTAAAACTATTTATAATGAAGAAAATAATTTACAGACTCATATCATTCGGAGTATAGGAAAGTCTGTATCTTTTCAAGATATAATTCAAAGGAAAATGAATTAATTATACATATTACTTTTACAGAAAACCAAGGTCATAGGGAAAATACAAAGTTAATCATTATGTATTTTTTATTGGAATACGTTTGAGGCCTTAGATAAGATAACGTTTTATGGACAAACATGAGAAACACTAAAGTAATGTTTGATTGGATTAAATATGGAATCTTGTTGTTCCATATTCTAATTCAAATTTCATAGCTAGTGTATTTGTGTTATATTTGATGGCAAATCTTTGATATCATAGTATCAGTATATCCGTACCTCTAACGGAGGTAGAGAGACAGAATTCATAGTGTTGGATAGAATATCATTGCAGTATTCATTCTGGCTCTTTACATTCTGATTTCAAATCCCGCCAAGGTCAACTTTGTCTATCATCTTTCCAGAATCAATGAGATATTCTTCTTCTTCGCCTGAGAGGGTCGTGGGGGAAGATTCCCCAAACACTTCTTCCAGAAGGTCCTGTCAGAAGCAACGGTCTCTAACTGATCCGACTGGATCCCCAAGCGAGACCAGCCGAGCTCATGGATGTTATCCAACAGTCTTGCTCAGGGCCTGCCCTGGGTCTCCTGTCGGTTGGTTTTGCCCGTAAAATCTTCCCAGCGACACCTTCTTGAGTCATTCTAACCATATGCCCATAATATCGGAGAAGTAACGGCTCCACCTGAAGCGATTCTCTGATCTCCGAGCTACGCACTCTATCGAATAACGTCACTCCAAAGACCCTTCGGAGGAACCCTATTTCGGCCGATTGTATTCGCGATTCGGTCATTACGCAATATTCATAACCATGGTTAATTGTTGACGCACATACCGAATTGAAGATAGCGAGTTTGGCTTTTACACCTACTCCCTTTCTTCTGATTACCGAATGCTGAAGCTGGCGCATTAGTGAATCAGGTCCTGCAATTCTTGCATTTAATTCAACCTCCTGACTTCCATCACTAGTGAACACAGTCTCGAGATACTTCTCCACTTTACTAACCTTGTGCCCTAAATTAGAAATCAATATATCTGTACTGGACTAGCACACTATTTCAGAGAAATATGTTTCTTGTTAATTGAACACCGTAGAAAATTGTTGGATATATGACCTATTATAGTGAATATACAGGTAACATAGTTCTGTGAAGTTAAGCAGTTATATTATATATATGTGTGCATGTATGTATATAAATATACATACTACTGTACGTCTGTATACATATATGTATGTACGTGTACATACTTATATATAAGTAACAGCCGTACTAAGAGTGGGAAATGAAATTTCCGTTTATCGTTTTCGGTGCACCCGGTCGATTAACCCACTCGATATGCAAATTGGGCTACTGAGCCGTTAATATGCATAAGGTAAGTATATACTTTCAGACGTTCAACAATCTGGCAGGAAGGTATACATTGCTGACGATAGCTAATAAGCTTGAAACTAGTACAGCATTCCTTTGTCATTGCTGAACAAACGAGCAACGATGGTTGCTAGACACTACGGCTTAATACGGGATGTTTGTTTACAAACACACCGAGCATTATAATAAATGTTCGGTGAATCCATACGTACATATATATATGTGTGCATGTATGTATATATATATATACATACTACTGTACGTCTGTATACATATATCTATGTACGTGTACATACTTATATTTAAGTAACAGCCGTACTAAGAGTGGGAAATGAAATTTCGTTTCATTTTTTCCGATTATATTATAAGTTCAGCAGTTATATTTAACTAGCTTAATTAGTCTCATATCAGAATGAATTAATGAAAAATATGCTTAATTTAACATACATTTCATATGTTTATGGAATTCTCAATAACAAAAGAAAAAAACAAAAAAACAATTGGTGCAATCAACCCTACCTGTCTTTGGCTTCATTTAATATTGTGTCCCCAATTAAATCTCGCTAATTTTAATCACTGGCTCTATCGAGAGGAAGTAACCCGAAGCTCTATTAGTCATCTGGAAGGGAAGCCATATTACAAGACATTAGATAATGATGTGTGAGTATATTTCAACTTTGTTAATATTTGACTTGCTTCATTGTGTCACAGACGTGATGAAATGAACAATATCGAGAATCTTTACCAGATATCTCATAAACTACAGCTTCTCAGAAGATATTGTTTAGGACCCACTGATATATTAGCGTTTATTTAAATCTACTCCATATATTGCAGACACATGCCACTGCATGCTTTGTGGCTATGGCACGCAGTAGCCATCCTTCTCTCCTCACAAAAAGTAAGAGCTGTGGGATCAGTTACATAAAATGTAGAACGGCTTTTTAAAAAGAAATAGATTGTCTGAGAACGTAGCTCAAAATGAAAATATTTCTAGTGAATTAAAAGATATTTATTGTTTTCAAAGCTCCCCTGTTTCTGCTGCCACCGTATTCCACTTGCATTAGGCATCAGATAGGTGTATAAGTATGGGGCATTTCTTTTGTGGAATTATAGATGGAATGACATTAATAAAAAGTGATTTCAAGCTACAAAACATTCTGAATTTATACAGAAATGCAATTGCAGCACAAAAGAAAATTGCAAATGTGAGCAGTAATTGAAATTATAGAAAATATCGAATAATAAAGTGCAGAGAGCGTTGATAAGGGCAATTGGAAGAATAGTAGATGGAGGAAAGGGGAGCAATAGAAAATAATAGCCATATGAAAAACAAAGAATTAAAGAGAGTAGGAAAGACAGGTGAGTGAAAATAAGCTTATTTTTACTCACCTGTCTTTCCTACTCTCTTTAATACAGGAGTTTCGTTTTGATATATAATTTTCTACATACGTCTCTCTCTATCCACCCTCTCTCTCTATCCCCCTCTCTCTCTATCCACCCCCTCTCTCTCTCTCTCACCTTTTCTTCTAATGCAGGATTCATGACCGAAACTTTGAAATTTAAAACACTTGTCCTAAAATAACAGTCGTTGTTTTTGCTTGTTAATGATAACCCTCATATATATATGTCAAGGCAGAATTCTAGGAGAAGGAAAACTCTGATATAACACCTGCAACTCTGATGGTATCCAATGTTGTTGACTTGTTCTTCTTTTTGGTAAATATCATCTTGGTTAAGAGAGTGGGACTGGCTTTGTGCAGTGCCTTTTCTCACTATAAAAGCTTCACGGCACAGGCATTGCTTTATATCTGGAGATCTCTCTGCACTTGTCGTCACATGGTACCATGGGCCCAGTACTATGTATCAATAATTGTCGCAAGTCTAGTGTTTGTACCAGAGTTTTCAAGTCGCTGGCTGAACGAAAAAGTCACACTCGTTCAGCGCATCGGTAAGGGTTCTCCGACATGGATATAAAGTAGTGGCCGTACTCGAAAACGAGTTGGCAGCCACCATATATATATACATATATACATACATACATACACACACACATTATATATATATATATGAGGGTTATCATTAACAAGCAAAAACAACGACTGTTATTTTAGGAAAAGTGTTTTAAATTTCAAAGTTTCGGTCATGAATCCTGCATTAGAAGAAAAGATGAGAGAGAGAGAGAGAGAGAGAGAGAGAGAGAGAGAGAGGGGGGAGATATAGAGAGAGGGGGGATAGAGAGAGACGTATGTAGATTATATATCAAAACGAAACCCCTGTATTAATGATTCACTGGAGGAGAAATAAGCATTGAGAGGTTAGATTATGTGTGTTTGTTTTTTGCTTTTTTTGTGTAAGCCATGTTAGACTATAACGTGGGTGAAGGACTATTGTCTGTGTAGTGTTTTCTATATGCGAGTGTTCGTGAGCGCCAGCTGACCAGTATCGAGTGTATCAGAGGCTGACCTGATGGTTGTGTGTGTAGGTGTACAAGTGTGTGTATGCGTATCTGCTTGTATGTGTACGCACATGTAGAAACAATCCTTAGGTAGTAGAGGGGACAACGACAGCATGCAATTCACCGCGTCCTATATATATATATATATATATAATAGAATAATCGAGTATCGGAAAATCAGCTCACGAATTAACGATAAACAATATTATATATATATATATATATATATATATATATATATATATATATATATATAGAGAGAGAGAGAGAGATGTGTGCGTGAGAGCATATATGTGTTTATATATACCAATATTTGGATCATCCTTAAAAATATCTTAACATCCTATATATATATATATATATATATATATATACAGTGAATTACTGGTGGTGATATCAAAATGAGCACTCGATGCACAGGCAGAATGTACATATTAAGAAGAATGATGATATTTTGGTTACACGTAGTACACATGTGCGTATGTGTGTATGATTGCATGTGTGTGTGTGTGTCTGTGTGTGTGTGTGCATGTGTGTGCATGTGTGTCCGTGTCTGCGAATACGGAAATGTCTCGTATCTATCTAGTGGTGGACAACCACCAAACTTATATATATATATATATATACCAGTGCTACTGGTAACATGTAACCCAGTACAACCTGTCGCATGGTCGGGTCTAAACTGGCCACCCCCCACCAAGTTTACTTGGTGAGGAGGGTGATTTTGGACACCCTGCAGGACAAAAAACAAAACCCGACAAAGGGCGGAAGAACTCATAAGAGTCAACGGCCATCCAAAAGTGTGTAAATATGTATATACACATGTACATATGTATGTATATGTGTATATACATGGGTGCATGTGTATGTATATGCGCGGGGACATAGAAATAGTCGGGCTGGACACCCGATCGTGGGGTTAAACCACTGGGAGTGAAGGACCCTAGCCTTTGTCAGGGCATTCTTCTAGAGAAGGCAACTCAGGAAACTGGGATAACTCTGATATAAAACCTGCGGCTCAGTAGTTACCGATGATGTAGATCTTTTCTTCTGTTCGGGTTATAGCTATTGTCGCTCAGAGTGGGATTGGCTCAGTGCACAGACTTTCCTCACTTTAAAAAATATCTTCACGTACAGGCAATGGTATATCGTGCAATGGCCATACTCGATAACGAGGGGGCAGCCATCATATATATATATAGAGGTATCCACTGTAAGTTGTGGGGTCTATTCTGTATGAAGAACTCATTGCTTTTGAAAACAGCTGGTGATATGCATGTAAGTAAATATTCTCTCTATCTGATAGTTTGTAAACTTACATAGATCAATAACTGAGTATAGATACAATGTATTATCACCATCTAGAAACGATCGTAAAGCAGTGAAGTATATCTCTAATGACTTGATTTTTTATTTCATTTTTTAACTTATATATATATATATATATATATGAACTTAAGAAAGACAACAAAGGAAGGACAAAACAACGAACGAAAAACAATTTTTTAAGGGGAAACCTTAAAAAATTATTTAAAAAAAGGCAAATGCAGGGCCCAGCACTCCAGTGTCATCGGCCGCGTAGGCGGACTTTGGCAGTTTCGGCCTCTGCCAGCGGTATTACTGGCCTACCCGGGGTCACAGCGTCTGACACAAGCCAAACACTGTCCATTGGAGTAAGAAACGAGAGACAAAACATTAATTTATAGCAATTAAGCTACAACGAGTACACAGAATTTTATGTGACATCAGGGAAAAAATGTTGTGCTTCTTATAGCACGAGAGTCATGAATGAAAAAAGAAAATAAAGGAAAAAACAAAGGAAGAAAATAAGCAAGAATTAATATACATATATGTACATATACATGTGTGTGTGGGTGTTGGAAGAGGGTATGTATATAATTGTGTGTACTTATGCACATATGTATATATATATGCTTTCATTTCCTGTTTATGAATTCCCACTACCAGAAAAAAAAACATCACTATGAATGTGCATTTGGCAGAGCAACACACACATGCGCACCCATATACAGACACCCCAATTAAAAACAAAGGCACAAAAACGCATAAACACAGACACAAACACACATGGAAATATGTATATATACACGAGGAGCCACGTCACTCAAACACTTACATACGTACACATCCACGTAAAGAAATAGGGCCGATGTTTATAAATACCCATCATTTCACAAATCACAACACTGTATTTTTGTTGAAGAGCAGATAAATAATGGAGCCAATCTTTTGCGAAACGCGCGTAACAGGTCGGTACACAATAAAACTAGCCATATGTAAACGAAGCGGCATCGTTTTTCTTAATACACACACACACACACACACACACACACACACACACACACACACACACACACACACACACACACACACACACACACACACACACATATATATATATATATCAATAGAAAATCTGAAGTCATATTCATTTGGTTTGGGTTTCCGTTATATATATATTTCGCTAAAGACTATCAGTTATGAGAGTCTGAGCTCCTTCGACGGTAAACCTATAAAACAATGAAATTTCATAAAATCCTTAAATTTGGAAAAGGTTTACTTTTCTTGATACTTCAACGGTCGGCTCCTCATTCATTTGATTTATTGAT
>OZ024741.1:90487475-90492475 GCA_964016885.1 Eledone cirrhosa
CATACAGAATATTTTCGAATATTCTATGTCTATACTCACATATATATCGCTATTTCAGAGCATTTATTCCAATATATATATATATATATTATATATATGTATATATATGTATGTATGTATATATGTATAGGTATAGAAACAAAAATATATAAAAAGAATCACTACACCAGTAGTCGACGCATGTTACAGTTCTTCTCTGACTACACATGTACAGAGATGATATCATTTTGACATTGATGAAAGATGATCTTGGACAATGTTGCTAACAGTGAAATAAACTCGCCCACCAAACCACTTTCTGACTCTCACTCACCACCCTATATATCGCTTTGATTGTTCATTTATTTATTTTTCAGGATTTCTTCTTGTGAGAAGTTAATCTAAATATGTAGGAGTGAGTATATGTAAGTGTATAGGTACACTGCATAATTATGTATATATGTGAATATGTGCGTTTACAAACACATACAATGATACACCCAGACAGGCTGATACACACACATTATATTTACGGCGGTGATTTGGCAGTATCGGTAGAAGGTCGGACGCCATGCTTTGACGCAAAGAGTTACATCCCTTTACGATCTGAGTTCAAATCCCGCCGAGGTTAACTTTGCCTTTCATCCTTACGGGGTCGATAAAGTAAAGTACCAGTAATGTACTAGGTAATTGCTGGCCTTGTGCCAAAAGTAGAAACAATTATATTTATATGAATTTTTAGGCTCTTCTGTACACGTTTGCCGTCCCCAAGGGTACTTTACACGACTTTTTCAATCACTACTTATAGTGATCGACTGCTCTTATCGTTTTCTTCGTTGAGGCGTCTAAAATATAATTACAAAATTTCACAATGATTCTTAAGTCTACCGAATGATATATATATAAGTAGAAACAGTTATATATATATATATATATATATATATATATAGTTTACAAAAAGCTGCAATATTTATTGTCAATTTATATATATATATATATATATACACATGAACTTATGTATATGTGTTTGCGTGCATGGCAATGTTGGTTCCCTCCTCTCTCTCTATATATAAGTCTGTATATGCACACACGCGCGTGCGCGCACACACACTCACACATACATATATACATATATATGAATATATATATATATATATACATATATATATATATATATATATATATATATATATATATATATATATATATAGGAACGAGTAGGACCCCGACGGCTGAGCTCAAGCCGTTTCGACGGCTAATTCTGGAGTCCAGAATTAGCCGTCGAAACGGCTTGAGCTCAGAGAATTAGCCGTCGAAACGGCTTGAGCTCAGCCGTCGGGGTCCTACTCGTTGCTATTACCCACTCTACTACCCTAAGTATTGAGTACTTTGGTGCATTATGGTCTATCTGGTTCCGTACCACATTTCCTTCGTTATCTATATATATATATATGTATATATATATATATATATATATATATATATATATATATATATATACAATATATTAACAAATGGAAACTATATTTATAAATCCATATTTATTTCATTATACATATTTCAAGGACACCAGTTTATAAAACTGATCTATATTATATTTTATCTGATGAAAGCGCACCATAATTTGCTTTGGTGTGCTTGAAATATGTATAATTAAATAGATATGGTTTTATGAATATAGTTTCCATTTGTTAATATATTGTATTTTTACTCCAAAAATTTGTTGAGTGCTTTATATCAGTTATAAAAATATTTGCTTGTTGTATCCCAACAAATTAAATAGAACTTCTACATATATATACATATATATATAAAAGGTGAATTGGCAAAGTCGTTTAGAATGCTTTCTGATATTCGTTGCGGCTCTCTGAGTTCAAATCCTACCGGGGTCAACTTTGCCTTTCATCCTTTCGAGGTCGATAAAAAAGAAATCTGGTGGAAGAAATCTGCTGTACTCCGGCCTCGAGAGAGAGAGAGATGGGCTCTGCCAGGCTTAAAATGCCAAAGAAACGCTTATATATATATATATATATATATATATATATATATATATATATATATATATATATATATATATATATATAAGCTTCGAGAGGTGGATCTCCTAAACCTGGTCACCACAGTATCTTCTGGGAGCGGTAACTAATTTTTTGGAGGCTGAGGTCACAAGAGCAGTTAAAAAGATCAAATGTGGCAAGGACACTGGGGAACATGAAATCTGGCCTGAGATGTTAGAAGCCTTAAATAGAGATGGTATTCTCTTGCTGACTTGTGTGTGCCGGGCGGCCTGGATGTCTGGAAAGGCACCTAAGCAATGGTAATCGGGAATGATAATCCTAATTTTGAAAAAGGGAGATGAGACAGATTGTTCCAATTACAGATGGATCTCCTTGTTAAGCCTTCCAGGTAAAGTTTATGGTAAGTGTCTGGCAAAGAGATGCAGATAGATTGTCGCGTCGAAACTAGCTGAGGAACAGTGTGGTTTTTACCCAGATGTTGCACAGCCGTCCAAATATTCACATTGCGACATGTCTTCGAGGAATCGTGGGAGTATTATCAAGAGGTATATTATTATTTTGTCGAGCTTGAAAAGGCATATGACCACGTTTCTCAGGACCTGCTGTGGAAGGTTCTTTAGGAGTATGGGATCGATGGTCAGCTTCTTGCTGTCCCAATGTCTCTATACGAATGTCCGAGTATTTGTGTCGGATATATGGTGCTAAATATAATTCAATGTGGGAGTCGGACTCCGCCAAGGGTGCGTACTGTCACCTATCCTGTTCATTATTTACATGAACAGGATTGACATGTGCAGCCGGGTTGGAAGTGGTATCAATACTGGCGGGTGTAAAATCAGTCGGCTAGAATTTGCAGGCGCTATGGTGTTATTTAACTCGACAGAAGGTGATCTCCAACTTGACTTGCACTTGATAGGTTTGATGCCGAGTGCTGCATGGGTGGAATAAAAATCAGTGCTGCGAAAACTGAGACATTCGTCCTCTCAAGGAATCCTGTGCAGTGAACTCTACATGTGAATGGTGTTCCACTGAAGCAGGTGGAGAAGTTCAAGTGTTCCGGGGCCGTGTTAACGTGTGAATGAATTAAGTGCAAGAATTACACGAGCTGGTGCAGTAATGCACCTGCTTCAGCATTCAGTAATCAGAAGACGGGAGGTAGGTATAAAAGCCAAACTCGCTATCTTCAATTCGGTATTTGTGCCAACCCTTACATGAATCTTGGATAATGACCAAAAGAATACGATCGTGAATACAAGCAGCTGAAATGGGGTTCTTCTGAAGGGTCTTTGGAGTAACGTTACTCGATAGAGTGCGTAGCTCGGAAATGAGAGAGTTACTCCAGGTAGAGCTGCTACTTCTCCAGATTAAGAGATCACAGCTCCGATACTATGGGCATGTGATTAGAACGTTCCAGGAAAGTATCGCTGGACAGATTTTACGGGCAAAACCAACCGGCAGGAGAACTAGGGGTAGACATCGAGCAAGATGGTTGGATAACATCCATGAGCTCGGCTGGTCTCACTTGGGGAACCATCTCGATCAACTTGAGGTGGTTGCCTCTGACAGGACACGCTGGAGAAGGAGTCTTTGAGGACTCAGCCCACACGACTCTCCCAGGAATACGTGGGCGAAGAATCATGGGAGGGTCGTGCGGCCTGAGTCCTCAAACACTCCTTCTCCAGCGTGTCCTGTCAGAGGCAACCACCTCAAATTGATCGAGATGGATATCTGATTCTTCGCCCACGTATATTATATATATATATATAAATATATATAATCACACACACACACACAAACGCATATATATATATATATATATATATATATATACGTGTGCGCGCGCGTGTGTGTGTGTGTATGCATCTACACAGTACAATGAAGAAATATATTATTAGTTTTACGCTTGATATAGTAGGAAAAGAGTCTTAACGTTTCGGACGCTAGTCCTTCATCAGAAACTAGAATGAAAAATTAAAAATAAATAGAGGCGACTGGCAGTGACAGAAACGAAAAAAAAATTTCTTGAGTAAAAACAGGTCTATTCACGACGCTATCTGATGGAAAACCCTTGATACTGGCGTTGTTGCATAAGTTGATCTTGTTTTAAAAGGCGGTGATCGAATCCGTCTATTGTTTTGTATATACAGTGCGTACGTGACCGTGTGCATATACGTGTGAGTGTGTATTTGTTATTCGTCCGTACAAAGCTGAGAGGATATGTGTGTGTATATGTAAGTATACGAGAGAAAGAGAGAGAGAGAGAGAGAAAGAAAGAGAGAGAGAGAGAGACAGTGTGTGTGTGTGTGTGTGTGTGTGTGTGTGTGTGTGTGTGTGTGTGTGTGTGTGTGTGTGTGTGTGTGTGTGTGTGTGGTGTGTGTGTGTGTGTGTGTGCGTGCGTGCGTGTGTGTGTGTGTGTGTGTGTGTGTGTGTGCGTGTGTGTTTGAAGTACGAAGCTATGAGTATATGTCTCTGAATATAATGGTGTGTTTGTATGTGTATTAGTTGTTGGTCCGTACAGAGAGAAAGCGAGAGAAAGAGAGAAAGGGAGAGAGAGAGAGAGAGAGAGAGAAAAAGAGGGCGAGAGAGAGGGAGAGAGAGATGTATTATTTGCATATGTATATGCATGTAAATATATATGTGTGTATATATCTCTACTTGTATGTTCATGTATGTTCATTTATGTGTGTATGTGTATGAATGCTTTGTTGTATGTGCACGAGTTTTCCTAGTAATGAATTAACTGTTTTCGCGCAATTTCTAAATATTTTCTATTGGTCAATAAAATACATTTTAGGGTGGATCAATTCCATCCCATTTATAGCTCCCCCTTCTCTGGGTTTTCTTACTTGATTCACATTAACCTGTAAGTCCTCTAAGCAATATTGGATTTCCATTTGTGTATGGTGTGTGTGTGAGTATGTGTGTTTGTGAGTTTGTGTGTGTCTGTGAGTCTCTCTATATATATATCTCACACATATATTTGTACGTATGTATATACATATA
>OZ024741.1:90497475-90617475 GCA_964016885.1 Eledone cirrhosa
TATATATATATATATGGGGGTGGGGGTTGTACGTACACTGTTTCGATTGCTTTCATATGAACGCAGTAGAAAATACATTGTATTGAGCAAGGCACTTTATTTCACGTTGCTTCAATCCGCATTCCTGGAAAAAATGAATTGTACCTGTGGTATAAAGGGCCAGCCATGTCACACACTGTGTCATGCTGAATCTCCGAATCTCCCAGAGAAGAAGGTCAAAAGTATAGGTGTTTTGGGGATGCTCAGTCATTTACATGTTAATTTTACGAGCAGGCTTTTTCGTTGTTCAAACAGCTAGAACACTCAACGAAATTGATGGCAGCCTAACTACAACAACACCATCAACAAACGTATATTTTTCTGGATAAAAAATCTTCATGTTAGGAAGTCTTTTCCAGGAAACAGGACCACTAAAAGGAGATTCAGTTGGTATATCTGTCCAGGGCCCGAAAAATGAAGAAAGAACTTTTGAGTAACTGAGTCCGTCCCCCACTGAAAACTCTCTCAGACCTCTTGAATTTTGAGAAGTGCTTCCTCACTTCTCATTGAACCCGAAAGATGTAAATTTCTCACGGAAGCCCTGGCATGTTGATATATTTCCTCGATAATGGCAGTTTTGATTTATGCACAGAGGTTTTTGTTGTTATCGCTTCTGTTGCCACTTTTGTTATTGTTGTTGCTGCTGTTGTTTCCACTGCTGTTGTTTAATACCTATTAAAATTTAGTTTAACAGAAATATGATTAACTGCATTTTAACCATAACCATATCGTCTTTTATGCACAATTAGGATTGCTGAATCCCCTTAAGTGTTACGTGAAAAGTATACGTGTCTGAAATGCCAAACCCCTTGCACGTTAATTTCACGAGTAGGCTGTTTCGTTGTTCGAACAAGTGGAACACCTATCGTTGCAATCGATGAAGGTTCAGCTTCAATGAATCTTTCAAAAAATATAACATGTTCTATCTTACATCAGTGAGCTGTACTTCACAATGTACCTCATAACAGCTTGGTTGAGCGAACCAGCAAGAGAAGATTGTCTAATGACAGCCAGTTTGACTGAACCAACATGGGCTACGCATATTGACCATAAGTATTATTGTGGATTGGCAGAATCGGTAGAGGGTCTGACGTCATGCTTTGCAACAACGAGTTACGGCCCTTTGTGGTCTGAGTTCAAATCCCGCTGAGGTTAACTTTGCCTTTCATCCTTACAGGGTCGATAAAATAAAGCACCAGTAATGCACTGGGATAATTGCTGGCCTTGTGCCAAATGTAGAAACAATTATAAGCGATATGAGGAGGATCATCAACTTGTCAAATAACAGTGAGGCACCATAACAGCTCAACCAGCTGCAGAGTTTTTATTTAATTAAAATGTGATTTCCATCTTAGGTTCATTTTCTAGAAGTATATGAAAAACGAACTTGGAACAACGGATTAGATTATTTCAAGACGAAAGTCAATGAATTCGACAGTTTGGTTTCCTGTTCTAGATTCTGTAACATATTGGTGTTGTATTGTGATGTTTTACAAGATTATACTCTAACCATTTATGGTATATTATCGTATGCCGCATTTAACAATCTGTACAGTGTAATATGTTGTTGACATTTGGTGTTATTATTTAGGAAAAGCATAGAATAAACAATGGGGCTTGTACATCACACACGCATGCACTCACACACATCAGCATACATAATTATAAATATACCCATTACTCAAATACTTTTGCGTTCCAAACATTCGCGGCATTAATTCACTGTCTAATACAAGATCCCTGGAATCAGAATGTACTGCTATGATGGAATACATCCTTAATGGAAACATAACCACAAATAATAAATGCTATTAACCATTGATAGGAACCTCACAAATATAACGCACCAAAAATATACGCGAAGAGACAAAATAAAAGAAACAAAATAAAAAGGAAGGGGGACGAAAAAAATAAAAAACGACCATCAATTCACTGCCAAATAGTTTTTTTTTAATCGGATTAGAAAGAGAGAAGAAATAAAAATTAAAAACAAACCAACACGTGTTGCTCCCCACACGGATATACACAGATATATGTGTGTATTTGACATACCAACACACATATGTACGTGGGTATACATGTATGTGTGTATATGTATGTGGTATGCTAATATTATGCCATTCCTTGGAGCAAGCATACCCATTTACAGGCTTTTTCATCCCATTGAATGAGAGCCGTACAGAGCTGATATACTAGTCGCGAATTATTAAACATTATAGTTCTCCATACGTAACTCAACACGCGAAGCCCATAAAGATGTTGATCCTGATATCGATGAAGGAAATTTGCCTGCATCAGATACCAACCCTCTTGAGTTAATGAATTTTTATCTTAAACATTTACCAAGCTGCTTCATCACTTCTAGCACATTCTCAAATCCACTAGACTCTATCCATATCTACATTGTACGCTTGGATTATTTGATTACCAAATAGTCAAACATTCGCGGCATTAACTCACAGTTTAATCCATGATGCTGGGAAGCAGTATGTGCTGTTATGATGGAATACATCCTATTGGGCTGGGGAATAAGTCGTGACCGTTTTTCAAAATGTTTTATTGTCATAGTTTTACAATGTTAAATTGCATAAAACTAGTCAACAAGATAATCTCCGTTGTTGTTGATGACCTCCTCCCATCGTTCAATAGGTTTATCTATGCCTTGACGATAAAAGCTTGGCGATTTTGAACTGAAGAATTGGTTCAACCAAGCGCTCAAGTCCACATCATTATTGAACGATACACCGCGCAATGCATTCGAAAGTGATCGAAAGAGGTGGAAATCTGATGGTGCCAAGTCTGGAGAGTATGGTGGATGTGTTAAGCGATGTCTAGCGAGCAAACTGGCGGAAATCGTGGAGCACTCAAAGCGTGTGGCACTCATGCGCCAAGTTTCTGAACTTTGCTCATTGAGTGAAGATGATTTACCACAGTTTTATGGTCACAATTCATCTGTTCGGCCAATTCTCTGGCCGTCTGACGTGGAATTTCGTGAAGAAGTTGGTTTAATCGTTCCTTATCTATCTTATCGCTCAAAATCTTTAAAGAGTAAAAACCAACGGCGGGCGGTACGTTGATGCATTGCTCCTTCTCCATACACGTCACAAATCTCACGAGCAGCTTTGGCGGCGTTAAAACCTCGATTAAATGCAAAAAGCAAAAGGTGTCGAAAATGCTCAATTCTGTTCACTTGACATTCCATTTTAATGCTCTGAAACTGAACGAAAAGCAATAAAATCTCATTGACCAAACATAAAACATTTGCAAATGTGTTCCGTTTCTCCATACATTTTTCTAATTTGAAAGAAACGGTCACGACTTATTCCCCAACCTAATAGAATGGAAATATAACCTCAAATAATAACTGCTAGGAACCTCACAAATTTAACGCACCGAAACATACGAGAAGAGCGAGAGAAATAAATAAAAAACAAATGGAAACATAAAACAAAACAAAACAAAAGCGATCACCAATTCACTGCCAAATAATTTGAATCGGATGAGACAGAGAGAAAGCAAAGACCCCCCCCCCAAAAAAAAAGAAAAAATAGAGAATATATTTATTTGCCGTTGTGCTGCTAAATGATGCCCAAAGCCACTGACCCGCATCTTCGGTCAAGAAGGCGACAGCAACAGGATAATAACATTGACCCCGCATCTTCGGTAAAAGAAGGCACTCGAGCGTCAGCATACTGCCTGGCAGCCCGAACTGGTAGCAGTTTCATCTCCACCACCATTAACAAGAGGAAGGCAACGACAACAACTGTGACATTAACAACAACAACAGATATGTATATACATCAACATCTCACCAGCAATCACTACTACTACCATTAACAAAAGGAAGCCAACTCCAGCATCAGTGGCAAGAACAACAACACATATGTTTTCAGGATTGAATGACTCATCCCCAGCCATAAGATCCTATGAGAAACTGCTAAAAAGCTAGCATGTGAGCGTGCTGAACTCTGGGTCTTTCCGCTGGGAACAACCCCGTTTTCTCTCTTCCCCCAAGTACATTCATCCATTTGCTAACATTCTACCTTCTTGTGTGTCCACTTCCATGCACCCCTTCTTTTCTCTCTTGTGTTTTGACGCCTCTATATCTGATGTAGGTGAGCTATGAGACCCTCTTACCAGCACTTTCCCTTCCACCCACACACGCCAGCCACTCACCCCTGATTCCGCTCCAGTGCCCTCGCAGCGTGGAGATCCAAGAACTGCCTCTTCCCCTCGTCTGCCCAGCCACGGTCGTCTGGCACACCACCAGATGAGACAGCGAGCTTGCCTGACGACCAAGCATCGCTAGTCAACATTGCTCGGCTCAGGCGGCTCCTGAAGATCCCACTCAGGATCCCGAAAGTGGCCCAGGTGCCGGTTCCGATGCCCTCGCTTCCTCGATTGAGGGCTCCCTGGACTCCAATCGAGCCAGCGACTGGGAGCGACTCTTTTATTTCGTCCCACTCGCCCTCGGCCTCCCCAGCTCTGGTGCTGACCGAGGCGGCCGGTCGACAGCAGCTTTCGTCAAGGCCAATGTTTCGTGCTTTGGGATCTCAGACCCATACCCCCACCCGACTCCAACTTGCTCCTTGTGGCTTTCGACGCAGGAGGTGCTGATGGTCTCCGACCAGGCCACCTCAGGGAGTTGTTATCCCTCCTCTCCGCTGAGGCCGACTAGTCTCACTGCTCTCAGGAAGAAAGAGGGTGGCATACGCCCCATCGCTGTGGGCAATGTCTTCCGGAGGCTGGCTGCCAAGGTGGTCTGCAGGTCCACAACACCCGAACTGGGTGAGGGGTTCAGTCCGGTGCAACTGGGTGTCGGGGTGTCCGGTGGCTGTGAGGGGGCCGCACATGCAACCAGGCAGTTCCTCAACAGCTGCCCACCGGAACCATTTATATTTTTTCCTCAGCTGCGGTTGTCTGTTTCTTTCTTACTGCTTCCCCTCTCTCTGTATCTCTCACCTTCTTTTTACCCCCTCTGAAAGTCACACTCTTTCAGCTGGGCTCTTCCTCACACTTCCACTCACTCACTCTCTGCTTCTCCCCCTCTCTCACTTCCTCCCGTTTGACCTGTGTGAAATCCTTTTCTCGCTCACATCTCACCCATGTCGGATGGTCTGTATCTCTCGTCCATGATTTCACCAAGCTTAAGCTTATAGATATCATGTACTTGTCTCTTCCTATCTTTCCGTTGCAATACCATCTTTGTTTGTTTACATGTCTCGCTCGTTTCACCATATTTCACTTGTCCCAATAACTTTATTTAGTTATTGCTCGCACCAACTAGAGGTATATGATTTTTAAAGCGATGAAATACCAATGAAGGCTGGAAGATCACTGATGAAGGACTAATTTTATTCATATTCATATATATATATATTATATATATGTATATATATATTGTAAAGTTGTATATCTCACTATAAATACATTCATCTTATAAACATCTCCACACAGACACAGACACACAGACACAGACTCACAGACACATTCTCTCTCTCTTACATACACACACACATATATATATAAATGTATACATATACGAGTAAATACATATATATATGTATATAGAAAGAGAGAGAGAGAGAGAGAGAGAGAGAGAGAGAGAGAAAGTTATGCATACAAGAATAGTTGAGTATAAGCACACACAAGCACACACGTGTAGTTAGAAAAAATCATATATATTATCTCGAAAAAGCCACCGGGGAGTTATCATTTTACAAAAGACAAGCTTGCGTTAGAGTTTGGAAAGAAGTTGAAAAGTCTAGCGAACTGTATTTGTCTGAAGCTTATAGAAACGACTCGGTTAACAGATGGTTCGTTGTTCGCTAGGTAGGGAGTCTCATAGATATAATCTATTCATTGTAACTAAAATATAAAACATTTGTCGAGTGCAATCAAGTTCATTAGATTTGTGTAAAACATCTCTAAGTGGGCGGCGCCGAAAGCCAAGTAACCACACACACACACACACACACACACACACACACACACACACACACACACACATATATATATATATATATATATATATATATATATATATATATATATATATATATATATATAACATACACAAACAAACACTGACACACATATGTATATGTATATATTTGTGATAAACTTCTCTCTGTGTGTTCCACCGGAAACGGATTGAAAAGGTCTATAATACAAAGTCGCAGAGGTGGTTGTGGTGTGTGTGGTGGTTGTGATGGTAGATAAGGAGGAGGAGGAGGAAGAGGAGAAAGGGAAGATAAGCAAAGAAAAAATGTTACAACTTCCAAAAGAGAGAACCAGAAGTTGATCAAGAGAATTAACGAGTGTGAGATTATGAATTTAAGGTGATGTCCACACATTACACTTTATTGTGGAGTACCATCATCAACCTCATTGGCCTACCTCCGCACATTCACCATCTATTTTTTCACCCAAATCTACAAACTCAACAATCTTTGCCTCCCTATAATTTCTGCTCGACACTGCTCCACCGAACTAATTTCCCAAAACCCTGATCAATCCTATCATACTAGTGCCTCCCCCTTCCCACATTAGTAATATCAACCACGTACCACGACTCTTTAATACCTTAGTTCTTCTAATCTTTTTCAACTACTCACTATGGACATCAAATCTCTTTACTTTGTCATCACTTACAATGACGGACTCCTCATCCTCAGATATTCCTCACACCGTCGCACTACTCGCTATCCCATCTTTTTCACATGTATAATCTTCAATTGCTTCTGTATCGTGAAAGATGTTACCAGCAGGTTACTGTGGTAGCTATGGTAACTAGAATGCGTACCAGCTACGAGAAGTTTTTCGTTAGCTAAATCGAGACTTAAATATTCTCAAAATACATCGGCTTCCCTTTTGAACTATGTGGTTGCTATTTGCTCCAACGACGCAGAAATTTATTTATAATTTATTACAACAGTAATTTTTAAAAAAGAAGTGTAGATCATTTTTGAACAATGCTCCTTTGCATTTCAACAAATTTGGTCCATCATCTCACAAGCTTCTTTATGTCACTAGGAAAAAAATGTTTTCGTCTAAGGACGAGTTACACATACATCGATTCTTTCATTTTTTTAGTCCGTGGTAAATCGACGGTCTCTTAATATAGTTTTGACTGAAGCAAATAGATGATATTGTGAAGGAGAAACGTCATGACTATATAGAGGATGCTCCGATCGTTCAACTTTCAGTATAAGCAGTAGCACGTTGAGAACAGGTATTTTCCAACAACACAACTCCTTTTGACAGTAGGCCACAGCATTCACTTCAAATTGTAGCTTTTAGTATGGCACTCGGCATTGATAATGTTCCAAAATTGGACCTTGTGAATATCAAAAACAGAAACACCTCTCAGCATCAATCATCTATGTGCTGGTTGAATTTTGAACATTTTTGTGACTTGCTATTGCAAATGTTTGCATTTCTGGAATTTATTTAGTGTATATGTTTCGACGATATTTGCCAGGAAAGTGTCACATCTATTACTGTAGCGATCCAAAAGTCGTTGGCAGAATCTGAAACGATTTTGTTAGTACAATTTGTTTTTTTTATTATTATTATTAAGATCCATCTTTCATAAATTTTATACTAAACCAAGTCTGTCGTAAATGATTGGATGGGCACAGCCACGACAAATTTGCATATTATTTGCTATTTCATCAATATTTTCCCGTCCGTTTAACAGCACCATCTCATGGTGTTGGATGCTTTCTTGATTCAAATATTTTGAATTTTTTAGTCTATTCGACGACTGTCCGTAATGGCAAAAAATCAATTGATGGATTATGGTTCGTGATACACTTTCAAAACACAGAAAAAAGGATCACTCAATCCTGGTCGTATTTGATGTAAACAAAACATGAAGCGGCTAGATGTTCTCACCAATAAGATAAAAATCATTATTGCATTGCAGATAATTAACTACTCAGCAGCGTGCAAATGCACGCATATGCGCGCGCACACACACACACACACATATAACCCCTCCCCCACACGTGTCTGTAATATCAATACTGACATTTCCAGTCGTTCAATTTCGCCTAAAGAGAATCGATTAGATTCGAAATACATTGGTACTGGAGTCTTTTTCCAATCTATTTGTACAGTTATTTACTGTATGTTTAGTCTTCTTTATCTTTAGATTAAGATAATCAATTATACACACACACGCACAGTCACACACACACACACACACACACACACACACACACACACACACACACACACACACACACACACACACACACACACACACACACACACACACACTATCTCTCTCTCTCGCTCTCTATCTCTTTCTATATATATATATATATATATATATATATATATATATATATATATATATATATATATAAATGAAGTAATTCCGTCGGAAAGGTCCAGGAAAAAAGAGTGCTCTATGTGGGTTACAGAGCTTAATAGTTATGTAATAAATAGGATTTTTTCATTCTGATGATTGAAAGCAAAATTTGTTTGCTTTCAAGAAACCACTGGTAAATGAAATAATTACCTTATGTTGTTTATTACATAACTATATATATATATATATATATATATATATATATATATATATATATATATATAGAGAGAGAGAGAGAGAGAGAGAGAATAAGAAATATATATATATATATATATATATATATATATATATATATATATATATAGAGAGAGAGAGAGAGAGAGAGAGAGAGAGAATAAGAAAATGCGTAGTAGTTGCAGATGTTAAAGTTCTTTATTGATAAGGCTGTGCCATGATCTCTTCAGGCAGCTTCATTAGATAATAAGGTCACGTTCTGGAGGCATTCCAAACTAAAACAAAGGAACAGACAAAGATGATGTTTGTATTCCCTTCGCCCTTTCCTTTGTGAGCCCTAATTCCTCTCCACAGATATATATATATATATATATATATATATATATATATAGAAGTGGTTACACAACAGTTAGTTCACCCTACCGAGAACAATTGTTTCACCTTAGCGGATCCTCAGCTCGTAATGGATATGGTTATACGGAACAGGAAGGACAACCGCTGATGTGAAACAATTGTTCTCGGTATGGTGAACTAACTGTTGTGTAACCACTACTAACTAACTCGTCCAATGGACTGAGTGCTCTACCACTACGGATATTACCTTCCAGTGTACTACCCCCCCCTCTCTCTCTCTCTCTCTCTATATATATATATATATATATATATATGTTAATGTTAGTAAGTTTTGCCCCAAGAAAAATATAAACATCGGCGTGAAAGGAGATTAGGAATTTATTTGCTTTAAGATATGTTTCTGTGTCAATTATAATCGTCTACATATGCTGACTACAATATATATTATTCAATCATATGCATTACTTAATTATTTATCACACTTCATTATGCTATACCATTCAAAGGATACCGTCGAGTCAAACTCTCTGATAAGCAGGTTTCTTGTTTAAGCATTCATTCCTGATATATATAAACAAAACCTTATCTAACTTCACCCCACGCCACATGTATATATGTATGCATATATATATATATTTATTTATAGTTCCCTACCATATCTTTTCATATTTCGGTAGAGTAAGCAGTCACGGATTTCGTTTTATTTTATCTCACGGGAGTTAGCTACAGACGCAGGCGAGCCTGAACAAAATATACAGATGTTAACGCGAGTAATAGATCACATGATATGTGCCCCAATACAGGGGCAGATTAAGTCACGATGTAAAGTAGGCTGGTCAGCGTTTACTACGACCTAGTTCCAATGGATAACTTGATGAGATATTTCACATGTAAAATATATAAAGAAAGAGAAATAACGTCTATGGCATCGACACCTTTTCTTATGGTATGTTTTGTATAATAGGATTGAATTGATGTTTAAATCTAGCATATGGTTTCAGCTTAATACTTTAACAGTATAAAAGTACGTTTTTGATTAAAATCCTCTTATATTGTTTTTGTTTTTGTTTTAAGATAGAGCACAAACGACTTGTAATTTTTGGGTAATTATGGAGCAATAAGTGGTATGACCGTTCAATATTCCAAAGCATTAGAGAAAAAGGTTAACTGAAATGCCTGGAAGCAAAACAATTGTATTGCTGATTTGATTGATTGATAGAGATGTAAGAGAGGTATTTAGACAACTAATATTTCTAATTTTTACAGGGGGTGGTGGATTGGTAGAATTGGTAGAGCGTCAGATAAAATGTCATTAGGGTATTTGTCTGGCTTTTTACATTTTGAGTTCAGATCCCACCAAGTGCAACTTTGCGTTTCGTATTTCCGGAATCGATAACATAAAGCACCAGTCAAATACTAGAGTTGATTCGATGATTTTTTGCCCTTCCCCAAATTTACTGGCATTGCGTCTAACTTAGAAATCAATATTTCTAATTCAGCAGGAGAAATATTTTGGAATCTATTGATAAAATGTTCTTGTAGGTTTAATGATGCCACACATGTAGAGACTGACAGGAAGTATTGGGGAAATCTTCCCAGTAAAATAGACGATAAACAAACAACAACAAAATAAACTGTTAAAACATGACCAGACTGTTACAGATAGATAAGTAAACATTAAGTGAAAATTGTGGGATTATAACGAAGTTGACACAAAGAAACTGTTTTACAAATGAGAAAATGTCCTGGGAAATATGGTAGCTGAATGACTGACTTATTTTAATTCCAGGAAAGTTTTTTTTAAAACTTACTCCACCCTTAGTATTTATAGAGAAAATGTTTTGCTGAAACCAGAATAAAAAAAGTATGGAAGCGGGAAAGGAGTGAAGTATAATATATGTTTTGAAAGATACTTCTGCACATTTTCTTATACATTTTGTATTTTCTAACAAAGTTGAAATTACTGATAAAACTAATATCTCATGAGCAATAAATATCGAAGATTTTAAAATGAAACGAAAAGGTGCTTTTAGTGCAGTCCACCCTGTGAAAGTGAGTGAGAGAGAGAGAGAGAGGGAGAGGGGTGTGGATGACTACTGGACGGCTATTTCTTTTATCGATATCGAAAGGATGAAAAGAAAAGTTAACCTCGGCGGGATTTGAACTTTGAATGAAAAGAGCAGAAACAAATTTCACTAAGCGTTTTATCCGATGTTGCCATCCACCGCCGTTATTAGATCAGGATTATACAGTATATAAAGAATGTGGTAATGACCATACAATACATGCACAATGTACACTAAATATCCTAATGACGATACAATGCACACGGAATGTGCTGATGATTATATATTACATCGGTTGTGATAATAACCATGTATTATGCATATACTATAGTAATGTTTATACAGTACACACAATGTGTTAATGATTTTACAATATACAGGTTGAGGTAATGGCTATAAAATGCATTATAAAATACACACATAATGTAAAAACGATTAAAAAGTATCTACAGGGTATAGTTATGCCTAGAGAATATACCTAGAATTTTGTAAGGATCACACAGATACGGTGGGATTATCATTACACAATGGAACATTTTATTTTAAATTTCCCATTTCTTATTTTCTAACATGGTTATAATATTTTTAGAAGACTACTTCAAGAAATTATATATTTCAGCACACACACACACACACAAACACTTTTATATTTACACAAAGAATATTCTGTATTTATATTCCATATATATAAACATTTATTGTAACAAATCTTTTACATATGTAGAAAGTAAGACATACACTCTTAACTTTATTTGTTGCAAGAGAAATAATATTTATTATCTAATTTGATATGAAGAAAGGGAAGACACTTAAATATACATTCACACGTGCACAAGCACAAACATACTCCCATACACATACACACATAGACAAAAACACTTGCACGGGCGTTTACAGCAACATTAAGTATGTCTACATGCATACACGCATACAGACACAAAGGCTTACATAGACTTAACGACCATTTTATTACTTGCAGTTCGTCATTGACCAGTTTATTACTATTAAGGGAACTAGGTCAGTCATGCTGATTGTGAGTCATGTAGGTGGGGTTTGCATAAAGCAGGTAGATAGGCGTGGATAGATTAAGTCACTGTTCTCTAAAAATGGGTAAAATTAGTGTTAATTGACAAAGAGCCTGATAAGGATAAGATCACCGAGAGTAAGAACCTCTGTTCCCATAAATATTATCCATGATGTTTGGTGTTTTTTGGAGAATGGTACCACATACATATTCTCAAGGTTTTACTTCTCCATAGATATATGTCTATTGTTTCCAGAGAATAGTACAACCAACATAATGTTTTATAATGATAATCTCAACTATGTTCCATGTTTTGTTCATATTTGTTTATCATACTGCATGTTAAAAAACCAGTTCCTTCGCGTGAGAATCTGCAGACGAGAAACACCAACTTATTGGTGTTTTTCATCTCCAGATTCCAAATATGGAATCCAATATGAAAAACACTTACATGGCATCTTAAGGTACTCTGCAAAATTGAAGAACGGTGTCTCAAAACTACAGATAGTTTATTTTGAAGATAATTAGTTATTTTTGTTCAAACCTGATCAAGGTAACCTATGAGCAAAACGATCCCAAGCATGTTTTAGGGATATCTAGGATTGTTAACTGATATAAATGCGGCGTATTGACACTGCTGTTAGAACATCGGAGTAAATGTCATGCAGTATGTACTCCAGTTCTCTGCTCCGTGAGTTCAAATCGCGCTGAAGTGAACTTAACGTTTATATTTTTCAGGGTCAATAAATAAAGTAACAGTTCAGAGCACTGGGTTGGTGGAATTCTTAGAGAATCGAATGTGATGCCTTGTGATAGCAGTTCTAGCACTGTACGATCTGAGTTCAAATTCTGCCTCGTGTTATAGGAAAAAACGATAAAAAAAATAGAATTGAGACGCCTAACGAGCCTCCCATGAGATATAAACTGAAAAACCTATGTAGGTCCGAATTGTAAAAACAAAGCATTATGCAGTATGTCCTTTTCATTTTTAATGTGGAGAATTGGCTGTTTTTTCTAGCAAGTCAAAAGCTCCTATTGCAGCTGATGATGACACTATTTGACTCCATTCATGAGTTCTAGAACAGGAGCAAGCATTGTTGCTTCATACTTTAGACAGACACTGTCTGTATTGAGACGAGCTGTAGATATTATTACACATCAGTATGTTTTTGTTGTGGCATGTGTACTATTTCTATGTTGAAACTATGTCATTCTATTTATGTCATTAGTTGCTCTTGAGGAAACGTCGTTAGTCATAGCTTCTATTCTAATATAAGTAAAGACGTAGTCGCGTGGCTAAGAAATGTCATCGAAACCGAGTAGAGAGACACTGTGTGGAAGCCCAATTTACTGTACTGTTCCTTGAGTTGGAGATTTCATCCGTTACCTTGTTTTTCTTCTCTCCATTTACTAAACCATGCAAACTTACCTGAAATATTTGAAACCGCATGTCTATTTAAAACAACCTTCATTTTTCTTACGTAGCAAGATTTAGAACGAATACTTATATGACGTCAAGTTTATAGAAAGCCAACCTTGTACTACAGGCTCAATTCCCAGTTAAATAATTTTAGTTCACTTGCTATGTTTCCAGCTGCATTAGAGAGTGATATGATTTCCCAACGGCAGACTGATAGATATTTGACACCAGACTAACTTTTTCCATCAGCCTGCCTTTGGACACTAGATTCCAGACACATTACATAAATATAAATTATTCTGTATTGTTCCAACGAACCATTATGGCAACAATATACTTGACGTTCAGTAATGCTCAGCGTTACTTTTTTTTAATTTGATTAATTTAAATATTTGATTTAAGCAATTCTCAACGATCTATTCTCAGCTGAATACTTTCCACTTTCGCCTATAAATGCAATTGGAGAAATAGTAGTTATGGACACGGCACTTGGACATTAGAATTTTATTGTCTGAAATTATCCTAACTACAGTTTTCGAAAGATTGCTCCAGATTCTGATGGTTGAATATAGGAAGCGTCTGTGAATAGTATGGTTCTTGCTTTCGTGCAATGAGCGAACGTGCCAGACATAACGTTTCTATGTTTGCTGCAACATTTTGTAGTGGTAACATAGCTGTGAGGTCGGAATAGGTTATAGCTGCTACACATTTGAAATATTTGCTATAACTTGTTCATGACCTGTTCTTAGTTGCCTTGGATCTACCAGTATCAAAGATCCTGACATACATTCGTTCAAGTAAACTAAGTTGGTTATAACATTCATCACGGAAAGATTGTATCACTTTTCGGTGAATCGAACTTGTCTCTTGACATCATTCTATTCTTACACTATTAAACAAAACATGGAGTTATCTATGCAAAGAACAATTATTATAATATCTAACGATACGATAAACTAGTTCACAATGTCCTTGCATTACATTAATATTTTCTAGTAAAACGTTAATCAAGCCAAATATTAATAACAAATTGAGCATTAGTAAATTAGAAAGTTATTATGGGCAAACTTTTGACACATACAATTTCAACGGTGTTTTCAGGAGACTTTGCTTGCAATTTCATGTCTAGTTCTTGTATATATATACATTTGTTTTTATCTACATTAATCTTTCCATTAAGCAAGCACACTGTTTGATATTTATGACCATTTCCTTGAAAGCAATCTACAGAGTAAGAAATAGATGCCAAACAGAGGTGATGGGGGAGAATAAATCCGATTTTCAGTAGCTATTCCCAACTAAATATTGCATCCAATGGTTAAAACTTTCCCCATAAAACATAACTGCTGACATGAGTGTTTACGGTCGAAAAGCTTCATAGGAGAGATAAAGATGTTTGTTATTAACTATCACGTGCTGCATCTACTTCACATCTGCTCTAATCAAATTA
The DNA here is from genome assembly GCA_964016885.1 of Eledone cirrhosa. Taxonomy (NCBI): domain Eukaryota; kingdom Metazoa; phylum Mollusca; class Cephalopoda; order Octopoda; family Eledonidae; genus Eledone; species Eledone cirrhosa. The sequence continues at coordinate 90,512,383 of OZ024741.1, forward strand.
CATAGAAAGTTGCGTCACCGCACGAAAAAAGATATAGGTCGAATGAAGGCTGCTGCTGAAACTGCACTTTCTGCCTTGGTTCAACATTATCTCTCTGTCTATAACTTATATATATATATATATATATATATATATATATATATATATATATATATATATATGTATGTATGTGTGTGTGTGTATGTTTGTTTATATATATATATATATATATAAATACACATATGTGTGTCTGTATAATATTAAGCAATACGAGAATAAGAAAAAAACAAGGTAAAGTAGTTAATTTTTCCGCTGTTTTACAGTCGTTTCAGAAAGCAAAATTAGTGACGAGCAGACGAATGGAGTGATGTTATACAACTGTCATGAAAAGGCACATCTACTCTGCTGTCTATCCTCAGAAAGCGTATATATATTCAATCCATTCAACCCAGGACCTTTTACCTCCTATAGGAGGAATCCCTCCCTGGTTGACCTCCACCGTTTTCTGTTTTTGGTTTTGGTCATGTCAGGGGTGTAATCGTAATCACCACGCTCGGCCAATTGTGGGTTGGTGAGGTTATTTAACCCATAGCTGGGTAAACTCATTTCTACAGCTGAGTGAACTGGAGTAACTTGAAATAAAGTGTTTTGCTCAAGAACACAACACAAAGCCCGGTCCGATAATCGAACTCACAACTTTATGATTGTGTATATATATATATATATATATATATATATATATATATATATATATATATATATATATATATAATATATATATATATATAATATATATATATATATAATATATATATATATATAATATATATATATATATAATATATATATATATATATATATATATATATATATATATATATATATATATATATATATATAATATTATATATATATATATATATTTATATACAGTTGGTATACACCTATTTAAGGTATGTATGTTTTTGTGTGCGCGAGTATATATGTATATATGTAAAGGCACATTGTAACATTGGGTAAGACACTTTATTTCATGTTGTTCCAGTCCATTTAGCTGGCAATACTAAGTTGTCTGTGGAATGCTCAGCCACGTGAATTTTAATTTCACGATTAGGCAGTTTCGTTGATTGATTCAACTGGAGCAAACGTCGGAAACGACAGAGGTCCAACAAAACACACACACACACACACATATATATATATCCATATATATATATATGTGTGTGTGTGTGAGTATATGAGTATATACATATATATATATATACTCATATACTCATACGCACCCCTCTATCTATCTCTCTCTCTCTCTGTCACACACACACAAGCACACGTACATAAAAGAGTTGATGTTATGTAAAGTAGAGACTGCTATAGCTTCTTCATATCTGATATCATGTTCAGGATCTACCACGAACAACTATAATAACAAAAGATAAAGATAAATGCACAGATATATTCAATATTAATTTCTGCCAACATTTTATCTCATGAAAGCTAGTTTATATAACTGAAGCGGACAGAACCCTTTCTCTATTTTAAGTGCTAAATAATAAGTAAAAAGGTGCTGTAATGGTATTTCCGATGAAAAATAAAATTCATTGTTTGTTAAATAAATAAAACAATGAATAAAACAACTCCTTAGAAGAGTAGTTAAATCAGGATGGGAACTGGCTAACATAGATTTCTCAAGGATATAAATAGGGAGTTGAATTCCCCACCCCATATATATATATATATATATATATATATATATATAGTAATAATTGTTTCTACATTTGGCACAAGGCCAGCAATTATCCCAGTGTGTGTATATATATATATATATATATATATATATATATATATATAAATTGAAACAAAATGAAAACGAAATTTCATTTCTCACTCTTAGTATGGCACTTACAGATGGGTAAACGGTGCTGATGATAGCTAACAAGCTTGAAACTAGTACATCGTTCCTGTGTCAGTGTTGAACAAAAAGGTGACGTGGTTGCCTTAACACCGTATGGCATAAATTCAGGCTGTTCAGTTTGTTTACAAACGAACAAAGCGACGTTAGCGCCGCTAAACTGATACGTGCATATATGTATGTGTACCTGTATGCATATGTATGTATATATGTATATATATATATATATGTGCATGCTACTGTACGTCTGTATACATATATGTATGTACGTATACATGCATACTTACATTTAAGTAAGTGCCATACTAAGAGTGAGAAATGAAATTTCGTTTTCATTTTGTTTCAATTTATCGTTTTCGGTATGCCTGACCGATTTAACTCACTCAATATGCAAATTAGGCTGCTCAGCCGTTAATTTTCATAAGGAAAGTATATACTTTCGAACGTTCAACTATCTGGCAGATGGGTAAACGGTGCTGATGATAGCTAACAAGCTTGAAACTAGTACATCGTTCCTGTGTCAGTGTTGAACAAAAAGGTGACGTGGTTGCCTTAACACCGTATGGCATAAATTCAGGCTGTTCAGTTTGTTTACAAACGAACAAAGCGACGTTAGCGCCGCTAAACTGATACGTGCATATATGTATGTGTACCTGTATGTATATATGTATATATATATATATATATGTGCATGCTACTGTACGTCTGTATACATATATGTATGTACGTATACATGCATACTTACATTTAAGTAAGTGCCATACTAAGAGTGAGAAATGAAATTTCGTTTTCATTTTGTTTCAATTTATCGTTTTCGGTATGCCTGACCGATTTAACTCACTCAATATGCAAATTAGGCTGCTCAGCCGTTAATTTTCATAAGGAAAGTATATACTTTCGAACGTTCAACTATCTGGCAGATGGGTAAACGGTGCTGATGATAGCTAACAAGCTTGAAACTAGTACATCGTTCCTGTGTCAGTGTTGAACAAAAAGGTGACGTGGTTGCCTTAACACCGTATGGCATAAATTCAGGCTGTTCAGTTTGTTTACAAACGAACAAAGCGACGTTAGCGCCGCTAAACTGATACGTGCATATATGTATGTGTACCTGTATGCATATGTATGTATTTATGTATATATATATATATATATGTGCATGCTACTGTACGTCTGTATACATATATGTATGTACGTATACATGCATACTTACATATATATATATATATATATATATATATATTTGAACTCAGATCATAAATGGACGTAATTCTATGCTTCAAAGCATGGTGTCCGACTCTCTACTGATACTGCCAATCCACAGGCCAGCAATTTTGGGAGGAGGGGGAAGTCGATTAAATCGAACCCAGTGCGTGACTGCTACTTTATTTTATCGACCCCGTAAGGATGAACGGCAAAGTTAACCTCTGCGGAGGGATTTGAACACAGCTGCAAAGCATGGCGTCTGACCCTCTACGGATACTGCCAATCTATGGTCCTTATATACTGTATATATAGAAATAATAAATGTGAAGACTAAAATCCGAAGAGGGCTCGATAAGGATTAAATATATATAAATATATATATATACCCGTAGAGCAAATATTTATTATAAGAACAGATTAAAATGTAAGCAAAGAATCGCTGCTTTCACCCTTAACGGCATCTTATGGGTGAAAGCAGCGATTCTCTGCTCAAACTTTAATCTGTTCTTATAATAAATAAATATATATATATATATATATATATATATATTGCTTAAAATACATGCCATCTAAGCCTGTTTTCTTCGGTACTCAGAGTTTCGTAATGGCATCCGAATAATCGTAGTAGGTTAATTTCGCTTGCACCACAAGTCTTCAGCTATTATGAAAAATATACATGCTTTCGGGTTCTAGTTTACTTTCGGTGCTGAATCAATTTGAATAATCTCAACAAAATTTCTCCTTTTATTTGATCACGGGGTGGCAAATTATGGAGATCAAATATTTGTTTATACCAAATGCATTTGGTTTGTGTCTGATATACATAGAATTTTTGTGCGAAGGAACATTTTCACATGATATTCAGTTTATCTATAAATATTATCCTAAATGCATATAATGTTTAAAATTGTCAAATAACTTCCAAGTATATTTAACCAGTTTATTAATGCTATATTAATTTCATTTCAGTATTTTTGCCCTTTGTACGGTGCGGTTACAATTTTTTTGGTAAGTAAATATAATTATAAATATATATATATACAAATACATATAGCATATATGTTTTTGGTAAGCACACACACACACACATACATATATATATATATATATATATATATATATATGTTGTAGTTTGCTTGAAGCATTGTTGAATAGGAAATATCAACTTAAATAAGTTTATATTTCAGGTTCTGAGTTAAAATTCTGCCTTTCATCTTTTCACCCCACCTTCAAATTCATAGCTTTCTATCAGTGTTAGAAACCAATCTTATAAGGGTTTACTAGTACACTTTTATCGACCCTTCATGGCCGATAAAAGACATCCAGCACAGAGCTAGTGCATTCTTCTTTCTTTCCAACCGAATGGATGGTTCGCTGGATTAAATAATTTACTTGACTTTCCCATCTTAATATAACTGTTGAATATAATTTCTAAATTGATGTATAATAAAGAGACATCCCGAATAACGATAACTTTATCTCTCATTTCCTCTTAAACAAGAACTTTCAGGACGAAGCGGCGCACAAATTTATAGAGCATTTACGAGTAACGCAATCTGGCCAACAGAAAAAAACAACAATGGTATAACACAATACATTAGATCAGTAGTGTTTTGCACCATCCTACAAAGGCTTCTTTCATCCATTTAAGTTCGAGAAAAAAGTACCAGTTTAGTACTAGGGTCGATTCTTCCTCTATATCTCATTCTCACTTCCTTTCTCTCACTCTGTCTATCCTTCTCTGGAAGAAATCTGCTGTATTCAGACCTGGAGAGGAGATGGGCTCCGCCATGTTTAAAAATGCCCCTGATAGGCTGTATGTCAACAGACACTCACATAACGTCTCAGAGAACTATTACAATATTCTAAATATTAAACACTTTCCGTTACTCAGCTAAAGCAAGCACACGGAAAACAAACGCACAATAATAACTAAAGCATCACAAATGTTTTAAATTTCCTTTGGTTCATTTAAAACATACAGTAAATTCTTTCTATCTTCTATTTAACTTGTAACTTTTATTTAATGAATGAAAATACATATTCTTTTTGTTTCCTTTATTCAGAAACATCATGCAGTCATCCAGCAGACGTGGTATTTTTGCTAGATTGCTCAGGAAGTCTTAGAAGAGATGAATTCCATGAACAATTAAATTTTATGAGGAATTTCGTGTCCGAAGCTGATATTTCACCGACAGTTGTCAGAGTTGGTTTAGTGACATTCTCAACCAGACCCAAAACTGCATTCCATTTAAAAGATTATCGAACCAAGCGAAATGTGATGGCTGCTATTAGCCGAACACGCTACCGTGGTGGACGTACTCATACTTGGTCGGCTTTAGATCATATACGCAAATACTCTTTTTCTTCAAAAGCAGGTGGTCGGCCAGGAGTCCCTAAAATATTTATCATAATAACTGATGGTGGCTCTAACGAGAGATATAGAACAGAACGTTCTGCGGCACTGATAAAAAGGCAACAAATACGCATCTATGCTATTGGAATTGGGAACCAAATAAACTACAGAGAACTTGTAACCTTAGCCTCAAAACGTCACTTCATATTTCAGGTTCCGGATTCCTATTCTCTGAGAAAGATCCAAAATGCCGTTCGAAGAAATGTTTGTCGCTCGGGTAAGTGATTAGTATAACACTTCATGATTTGCCTTTCAGAAAGATTTTAGTTAAGCAAAGTTCGAATCGTATGAATGACAATGAGAAAGGGAAAATACTAAAAATATTATAGGACAGAGGAGAGATACTGACAGAAATAATTTCTATTAATGCAAAATATAATTATAAAAGGAAAGTTTGATTGGTGGGTTTGAATTTAGAACGCAAGGTTTCAGAAAAAGTACTGCAAGATATTTTATCCGATTCTAATGTTTTTTACTAATTAGTTGCGAGTCCTGTCAGAAGCAGTCCTCCTGCTGGATTCCCAAACAAGACCAGCCAAGCTCATAGATGTTATCCAACCATCTTGCTCAGGGTCTACCCATGAGTCTCCTGGAGGGGAGTTTTACCCCTAAAATCTGTCCAGCGATCCTTTCCTGAGACATTCTAACCACATGCCCATAGTATCGGAGCTGTGATCTCTCAATTCCGAGAAATAGCGGCTCTACCTGGAATGACTCTGATCTTCGCGCTACACAACCTCTCGAGTAACGTTACTCCAAAGATGCTTCGGAGGAAATCCATTTCGGCCGCTTTTATTTACGATCATATTCTTTCGGTCATTATCCAAGATTCGTGATCATAGGTAAGGGTTGGCACGAATACCGACCTGAAAACAGCGAGTTTGACTTTTACACCTACTTCTGATTACCGAATGCTGAAGCTAGCGCATAACTGCACCAGCTCCTGCAATTCTGGTACTTAATTCAGCTTTCTGCTTTCCTTCACTCGTGAATACAGCCCCGAGATACTTGAAATTCTCCTCCTGCTACAGTGCATGATCTTATAACATTAATCTTATATTGGTTTAAAGAGTTAAATTAAGATTTGAAAAAATAAATAGTGTCAAACGTTTTACCATGAAAGACATATAAAAGAACATTATAAATATATTCCTACAATGGTACACATCTCTTAATCTCACACCAGGGCCATATATTTCTTGACAAAGTCATCTATTTTATGTTACAAAAACCTACAAAATGTTCAATAATGCACACCTGAATACACACACACACACTTACATGTATATATATATACATACATACATGCATATATATATATATAGATATATAGTAATAATAATAAATGTGAAGACTAAAATCTAAAGAGGGCTCGATAAGGATATATATATATATATATACATCTAGGGCGGGTAAAATTCCCGAGATACATGGACGAGTTCTCTCCAGCGGTCCTCGCCCCTCATAATCGCTGCTATGTCCTGCGTCTCCAAGAGACCAGTGTCTGTCCTTAGGGCATCAACATATGTTAACCTCGGTCTTCCACTTCCAGTCTGTCCATGCAGGGTCTCCCACAGGAGCAATGAGTGTAGTGTCAACTCTGGATGTCGGTGAGCATGTCCAGCTAACCTCAGTCTCCTCTGTGTCACTTTCGAGCTGACTTTTGAGAGGCTCCTGTACAGCTCTGAGTTCTTCATCCTCAGTGTATACTGATTAATGTTCAGAGCCATCCTCAGCATTCTCGTGTAGCACCCATCTACCATCTGAGTGAGTTTCTTGGAAGAAGATCAAGGAGGGCAAGGCTCATGGAGAAGATGAAATGGCATCAGAGGTGATGAAGAGGTGTGATTTTGATGATATCATCCTGGGGTTCTGTAACCATGCACTGGAGAAAGGAGTTGCCTCGAATCAGTGGAGGATCAGTAACTTCGTCCCAGTGACAAAGAAGGGAGATCTCTCTAACACTAACAACTACAGGGGGATCTCACTGACATAACTTGTGGCAAAGACCCTCAACAGGGTGATTCTTAACAGGATCCAGCCCGAGATGGAGAAGAGGCTCAGAGACAACCAGAACGGCTCCAGAGAGGGAATATCAACCACCAGTCACATCCTGATGCCGAGGAGGATATTAGAGGGAGCTAGAGCAAAGTGCCTTCCTGCAGTTATGGTTTTCATTGACTTTAGGAAGGCCTTTGATTCTGTGGACCGTCACTGCCTGATGAAGAACTTACAGGCTTATGGAATCCCCAAGAAGATAGTGGACCTGATATCACTGCTCTACACCAACACCAAAGCCCTAGTCATTACACCTGATGGGATGACAGAGATCTTTGAGATACTGGCTGGAGTGCTCCAGGGAGATACATTGACTCCCTACATTTTTATCATCGCAGTGGACTATTGTATGCGCCTTGCGCTGGAGAAACACCGGGACTCGGGCTTTACTGTAACACCGGCTCAGAGCAGGAGAGTTAAGGCTAAAAGATATATATATATATATATATATGTGTGTGTATGTAAATTTATATGTATATATATATGTGTTTGCGTATGCGTGTGCGTGTATATATACAGTATATATATATATATATATATATATATATATATATATATATATATATATATATATATGTGTGTGTGTGTGTGTGTGTGTGTGTGTGTGTGTGTGTGTGTGTGTGTGTATTCTTTGCGCGCGTGTGTGTTATTGCAAATTCATATATAGATAAGATAAACATATTTATTATCGAAATTTAATTTAATATGAATTTTATCCATCATAAAGCAACTTTTATTATTTTGCAGTTTGTGATATTTGGCCTGCGGACATTGTATTTCTACTGGACGATTCCACTAGTATATGGGACAATGATTATGACAAACAACTTACATTCTTATCTGATTTTGTGAAAGATATCACCATTGGTCCGAAGAAATCTCAGATTAGTGTTGTGACATTTAGTTCCCGTCCAAAGACACAATTTTGGCTACGAGACCATTTAAGTAAAACGGAAGTTTTGAGTGCCATTAAACACATCAATCGAATGTATGGCGATACGTACACCTCTGCTGGATTACGAATGATAAGAGAACACAGTTTCTCACCTCGATACGGTGGTAGAATGAAAGCTTCACACATTGTTATCGTAATAACAGACGGAAAATCAACAATACCAAGAGAAACTGTAAACCAAGCGAAAAAACTACATGATACAAAAGCAATAGTCTTTGCTATTGGTGTTGGTCGCCGTGTTGACCCGATAGAATTGAACAGTATTGCAAGTGAGCAGCAATTTGTTTTCCAGGTTGACAGCTATGGAGCTTTGACAACGATTAAAACAAAACTATCACAAAAAGTTTGCACACTTTCCATAACAAAAGTAGGTGACTGGGATTAAACGAAAATAATTCAGGTTTTAAGTACTATAAGGTATTTCATTAATTTCACACACAAACGTGACAGTTCCATAAATATAGATAGCTTTCGCAGTTATTATTTTTATACGAAACCAAAGTGAAACTTGAGTGAAAGTTTTCAATATTTGATACTGCATTCATTTAAAGGTTTAAAAAGTTTGAAAGTATTTAGCACCCAATTTCACGGAAACGTTTGTCAGAAAAAAATGAGATTGATTAGATGGAATAGTTGCCAAAGAGTTATTGACTTTGTTTAAAAAGGTTTGTAGCAAATTATTGATTATTTATTCTCCAACCCAAAGCCGAAAACATCGCTGAAATTGTTAATCTTTAAAATAAGATAGATCCAATCTCGATGGATAATTGGTAAATTAATAACGAATGCCACAAAAGGTAAAGATATACAAAAGTCACTATAATTACTATTACATTCCGCGATATCTCAACAGAATAACTCAAACAGTAATTTTTGTTCTGTTTCTCTCTGTTACCTTTCTAAGGAAAGTGAAGAACCTTGAAAATTTCATCATGAGTATAAGTTTTCAATCATTTTAATTATTATTCATTGAGGACGAATACAAGTTAATAATGACTAGTTTATAATTGTTCTGTATTCACAATATCTTATAGTAATACACATCTTAATTTTGACTGGAATTTAGGATATTTATATTAGTTATGCATAGAGCAGAATTAGTAAATTACTCGACGAAATTCTTTGTAGTATTTTGTTGCGTTCAGTTTTAATTTTACTTTGGAATCCAGCTGATGCTGACTTTGGTCGATAAAATGAGTGCTGGTCAAGAACTGGGTCCTTTTAATGCCTCCACACAACAATGTGTCCATTGTCTTATGCCTGTTAAAAGTAGCAAATAGATACAATATATATAATTTTTAGTCAAAGATAAGTGTTCTCATATAGTTTGGAAGGTTCCTTTGAAAACCTTCGAGCATTTTCTTTTATCATTTGGAATTCGATTCTATTTTCTTGAGAGAGAACTACCAAGACAATTTATTCTCCTATAATTATTACACCAATCAAAGAGATTCTGTTGTCAACGCTTAAATTGCGGTTTGAGTGTTTGTCTTCTACGCTGACCGAGGAGACGCTCTGTGAAAATCAAACCATTTCACAGCAGGGGTATTATAATTCGAAAATTAAAAACGAATTGAAAAGAAAGAAGAAAATGAAGAATTATAAACAAAAATGGAAAACTATTGGTTTTGAAATTAAAAAAAAAGTATAATCAGTGTAATTGTTTCCCCTTAAAATACTTCAGATTGTTTTTTCTTCGCAAATACCTTTTATCAGCTGTTGGAAAGTTAGTTGGAAAAACAGTGTTTTTTGTCCACCATTTGTAATAGACTGAGGTCTGAGACGAGAGATGACGAGAACAGATCGAACTAAACATAATAAAGAAGTACCAATACATACTTACTAATTTTACTCCTTCCTATTCTTTTTATAAGACATTTTTGTAAAGTAGTATTTTCAGTAATTTATATTTGATACCGATTTGATAATAAAATATGAAAACGAATAAAGAACAGCTCCTGTCTTGTTTATATAGATACAAACTCTATGATACTTATGGAAGAGAAAATAGAGATTTGTAAATTTGTCCCCCCCCCCCCCCCAAAAAAAAACACCTGTGAAGTGAAATTGCTTCAATAGCAAATTGAAATCAGCCTGCATTAATTCCTCACCAACTCTTAGGTTGAATACGTTAAAGAGGATATATTTTCCAATTTATGTCAATGATTGATAAAGATTTCTTACTTAAGACATCAGTAAATCACAATCATGATTTCATACACTGGTTACAAAAGGCACAATTTTGAGCGGATTGCTAGTATGATTAAGAAGTTCGCTTCCCAATAATTAAATCCTACATTGGAACCCAGTGCATGATATCATGGGCTAGTATTATTTACCATATCCTCGGGGCGACCTATGCCTTGTGAGTGAAATTGTGCAGACAGAAACTGTTTGGAAACCCTTCGGATGGACTGTACCTGTAATTCAAAGGAGTAGCTTTGTCAAACTGTGTCATGCTGAATTTCCCTGAGACATACGTTACGGGTGTGCATGTCTGTAGAATGCTTAGCCACTTGCACGTTAATTTCAAGAGCAGACGGTTCCGTTGATCAAACAACTGGAACACTCATCGTCAAAAGCCAATGGAGGTTTATTCTATTTACCGATTGGAATATATCTCATTACCGACTCGTCGCTTAATCTATACAGCCAGAGAGAAGTATCACAGCTCTGTCCCATACTGTCTAACATAAACATGTCTCATGATCATTTAATGTAATCGTGTCTCATTCAGCAAATTCACTTGAGTAATTCATTTGAAGTCTCGATTAAACGGTTTGCTCTACGGTTTATATATATATATTTTATATATATTTATATATATATTATCCTTATCGAGCCCTCTTCGGATTTTGATCTTCGCATTTATTATTATTACTATATATATATATATATATATATATATATATATATATATATATATATAGGTTGAGTAGTGGAAGACAAAAGGCGAAGTTTAGAGATTAATTAGTTGTTCATTGTTGTAAGTTTCAGAAGGTTGATTGGTCTTGATAAATCGATATAGTGACTATCGACGGTTGTTATGAAACTCTATATTATTAGCCTCAATATAATAGATCCATTCCACCAATGTATAATCACTTCTTTAGTTAAGAACTGCTCCGCACTCCTTGCAGTAGTTTATAGAGTGTAGACAGATTTGATGTGAGTGGAGGAATTCATGGTGTTAACTATGAATTAGTGATAACATGAGAAAGAATACCAAATAAGCGCAAGTGTAATTGTGATTCAAAGGGTCAACCTTGTCACACACTTTCCTGTTGAATCTCGCTGATAACTACGTTAAGGATACACCTGTTTGTGGGATGCTCAACCACTTGCATGTTGACTTCTCCAGCAGACTGTTCTGCTAATCAAACAACTGGAACCAAGGGAAGCCCAACAACGCGTTAATGTGTGTGTGTGTGTGTGTGTGTGTGTGTGTGTGTGTGTGCGCGTGTGCGTGTGCGTGTGTGCATGTGTGTATGTAGAAGTTTTGAATGCGCATTCATGTTGTTTGTGTTTATGAGTGTTATCTATTAGTTGCGTTTTATGAACGTGTATCTAGTAAAGTTTTCAGGTTTGTTTAAGTGTGTGTGTGTATGTATGTGTGTGTGTGTGTGTGTGTGTGTGTGTGTGTGTGTGTGTGTGTGTGTGTGTGTGTGTGTGTGTGTGTGTGTGTGCGTGTCAGTGTATGTGCGTGTATGTGTACATGTTTGTACGGTGAGTGTCTGTATCTTTTGTTTATATGTGTGTTCAGAGTAAACGTCTTGGGAGAGACGATGAATTGTTTTCTACGTAGACGAAATTATGGTGTCTCGGTGTGAATAATCAGGCTGAACACGGAGTGGTGCTAATTGGAATGGAACAATGAGTGGAAATATCGAGAGATAGGTGATTCATTACAGAGCCATATGTCACGGAGTTGCTCCGTGACATCAAAAGGCCAACCAGCATGTCAAGTAAATTTGAACCAGTAAGTCAGAAGAAGAGGTGGGTTAGGGGAGAGATGGTGGTATTAGGATACTATGTGACAAATTACTGGTACAGACAAGTTAATGGGCTTCGACACTGATACGATCAGAGAAATGGCCATGTCCGATATGTAAAAAAGAGACAGGCAGAAATTTCATGCTATGTGTACACGAGAAGAATACTGGAATAACAGGCAAACTAACGAAGAATGTAGATTTCGTGTGCAGCAGATGCGCAGGATCAGTAAGCGTTAATAGCTCGCTTGAAATAGACTCCCTAGAGACAAATGTCTCCATAGAAGTAGTTGACAAAGTTTGTCACCTAATAGACAGTGGAGGAGGGTATTCTGAAAGAATAGTAGCTAGAGTAAGAACCACTTAGAAGAAGTGCAGGGCAGTGAAAGTGGATAGAATCTGTAGAAGAAGATCCAGGGAAGAATCTTCACGATGGAGATTACAAACGGCTCACATCAGCATTTCCCAGTTGGATATTCAGATGTAGGTCACAAATGTTTTCTCTACTTCTGTGGATCACTCAATTAAAAAAATAAGATGAGCCGCAAATCTTCTTCATGTTTCTGTTATCATAGATTTAAGGAATATATATTTCCAATATGCGTTCATGGGCAAAATGAAGTTCATAACCTCACTCTAATTGATATTTACAGCGCTCATCAAGCGCCACTGCAGTGCTTCTAAAAGTACTTCAACCAAATCAAATCTTTTCTTAAAAAACACAATTTGGAAAGTATATTAATGGTGAAAGGGTACCCTAACAGCTAAAAATCTGGATTGGTCCAGAATTTCTTAGAAACGAGGCAACTGTTTCTCAATACCAGAAAACGCAGTCGTAGAGACATTGTTTAACTTTGTAGAAGTTTTAACAACCATAAGTCATGCTTGAGTCAATGAAACAAATACAAAATAATTTTGACTTAGCCTTTCATAAATAAACTTGTGCAATCAATACAGTTTCAGTTAAAACAAAATTCTCCTCGTAGACACCTATATGTCACTGTAATATTGGTTTTCATCATTGTGAGCCTAATAAAGTGCACTTACGACAGTAAATACATCTGGTATGAAACTACACAAATCAAATAGGAGAGCAGTTGTATATGGTATATCGTTTGCTAATGATCTTACACAAACACTTCTACAAACATCAAAGTGTCTTATCAGACGTTTTCGGATTTAGTTACCAGTATGCGCTTAAAAACCTTCAATGCGACTCGTTTACAGAAGTAGAAGTAGACTCCCTAGAGACTAAACCCTCATGGTAAAGCCAAAAGATTACATAAAACCTTAATTAACTAAAATATTACCAGAAGCAGCAACTGTATTCGACAGCAATAAAAACTTCAAATAAAAAACAAAAACTTAAAAAAAATACAACGAAGAAAAAACAATATGCCTTCAGACAAATATGAAAATTATTATAAATAAAAAACCATAGGGAAGACTTGGTCACGGAAAAAAATAACCACCCCCCGATAATGTTCTACATTGTTATCCACATTGGTTTAATTCTTATTGAAAAAAACAAATAACTGCACAATGATGCCAAATGGACCACGGTGTTGCTGGACATATGTATGTCACGAGTCAGACATGCGTATTACATCTACGAATCTTCTCAGTTGATGCATATATTGAGTGGATTCGATGCTGCTTGTTTGGTTATACAGAGGAATACTGTATGTACAATCTTATTCGCCAGGTAAGTGAAAGATCTTCTGGAGACATTGTATATTAAAGACGTTAAGAACCTTAGTATGTCGGCTGTATGTGATCCATGTCTCAATCCCATACAGGAGAAATGGGACACAGACTGCTCGGTTTGAAGCTTGAGTTGCTTAAAAAGACCGTCTTTCTGAACTTTTGAAAAGTTTGTCTGAGGCAGTTTAAGGTCTCTTCGTACAGTATGCAATCATTGGAAATTATTCTGCCTAGGTATTTAAAGTGGGAGAATGTGGTCAGTTGTTGCAATTCTACTGAGAAAACGGGAGAGAGAGAGGGTGATGTAATGTGTCATTGATAGAAGACCTCTGTTTTCTGGTCGGTATCAGTCAGGCCTTACTTCTCAAAAGCTATTATTGCTGTGAGATGGTGGCTTATAGGGCTCTCGAATGTGAGCCACAAGAGTGCAGTCATCGATATACTATAGAGCAATGATCTATCCATATCTGAGCTCCGCAACCTACATCAAGTCGAAATTTTATAGTGACTCTCGCTACCCTTTCCATCCTTCTGTGTAACAATCTGGTCCCACACGAAGAAAATATTCTGCAGCACAGGAGCCAGCACACAACCTTCACTGACTCCTTTTTTTACATTAAAGGGCTCAATTTCCAGCGCTCCAGTAACAACTCGGGCCATGATATCTATGTAGAACTGGCGTAGGAGATTCATGAATCTGGGCAGGCTAGTAAACATGAAAACATCCCTCATACATGATGGCTGCAAACTCTGCAAAGAGTATTGCAATCGCTTGTCAGATTATAGAGTTTGGTGCACTTTTAGGCTACGGCCAGCCACGCGAACCTGTAACATATCCTGAACAAGCAATGCCTGTACTTTGAAGGTTTTTTAAGCGGAGAAAGGCCTTGTACTCGACCAATCCCACTCCCCAACCATCGAAAACACTACCCGAAAAGGAGAACTTGTCAACATCATCGGATGCTTCCAAGGCCGCAGGTTTTTTTTCAGAGTTTTCCTTTCCTAGAAAGGTGTTGTGACAACAGCTAGAGGCCTTTCACTACAAGGTGAAAAAAAAAAGTACTATTTGGATGGCCGTTGACTCTGCTGTGTTACTCCGCCCTTTGTCGGATCTTGCATTTCATCGCGCAGGGTATCCAAATACCACCCTCCTCACCAAGCAAGCTTGGTTGTCGGTTTAGTCACCGATGACCCGACCACGAGACAGGTTGTACTGGTTTACATGTTACTAGTAGCAATCGAAAGCGACCTGACATACATACATATAAATTTGATATATAGATGCATATATTTCTTTTTAGCCCTTTAAAGCAGCCTCCGGATTTTGCAGATGTTTTTAGAAATTTGGAAATAGAACCCCACTTGTAAGTTGACAAGACAAAATAGCGATTTCACAAGGGAAATTTAGATTTTAATGTTAGGCCCCCAAAGCAGCTCTATAAAACCGTTAAATTGCGGGAGAGACGTTTTACATTAGGTGACATATAGCAGCTATTAGATAACCTTGGGCATCAGTCACTCGCGTTCAATTTTCATATCACATGTGTTTATTCAATGCAACAGGATGTTTAATCTTTAGCTGTAGGGGCATCTTTAATGTTGTCCCCTCGTGTCTATTACACATATTGCCATCACATCAAGATATTGTGCCTTGTGTCTCAGGAATTTATATTCCAGTAGTATATCAGTTTCCTGCATGGGACGAGAGGGCTAGCTTCTTGCTCAAACATTCATTTCTAAAGAAAGCGACACTGAGAGTGGACTCTCTTGACCCATCACACGGCGAAACGCAATCAATTCTGTGATAGATAGATCGATAACAAACAATCTGAGGCAATTTCGGCTTGTAAACATAAATTGCACAAAACATTCCTGTATTACAGCCCCACGTTATACCCTAACGGATAGTACGATCTATACGTGGATATTTTACGTCTCGATGTGGGAGCTAAGTATATGTTTTGTTTATACCTTTACTCATTTGCATAGGTAAGTATATATTATCCGTATGTTTTGTGAAGGTACGTATACCTTCTCGTACGTATATTTGATTGTTATGGCGTAAATTTTTTTTATATATTCTGGTACATATGGTTCGGCTATGTGTATACGGGAGTTTTGCGTCTGTGTGAGTATGCAGGTTCGTACGCATGTAGAGCGTGTGTATATGTGTACTTCATGTTTTGGTTGACTTACGTCTCCGAACATTCGTGTATTTACTTGTAGGTATGTGTGTGCGCTTGTTATATACGTATTTATTTATTTATTTATATACGTTTATATAATTATTTATTTATTTGTATACACGTTTACACACACACACATATTTATATGTGCGTGGTTTTGTTTACCTATGGTAAGGTTTTGCGTATGCTTGTGTATGTACGTTTCTGTTTGCGTGTATGTATTTATTTATTTCTATTACTTCTGTATTGTATTTATTTACTTTGTTCTTAACTCCGTAGCGGAGATTTATGCACCACCTAAGAGAACATTAGTTTACGACCTCTATTATACCATAAACGTGGTTCTGTCTTTGCGCGTAATTGTTTTTCACCGCTCCTATTAATTACGTATTATATTCGTTTTTTCCCGTTCTTAGCCAGCGAACGCTACCACGAACCAAAGTATCGTCTTCCTGTCTTCCTCCGGTTGCAACGTTTTTTGTAATATCCAGTTCTGCGTTTACAGATTGACTTTGTTAGTTTCAGAAGATCCCGTTAAGGGTGAAAGCAGCGATTCTTTGCTTAAACTTTAATCTGTTATTTTAATAAATATATATATATATATATATATATATATATATATATATATATATAGAGAGAGAGAGAGAGAGAGAGAAAGACAGAATGAAAGAGATAGATAAAGAAAGAGACAGAGACTGGAAGAGTCAACCTCAGTACTTGACCGGCACTTTATTTATCAACCCCAGAAAGATGAAAGCAGAATTAATATCAACAGGATTGTAACCTAGATCGAAGAAAACCGGAAGATTTACCGCCAAGAATTGGATTGAAAAGACGGGTGCTAAAGTTAACAACAAAATTTGTATTAAATGTGAGAAATACACTGACGAATTCATACTAAACAATTGAAAACATCGACAAATCCTCCAAACAAAATATCAGATAGATCACTGATGGGGTGCCGAGCAAATAATAAAAGAATAAAAGTTCGAAACAGAGCAACTCTATACGCTTTCTTGGTTTGAAAGTTTCTAATGATTTGAACTGAAATGATTATATCACGTCCACTGCTAATTCTGATACCCGGAAAGTTGGTTCACTTTTTCGTGTCAAATCATTTTTTTTACCCCTGAAAATATCTTATATCGTTATAAATTTTCCATTCGTCCTTGTATTGAGTACTGTTTCCACATCTGGTCTGGTGCTTTTGCCGTGTACCTAGAGAGTATAGATAAGATCCAAACGTTATTGGTCTTGACTTATGTCTCATTCGATCTCTATTACACTGTCGAAATGTTACCTCTCTTTTGTCTTTTTTATAGATATGTTCATGACAATTGTTCTGATGAGTTTTACCCTTTGTTGCCTTGTCTTCATATGTTTAAACGTAGCACCAGATTTGTGGCTTGGACTCATATATTTACAGTTGAAGTTCCTAGATGCAGTCGCAAATTCTATATTAATAGTTTCTTCCCTGGGATATCTCACCTATGGAATTCTCTTCCAGCTTCTCGGTTTACTGACCACAACTTGCACAAATTCAAAAGCAACATCAATTGTTATCTTCTCCCTCCTTGAATTATGTATTTCTGTATTGTCTTTCTCCTTTCTCGGTAGCCTTTTGCATTTTAGTGGACCTATTGCCATGCTTGGAGTGAGCAAACAAAAAAAAAAAATAACAAAGAGAGAATTCAATAGACAAAAAAAGAAAAAATCATAATAATAAAATAAATAAATAAATAAATAAAACTTTCCCGTCGACCAGACATTCTTCAGAGCAACGCCCAGTAACATGAATACAATTGCACAAACAAGGAAAATTGTACGCTCGATGGCAAATTCCTACGTAGGGCAATTTTATACATATTTTAAGTTGCATCCCAAGAGGTTAGTGAAAAATGAAGCAAATTACATCGTATTGGGTGAGGTTAACGTCAAGTGCTGTTATTTTAGCCACGTTCAGGTATGAGGGAAAATAAGAAACACTACAGCTTTATCAATATGGCTGTATTTATGGAGTTTAAAGAACAATCTTTTAAAGACACTGGCTCGTCAATAATCAAAAACACTGCACCTAATATAATCAGAACGAATAGAATTCAACATTGCTTAAATAAAAACTACAATACCTTCATATAGTATTTTGATAGGTAAAACGTAAAGGTCCCATCATGGAGTGTTAGGGGTAGCCGATCCCATCCCTCTCTAGGCCGGATCTTCAGCCGATTTCCTCCCGAGAAAGAAGGCGAGAGTGGTAGCTAGTTAGATAGAAAGATAGTGAGAGAGAATTATATAAAGATAGAACCAGCCCTAGAATTTGAGTGGTGCTTTATTTATCGATCGTGAAAGAATAAAAGGCAAAGTTAACGTTGGCGGCATTTAAACTCAGAACGGAGTGAGCAGGAATAAATACCGAATATTTCGATATATCAATTAAAACTAGTAACCATCTCTGAATGCCAGAACAAAAGGTCGATTTTTTAATGGTTAATTAATTATGCTAGGGCTGCGAATTGGCAGAGTCGTTAAGACGACGGATAGAATGCTTTAGGTTATTCTTCCCACCTCATTGCAAGCTCTGAGTAACAGGATCAGCTAATACACACACACACATATATATTTATATATATACAATATATATATATATATATATATATATATATATATATATATATATATATATATATATATATATATATATATATATATTTATTAAAATAACAGATTAAAGTTTAAGCAAAGAATCGCTGCTTTCACCCTTAACGGGATCTTCTGAAACTAACAAAGTCAATCTGTAAACGCAGAACTGAATATTTCAAAAAACGTTGCAACCAGAGGAAGACAGGAAAACGATACTTTGGTTCGTGGAAACGTTCGCTGGCAAAGAACGGGAAAAAACAAATAATACGTCATTAATAGGAGCGGTGAAAAACAATTACGCGCAAAGACAGAACCACGTTTATGGTATAAAAGAGGTCGTAGACTAATGTTCTCTTAGGTGGTGCATAGAGACGTTCTCTGGCAATGAACGAAAAAACGAAGATAATAAGTCATATGTGGAGCGTGGAGAACAATAGCACGCAAAGACAAAACCACGTAAATGGTATAGCAGAAGTTGTAGACTAAAATCCTAACTAGGAGACCAAATGAATCTCCGCTACAGAGTTAAGAACAAAGTAAATAAATACAATACAGAAGTAATAGAAATAAATAAATACATACACGCAAACAGATACGTACATACACAAGCATACGCAAAACCTTACCATAGGTATACAAAACCACGCACATATAAATATGTGTGTGTGTGTATGCTTGTGTACAAATAAATAAATAATTATATAAACGTATATAAGTAAATAAATAAGTATATAACAAGCGCACACACATACCTACAAATAAATACACGAATGTTCGGAGACGTAAGTCAACTAAAACAAGAAGTACACATATACACACACCCACCATACGTACGAACCTGCATACTTACGCAGACGCAAAACTCCCGTATACACATAGCCAAACCCTAAATACCAGAATATGTAAAAATTATACGCCATAACAGTCAAATATACGTACGAGAAGGTATACATACCTTCACGAAACATACGGGTAATATATACTTACCTATGCAAATAAGTAAAGGAATAAACAAAACACATACTTAGCTCCCACATCAAGACGTAAAATATCCACGTATAGATCGTGCTATCCGTTAGGGTATAACGTGGGGCTGTAATACAGGAAAGTTTTGTGCAATTTATGTTTACAAGCCGAAATTGCCTCAGATTTTTTGTTTAAGATGTGGTCTGTGGCGTAGAGTATTTCCAGGGCCTCAGCGGCGCAGAGGTCACATGGTCTTTTATTTCCGTTATACGATCTAGCCCTAGCTAGGATCTCCCAGTGTAACTTATATTGGGTGTGGTTGTCTTTTAGACTCCAGATATAAGCTGAAAGTGACGTCATATTTCTTCTTAGAGGGTAACGAAAAGAATGGGTATGCATGTAAAGACGCTGCTTGAAACTATTGGCGGTTAACCCTATGTAGGCCCTACGGGACGTGGGTGTTACAACCTTACATTTGTAGACAATGTTACTAGAGAGGCATTTCCCGGATAGGGGCAATCAGCCCGATTCCTACAATTACAGTTAGTACTATCTATAGGGTTGCACGTGTTCCTACGGCTAGGCAGTTTAGCTAAATTTGAAGCTGTGATGTTATGTGCAAGGTTAGGAGTCGTAGAGTAAGAAATTTTAATAGTATTTCTATTAAAAATTTTACTATATTTATGTGTAGGGGGAAAATGCTTCGTAATAAGGGAAAGAAAGATCGTCTCATATGAAATAATACAGCCAATTTTCCACGCAATACTTTTAGTTAGCACCCCGAACGCATAATTGGGAATATAAACACTTATTTCCTAATGTTTATGAGTGAGTTGGAATTTGGCCGGAGTATCGCTAAAAAGCTTTCTCCGATATTGTATTTATATATATATATATATCGGGAACAATTTTGAATAGCGCCAGTTCGTAATTTGAATTCGGGAATATTATATTCTTCGAATGAAAAGATCCTTCTGACGAGAGTTTTTCTTTGTAACGGATGCCGTATGGAGTCCGTTTATTTTTGAGACTCGAAACCGATTCGGTAAAGGTAACTATAGTAAGTAAAGTTAATTTTTTAAAATTTATTTTGAAACTTTTTCTTATTTGCTAAACCTTGATTGCATATATATATATATATATATATATATATATATATATATATATATATATATATATATACATATATATATATATATATATATATATATATATATATATATATATATATATATATATATATATATATATATATATATATATATATATATATATATGTATATGTATATATGTATATATATATATATATATATATATATATATATATATATATATATATGTGTAAGTATGTATGTAAGTGCCGTACTAAGAGTGAGAAATGAAATTTCGTTTTCATTTTATTATATATATATATATATATATATATATATATATATATATATATGTATATATATATATATATATATATATATATGTATATATGTATATATGTATATGTATATATGTAAATATGTATGTATGTATGTATGTATATATATATATATATATATATATATATATATATATATATATATATATATATATATATATATATATATATTGTTATACTTTGGGAGGATCATGCTGCCAATAAAAACATACGCGCCTGTTGGTTTTTACTTCAATTTATTATAAATTTACGGTTGGTTGGCTGGTTCAATATCCAGATGGTTGTTTATATATTGTCAAAGCTCTTTCTTTACACATTCTGGTACCTCCTGGGCTTTTATTTTGTGTCTCTCCTTTGTTCTGTCCTACACCATCTTATTTTAGTGTGTTGTGAACACACAACACATATACATATATACACATATAAATATATGCACACGTATGTGTACATATACTATCACACAAACATCCCTACCCTGAGTTTCAGAGGATTTGCTTAGGATGAAAGCAGCAATTATTTGCTTAAACTTTAATCTGTACTAACAATAAATATTTGCTCTACGGGTTTATATATACTTATATATATACAATCAATATTGAGCCCTCTTTGGATTTTGCTCTTCCAATCCTGGGAAGGCTTCACAGAAGTAGCTGATAGCTTGATGTTGAATGAAAATAAAAGTAATATATATATAAACATACACATACCGACCATAATTAAATATGGAATGATACGCGATTCCCCCCCCCCCTCCAGCCCCGGCGGTCAGAATGAAGAAGGCGTTTCTCCGGAGGACAGCAAGGGAAACGCTCTGGAAAAGCCACTCCAACTCGCGGGGCTCACACCTGCGGCTGGCCATCTTAGCGCCTATGGTGGCGAGTAGGGAGGTAGCCCTGGGGCCAAGGATACCAGAGGTCTCCACTGCCAGGGGTACAACCGCAAACCTGTCGGAGAGCGACCGGTATTTGAGGAGTTTATCTTCCTCAGCCCCACGTGCAGCAGAACCCGGGTTAATCGCAGACTGCACCAGGTTGCGGCTGCAGAAAGTGTCGGTGCAAGTGGCATCCCAGACGAGGGGGTTTGTATTTTGGATTTGCAGTTTCGGTAAAGCGTTGGGCAATATGCTTTACGTCATATAGTTATGGCGCTTTGCGCTCTGAGTTCAAATCCCACCAAGGTTAGCTTTGCCTTTCATCCTTTCGAGGTCGATAATATAAAGTACCAGTAACGCACTGGGGTCGATTTAATCGACTTTCTCCTCCCCTCAAAATGTTAGCCTTGTGCCTAAATCAGAAACCATTATTCCAACAGAAGATTATTAAATATAAAGATTTACATATACATAAAGTCAGAGAGATATATGTGGCAACCGGTCACAATAATCTCCCGTTGGGTTGAGATGCAATTGGGCGATATTGGGCTGCGCTTTCTAGCAACCAGCCTACTCGACGTAAGCAACTAATCACATTCTTTCTAACTTGACCACTGCCACGTCACGATTCTTAGCCATTTTTTGAATCTATTTCTGGCGCGATCGCTTTGGAAAATTAACTGTCCTATTGAGTTTGTCTCCTGATGAGTTCGTTACTCTAGATTCATCCTTAATAATAGGATATCTCAAAATACGAACGAAACCATGGTAGAGATGTAATTACGGTATGTACACTTTCTTCTAACTTTAAATTTATACCTAATTGTGTATGGTTGACGGTATATTTGGTCAGTTTCTACATGCTGTTGAAATGTTGGGTAAATACCCTATTGGCGTCAACCGCGAAGAGGCAGCTTTCGGTTATTTATCAAATATTTCTTCATAGGAGCCTTTATTCTTATAGCGTGGTCTAATTGATTTTTTATATGGTTAATTATGCTAACTGGGAGAGGAAATGGTATATATTTTATCTAATAATTCTAAGGACATGATTTATGATATATTGCTCTGATTATTTAATTTATTAATTCTTCATTGAGCCACATCGTGACCGGTTGCCACATATATATCTGTGACTTTATGTATATGTAAATCTTTATATATATATATATATATATATATATATATATATATACACACACATATATATATATATATATATATATATATCGAAGATCCCCTTCTGGCACGAAGGACCATGTGATTTGTACCTAGAAATTTTCCCTTCGAGGCACAGTAGTCACCCACGCATACCAGCCTCCCCTCTCCTCGCCACCGATGATGACCAAGGGAAAGGCTATGGCCGATACAGCTTGGAACCAGTGATGTCACAACTCATTTCTACAGCTGAGTAAACTGGAACAACGTGAAATAAAGTGTCTTGCTCAAGGACACAACGCATCACCCAGTCCGAGGATCGAACTCACAACCTTTTAATTGCAATACCCAATGCTCTAACCAGGGGGACTCGATATGTGTTGCATATATATATATATATAAGTATGTATAAACAGATAGATCAAATATTGATCACTAGCAGTGGTACCCGGCGTTGCACGAGATAAGGTATTTTGGAACGCGGGCCGCCAACAGACCTAATCGTGGAAAAACTGCATGCCTAGACAATATGTAAAGAAAATAAACCGAATACTCTGATGGCTGGATAACCTTTAAGATTTTCCTCTATGAAGCAGGAAAAGTGCAGGTTTTCACATAATGCGGGCCCTAGGGCAGTGGTCGCCAACATGGGTTCCGCGGAACCTTGGGGTTCCGTAAAACAAACTCCCGGTTCCTTAAAAAAATAAATATTTACATTACCATTAATATTTTGGGTTTTCTGAAAAAGGTGCAAAGAAAATGCCAAAGGTGCAATGTATAAATGAACAAGTACTATTGTAGTGTACACAGGTTCTCCACTCCAATTCGTGGAAAACACTACTTTCAGTTTCTCACTTGAATTAGCAGAAAAACACTGTTCTGAGATTCGTGAAAATTGAATACTTTCAATTTCACATCTATTCTTGGAAAGACAAAGTTTTCTGAATTCCGAGAATTTGACTACTACTGATAATACACTAATTGAACTTAGAAATTGACCAATCACGAACAAGTAAATGTTGGTCGATAACAGCATAACTTTAAACTGAAAACTTCAGTTCAGCGAGGTCTTTCAGCCGAGAGACAGGGTCAGTTCGCTGTTCTCACAACGTAAGTTCAGTAGAATGTTTTCAATAGAGAACACGTTTTAATCTGCTGTCCTCACAAAAGATTTAAAGTCGCCTAAAGTTTCCTCACATAGTGAACTCGCTTACTAGTCGTTTTCAACATGCATCCAGTTCTACAGACAATTCTAAATAAGAACACGTTACATTCTGTTGTACTTGCACAGAAAATATAACGCCTTTAAAGTTTCGACTACTAACAAAGGTAATTTTGTATTCCATGCATACACTATAAACTTTGCCACACAATTATGTATTCATTTGATGACATCTGCATTCACAATTGAGAAATTACTTTATACAATAAATATATATGTCCACAAACATTTGACTAAACTTTATTTGTTCCAATCTAATATATGTTTAACGCAGCCTAAAGCCTTCTTATATTATATCTAACTTTGAAGGTTGACTTTGCCTTTCCTCCTTACGGGGTCGATAAAATAAAGTACCAGTAATGCACTGGGTAATTGCTGGCCTTGTGCCTAAAGTAGAAACAATTATATCTAATTTTGAGTCAAAATAGATAGAAGATATCT
Organism: Eledone cirrhosa; assembly: GCA_964016885.1. Lineage (NCBI taxonomy): Eukaryota > Metazoa > Mollusca > Cephalopoda > Octopoda > Eledonidae > Eledone > Eledone cirrhosa. The sequence continues at coordinate 90,537,515 of OZ024741.1, forward strand.
GAATTAATTTCCAATACCATCGTCACACCTTCTACACTAGCAGCTGATTTGCATTTTTTGCATCTTTTAGTATGGCGGATATTTAAATATATTTACATTACCAATAATATTTAATACGACCCTAAAGTAGTATATGCAGGAAGTGCTGGACTCTGAAAAAGATTTCTTCTAGTTGTTTATAAATTTGCACCTTTTTCAGTAACCCCTAATATTTTAATATTATTATAAGACTTTAAATAATATGTTTGCTATCCTAAAATGGAGAAATTTCAATTTTTAAAAATTAAAATTCTTTTTTTACTAGTTAAGTTTTTCCAAATATCTAAAATTAAAGTTAATTTAAGTACTTTTTGTAATAAAATAAACTTAATTTCTCTTGTTTATTAATGTCATATTAAAAATATTAACTGTAGATAAATAACCTTGATATGATGTCTACTGCAAAGAAGCTGAAGTTAGATACCAGCAGTAAAGTTAGACAGTGGTGTGATGATTATGTTAGATATGGATTTCAAAAAGCTGACACTAAAAAAGATACACCAGATCAGCCCATGTGTTTGCTATGTTCAAAAGTTCTATCAAATCTTGCAAAACTTAAAAGACACCTTGATACTAATCACACCAATGATAAAAGCAAGTCATTGGAATACTTTACTTCGCTGAAAAATAACATTAAAAAAATCACAAGCTAATATGCATGACTTGTTTTGTAAAAAGTCAGATAGAAATAAAGCTTTAACAAGAACATCTTTTGAAATTTCCCATTTGATTGGTAAAAACAAGAAACCATTTACATTAGGAGAACAGTTAATTCTACCAAGTATAAAAATTGCTACAGAGAATCTTTTTGAAAGTTGCAGTATTAAGGACAAAGAAAAATTAAGCGAGTTACCATTGTCAGCAAATACTGTAAAAAGAAGGATAATTGATATTTCTTCTGATATAGAAAATCAGATACTAACTGCACTAAAGAAAAGCACATGTTTTGGTCTGCAAGTGGACGAAACTACGGATATTAATAACAAGGCTCAATTAATTTGCTATGTACGGTTTGTAGACCTTGATAAAAAAGAATTAGTAGAAGAGTATTTGTTTTGTCTGGTATTAGACATCACAACTAAAGGTCAAGATATATTCAATAAAATTGAAGAGTATTTAAAAAAAATGGTGTATCTTGGAGCAAGTTGACTTCAATAACAACAGATGGAGCAGCTGCAATGACTGGTAAAAATTCTGGTTTGATTGCAAAAATTAAAGAACAGACCCCAAATTGTATTTCAAATCATTGTATGATTCATTGAGAGGTTTTGTGTTCAAAAAAATTCAAAGACAGAGATGCTCAAATATTAAATGACCAGCTGAAAGACATTGTCAACATTATCAATTTGATCCATGCAAGAGCAAAACATTCTAGAATGTTTGAATCTATTTGTGAATCTTCTGGAAGTAATTATAATAGATTGTTATTGAACAATGATGTGCGTTGGCTGTCTTTTGGGGATGCTTTGAAGAGAGTTTTTGAACTGAGAGAAGAAATAATAGTTTTTCTAAAAAAACAGAATGATGAAAGAGCAAGTGTATTAGAAACCAATGAATGGAATGTGCAACTCGCTTATTTAGTAGACATTTTTGGTGAACTGAACAAACTAAATAAGTGTCTTCAGGGTAACAATGCAGATATTTTTACTTCAATCAATTTTATTACATATTTTCAATCAAAATTAAACATCTTTATGAAAAGAATTGAATCGGACAAGTACTCATTACTTTCAAACCTTGAAATAGAGCTTAAAAAGAGAGAAGATTTTGACTCCAGCAATCTAAAGAAGATTATTCTTTCTCATTTAAATGTGCTTTCCACAAGTTTTTCAGATTATTTTGACTTGATGGAAAAAGATATTGTTAGCGGAAATTTATGGATAAAAAACCCGTTTACTGAGATCGAGCAGTTAGTGTCAGAAAATGACGCTGGAAATTGTAAAAATTTAGTACCTGCACAATGCTTACATCAGTTGATGGATTTGAATTCAAACGAAGACCTAAAAGTGATATTTGAAAGCAGAAAGAAAGAACTATGGATCGACTTATTCTTGATTGGGTAGTTTAATGAAATCAGTCAACTTGCATTGAAATATTTGACTTTATTCCCATCTAGCTACTTGTGCGAAGGGTTTTCGCAGTTGGTAGAAATCTGCACAAAGAAGATGAATAAACTATCAGCAATTGACGAGTGTATGAGACTGGCATTAACTAGTGTTGAACCTCGATTTTCTAAACTCACTGATGAGGCGCAGCAGCAGAAAAGCCACTAGTTAATTGTGTTCGATTACATACACACGCATGAAACACTAAAATAAATAAATACATTATTATTTTTTTTGAAAAGTTTTGTATTGTATAGGTTCCGTGAAGAATTCAAAATATTTAGAGGGTTCCTCGGTTTTAGAAAGGTTGGCGACCACTGCCCTAGGGGATCAAGAAAATGAATTTTTTTTTATGTGCATAATATGCCTTAAAATTTCGGGAAAATCGGTTCATAAAAGTCCTAAAAAGCTGAAAAAAGGAAGTTTTTCATCTAATGCGGGCCCTAGGCTCTAAAAAAGATGGATTTTCTTTGCTCACGGTATGAAGAGACTGACTAATACATAGTTACAATTTCAAGGAAATCAGTCTGACGTAACGCCTCAAAAACCCCCTAAAAACCTGGAAAAAAAGCAGATTTTCACCTAATGCACCTAGGGCATCAAAAAGTTGAATTTCTTTATGTGCATAACACTCGCTGAAACATAAGGTATACACATGTAAAATTTGAAAAATGTCGGTTGAGTACTTCGCGAGTTTTAGGGATTCAAACTCACACACACACACACACACATCCACAAACACACAGACATCCTCAGGGAAGTGACGTAATGCAGACAGTCAGACATACAGACAGATATTAAAAGGGTGCGACGTTATATGTATGTATCTATCTAAAAAGAGAAAGACTAAGAATTATAGAGAGAGATCGCTAAATCGCCTAATGCGGTCTCTAGGGCATTGAAAATTTGAAATTGTTTTTGCTCAGAACACTCCCTGAAACATAAGTGTAAAGTTTGAAAACAGTCGGTTGGGTGCTTCTCGAGTTTTAGGGATTCAAACTCACACACACACACACAGATAGACATCCTCAGTTTTATAGATTAGTACAGATTAAAAGTTTAAGCAAGGAATTTCTGCTTTCATACATGCATATATACATACACACATATAACTCAAAAGATACACCTCCACACATACAATAACATCCATACCTACACACACATGCATGCAGACATGCATACATATCTACCTAGTTGATGTTGTGTAAATTCCAATGAGAGAGTCTTGTATCTATGTTAGAAACCGGTTCTCTCTCTATTGGTAAACATTTGTGAAATTATAAAACCAGAAGTACACACACACACACACACACACGCACACACACACGCACACACATGCACACGGACGCACACACACATGTTTTGAGTACCTTAATTACTGTGGTTACCCCCGATTGAACCCGGGATAAACATATATATATCGGACCACAGAGGTCCGACGAGCTGATCAGTAGTGAAACCTTGAGCCGGTCAGTAGCGAAACGCGCGTCACCAACCAATAAACGTAATAAAGGAGTAACCATTCGTCCTTGTATTATTATACTACACTCTGACATATATATACTCTGATATATAACTGGCAACCCCGCCAAGCTTTCTTAGTGAGGAGGGTGATTTTCGACACCCTGTGGAATGGAAAACAAAACCATTCAAAGGGCGGAAGAAGTCAAGATAGTCAACGGCGATCCAATAATGTATGTACATATATATATATGCTTTTATACAATGCTTATATATTTTATTTATAAGAACGTTTTAATCAATTTCATTTTTAACTTTTTTAACTTCTTAACATTTTCTTTTTAATTTATAAAATTCTTAACTTTTTTTTGAGGGTAATGGAATGAGAGAACTATAGCCTTCATTAAGACTCTATATACAGTGTAATGTCTTCAGTTAATTTATCCGACTGTTTTATTCTTGAGAATAACATACACACCCAACATACACACATCCATCAGAGCCATAAGGAAGCTGTCTTCTTGGGCTACTATCCTAAAGTTAAAAGCAAAGAAGGACTCTATTTTCACTGATAAAATAGAATATCACAGGGGTATATTTCAAGGAGACAGTCTATCTGTGATACTATTTATCCTGTCATTAAACCCCTTGTCCTTTCTACTCAAGAAATGCGAAGGATACATCATTGGCTCACAGGAGGACAGAAATACGAACTTAACCCATAATTTCTTTGTGGATGATCTGAAACTCTATGTCAAGAACATAGATGAGATGAAGAAAAATCTTAACCTCGTTACAACATTCTCAAAGGATATAGGAATGGAATTTGATCAAGATAAATGTTCATATATGACTGTAAAGCGGGGGAAAACAACAACCCAATCTAGCAACATTGTCATCAATGGCCTAACTGTTTCACCGATATCTGATGAGGACTGCTACAGGTACTTGGGGATAGATGAGAACATATCCTATAATGGTATCTGAAATAAGGAACGCGTAACCGGGGAATACTACACTCGATTAAGAAAGATATGGTCATCGGAACTCTCTGCGCACAATAAAACAGTGGCTCACAATGTGTTTGTTGTGCCTGTCCTAACACTAACGTTTGGAATACTCAATTGGACTATAGACGAAATCCAAGCAATTGATGTTAGGACTTGAAAAATACTAAACAACACCAGAAACTTCCATATCAACAGTGATATAGACCGCCTCTACTTGAAACGTAAGCAGGGAGGCAGAGGGCAAACACCAGTCCAGACAGCATTTGAATGTCGCATCATATCCCTCCGACAACATTTATGAACTTCGAAACATAGGAGCCCGTCTATCGAGCAATTCTATCTGCATGAGACAGATAAGATCATGAGAATTGGGAAGGAACTCCTTGAAAGAAATTCCCTGCGTGATAATGAAAACTCACACCCAGGTTGCCCAGCAGTACCGCAGTGGATCCATGGATGAAAAACTGCATGCTTATCAGCCAAAAATTATGCATGGATATGTTGGCAGGAAGCTCCAGAGTGAGAGTAATATAGATAAACAAAGTAGTCTATCTTGGACCAACAACCGCTATATTGGCTCCCACTTTGAAGGATACACTTTTGCAAGAACAGGAAATCAACACGAAATACCCGATTCACAAAAGAGATAGGGATGCAGGCAAAACATATAGATGTTACAACAAGTTCAGACTCTGCAGAATTAACACCGAAGATGTCACCCATGTCATAAGCAGCTGTCCAAAGATGTAATCGCGGTACTATCTACCTATGAGGCATGATGTAGTGGCCAAAATACTATACAATGCAATCCGTAGAAAAGATAGCCCCGATAATAAACACATTAAAAGCTACAGCAATGTGGAAGACATACACATACATAATATGAAAGAGTGTTCGTTCAGGTAATATTTTTATGCGTGATTAATATATATATATATATATAAAGTATTTCCGAAGAAAAAATAAAGGAAAAAAGAGTGTTCTATGTATAAAACAGAGCTATTTAATTAGAAAGTAAAGAACACAATATATAACTACTCCATTACTAAAGTTTTAGGACCCTAGACAGTATTAACATACGTCTCGTTCGTATATTAATATTGTCTAGGGTCCTGAAACCTTTCGTAATGGAGTAGTTCTATATTGTGTTGTTCACTTTCTAATTAAATGAATATATATATGAGAAAAACCACAGACCCTCCATCTCAACTCACCTTTTGAAAAGCAGAAGAACTGCGAAACCGGTAAAGGAACCAAATACCAAATAAATATATCTATATTTTTTATAAAAATAAGACTCCAGTTGTATTTTCGATTTCATCTCTTTTTCTTTATACTTTCACTCGTGTAGGACACCTCGGTTATTTTTCAATTTGTAAAAAAACCCTCACTTTCTAATATATATATATATATATATATATATATATATATATATATATATATATATATATATATATATATATATACATATGTGTGTCTGTGTCTGTGTGTGTGCGTATGTGTGTGTGTGTGCATGTGTATGTGTGCGTCTGTGTGTCTGTCCGTGCGTACATGTATATATTAATTTCTATATGTACACACATAACTATGTTTGAGTATATTGAAGTAGAATACAATATCTTCTTGTTGTTATGGCACTAAAGTTTGACTGTTACCATATTTGTCGTTTAATTCAGAATAGAATCGGGAAATTTGAAACAAGAATTCCAATAATTGGTTTTATGTTTCTAGTAAATATCTGTCCTGAAAATAGAGCTGACAAAACGATTTAGGCTATTGGAACAAAAGGAAACGTGATATGTTGCTAAGAACAATCATCAAATGGCATTGTGGACTTTTATTTCACCCAAGGCAATATTTCACGCGAAGATACGTTTCTTCAAAGTGATATCAAGCAACAAGAGCTTTCTTATAAGAATTGGTTTCTTCTATAATAATCAGCTAATTTCTAATAATTATTTACAATGTCATCATTAACGTTATAAGGAAAGACGCAAACTAACACGAATTGAATCCTTGACATGGTTTGCAGGGAGATTGATATGAGATGGCGGTAGATTGCAGAATCATCATATTGTAGGTATTTAGTTAGAGCACTTGCTTCTAACTTCGATATCGACTTTGCTTTTCACTCGGGGTGGGTGAAATAAAATACTGGTTGAGTCAATTTATTCCATTAAAACACACCTCATGTCTTTCATCCTTTCGAAGTGGATGAAAAACGTACCAGTTCAATACTGGGATCGATTATATCTCTATATCTCTTTCTCATTTCCTCTTTATCTCTCTCTCCCTCTCCTCTGGAAGAAATCAACTGTGCTCACTCCTGGATAGAGATTAGGCTCGCCAGGTTAAACGAATTCCCAATGTGTTATTACAACGCCCTTACGACTCCAGGAGTTACGGGCCCATACATACGTATAATATAATGAAATAGACGCTCATTGAAATAATAAGAGTAGACAGGAAAACAAAAAAATTAAGGATTGCATTTAAAATATATCACACAAAATCCGACAAGGACTTTAGTCCTACTAAGAAGGTAATAGATTGTTTAAAATATTTAGTTAGAAGGCTGGGGGAACAGCAGTGTTCATGGCCCTCTTCAGAATTCTCCAAATAAACTATTATATACACATATACATGTATACATATATACACATGTCTGCTAGTGTTGAAACACTAACAGATACAGGGTCTCGATGTCTTATGCTAGAGTAGGCTTTGAAACATTAGGTAGCATGCAACTGTGTAGAGAAATTAGTTATAATAATATACTTTAGCTCTGTACTTAACATAGAGACTTCTTCTTCTTCTTCTTCTTCTTCTTCTTCTTCTTCTTCTTCTTCTTCTTCGCCCACAAATTCCTGAGTCCGTCGTGGGGGAAGAGTCCTCAAACACTCCTGCTGGTTGGTTTTGCTCGTAAAATATGCCCATCGATTCGTTTCTGAGACATTATAACCACATGCCCATAAAATCGGAGTTATGATCTCTCAATTCGAAGATGTAGCGCCTCTATTGGAGCGACGTACATGGTATAAGGGGAATCAAGAGCAGAGATCAATAATTTTATTTTTAATTGTCTCTTCGATTCTGTGCTGGATGTTCGTATTAAGAGAGGGGCTGAGCTTTCAACTGATCACCATCTAGTTATCTGCTCCTTGAGACTACCTAAAGCCAAAGAAACCCATAAAACTGGCTGGTCCAACTCGACCTACAGGATAAAGTGGGAAAAATTGATGCATAACGAAATCAGACCAAGTATGCAAATATTATTACATTCAAATTCAGAGAACTACCTGCAAACTGAGAGCGTTGAAACGGAGTTGCAATTGTTCAGCTCGGCAGTTTTAGCTTCATCTATTAAATTTCTGCGGGCCAAAGAACCTTCGTGTGACACAGGATGGTAGGAGGATCCCTTGGTGCAATGAAGAGGTCAAAGATGCCACCCCAGCAAAAAAGGAGGCCTACAAAACTCTAAAAATGTTCTACTAATCAACAGCCTTGGACTGATATTTTATTTAATGACTACCAAAAGATGATGTCAAAGTTTACATTGGCTAGATAAGAACTCTCAGAGCACTGAGACCAGAACAAATTTTGCAAGGTATTTTTATGTTATACCGACTTTGCCAAGCAAGCAATTTTAAAGATTATTGCTTTATGCGTTGACTTTCAAGCTTTTGGGAAGGAAGGAAGGAAGAAGGGAAACATAAAAGAGTGGAGAAGTGAGAAGGAGAGAGGAGAGAGAAAGAGAGAGTGAGAAAGAGAAAGAAAGGAAGAAAGGGAGAGAGAGAATAACAGAAAAAGTAATCGAGACCTTCACCATTATACAAATTTCATTTTGCAGGATGTGAAGTTTGAATAACTTCAAAAGTCCGGTCACGTGCGGAAATCAAATGAAATTCTAGTAGACAGACGTCGGGAGATATGTCTTGGCAGATTATGAGACTAGGCGACACGTGATGACTAAAGCTAAGTTTTGCGTGGCGACCACTGTTGTTTAAATCAACATAATCTGGACAGCCTACAGTCACGTTAACACAGCTAAATTTCTAAGATTAAATTTCGGTAAATTTTCATTCATTACAGAAAAGAAAATATTCTAAACACCAAGGCTATGTTTAAGTAACTGAGATGCAAATCTAATTAAAAACCATGAAAACAAAAACAACAACAATAAACAACAACAACAATAAAAATAATGATATATCTATTTCCCTCCAACTCATAACGACTCTGGTGGGAACTTAATAGGAGCAAAATAGAAGAAAATATAGCCCCGAAAGTACAAGAAGTGGAAGAGTTCTGAAGAAGATTATAGGTAGGAGGAGAAGAGAAATTGTCATGTCCAGAACTAGCAAGAACAACGAATACAGCACCTGAACAATTGTAGGAATACATCACAACAGTTAATGTTTCTAGCCCACTAAAACAGCAAGCAACTGGAAGGCACCAAGACATGACGAAATCCCCAACTTTTAATCAAAATATTTAACAGGGACACATAGAGCACTTGCTAGGGGCTGTAATGAAACACTGAGAGAGAGAGAGAGAGAGAGAGAGAGAGAGAGAGAGAGAGAGAGAGAGAGAGAGAGAGAGAGAAACACCTAAAGAGAAAACCACCCTGATCCCCAAGAATAATGGCACAGCAAACCCCTAAAACTACAGACCCATAACATGCCTATCTATAATATATAAAACTCTAATTGCAATAATATCGCAGAAACTAACCAAACACCTGAAAGGTTGCTGCAAAGGCTCATGTGGCTGTAAAGATCAGCTGCTAATTAATAAATCCATAACCAAAAACTGCAGAAAAAAAATCTCATCATGGAATGAATCGACTACCAAAAAGCATTTGACAGTGTTCCCTATATATGGATACTGAACACACTAGCCATGAATAGAGTAGCACCAATAAAATAATGAGAATGCCATAAGTAAGAGGCAAACAATTCTGCAAATAGAAACGAAGGATGAAACAAAACACTGAGCCCATCCCAATCAACAGAGGGATATTTCATGGGGTCCCTCCCCATCACCACTGCTCTTCTGCATATCACTAACACCATTAACTAGGGTATAAATGCTAAAACAAGAAAATTAATCATCTCCTATATATGGATGATCTAATATTGTATGCTACAAACGAAAGACAACTCAACATACAATACATTGGTTCAGAAAAGAAATAGGCTTGAAATTTGGACTAGAAAAATGCGCCAAGAGAGGAAAACACTGATATCATGCTAGAAAAAGAAACGGAGATCAGAGAATTAGATGAAGCACTGACATACAAATACTTAGGAATCAAGGAATTGAAAGAAAAAGATTAGAAAGGAATACTACAGGCAGATTAAATTACTACTTAAAACTGAACTAAATACAAAGAATAAGGTAATTAGCATCAATGCTCTAGCGATCCGAGTAGTAAGCTACAGTTTTAATATTCTTAACTGGACACTAAAAGAACTAGCTGAAATAGTTAGAAAAACAAGAAAAATATTGACTGCATTAGAATACACCATCCAAAATCAGATCTTGAAAAATTATTCCAATCACGAACATTAGAATGAAGAGGCTAGACAACTAGAAAACTTTTATAAAATAACTACTGTAGGACTACAAAAATTTCTCATGAAGAACAGAGGAAAGTTAATAGAAATAGCTGAAAAACGTGAACATAACAAAAAATTCTAATTAGCCTTTAAGGAGGCCATTAATTTCAAACAAGAAATCAGATTAACAGATAGCTGTGAGGAAAATGAAAACAAACAAGAAACAACAATCATTGTGAAAAGCCTCCAGAATACCATGTTAAAAAGATGGCAAGAAAAACCTTTACATTGCCGATACCTGAAAAGCTGAATAAAAAGGAAGTAGACAGGCCATGAAGCACTGGACTAAAAGCCAAGACGGAAGGACCAAAGCCTCTCCACCAGAAGTACATCATGAAGCAGAACATAGTAACTGCAGAATATATGGAGGTGGGGAAGAAACAATTAACCACATTATCTCTGGCTGTCCAGTCTTAACCCAAAAAGGAATACATCTACAGACATGATAGAGTAGAGACCTGCATGCACTGGAAATTGTCAACATTATGAAATACCAGCAGAGAAAAGAGGGTATAGACATACACTAGAAAAAGTATCAGAGAACGGCAAAGCAATCATTCTCTGGGATATACCAATACACACAAGCAGAGAGATCAAAGCCAACCGACCAGATACAAACAAATCTTTTAATTGATGTATCACTTCCCACAGAGGACAATATATCTACAAAGGAAATATATAAGTTCTAGAAACAGAAGCAACCCGAAAGTGAATTATGAAGACAGAAACAATACCTACAATTATTGGTGCTTCGAGAATGATAAAATATCACACAGATAGATTCATAACCAAAATCCTAGGACTTACAAATATATACAGCATACAGAAAATAGCACAACTATTACGAGGAGTACCTGCAATAGAATAGAACACCACCAAAAGCCACATTGCACATACCCAAGACGCACAGAACTGAGCTCGATAAAGCAGTGATAATGCACAGAATAATAATGATGATCAAGTAAAAAATAATAATTTCTATTATAGGCACAAAGCCAGCAATTTAGGGAGAGGGAAAGTCGATTAAATCGACCCCAGTGCATTACTGGTGCTTTATTTTATCGACCCTGTAAGGATGAAAGACAAAGCTAACCTCGGCGGGATTTAAACTCATTACGTAAAGGGCCGTAACTCTATGCTGCAAAGCATGGTGTCTGACGCCCTATCAATATTGCCGATCCACCATAATAATGATTTCTTTATTGATACACAGGGCTTACATTAAGAGGAGAATAGGTACGGTACAGGACTGTACAATGTGGGGTTTTTGTGTGAGGGAAAGTTTTATAAAGATGACTAAAAGTTAACCATTTAAAACTTGGAGAAATCCCACAAAAAGCCATGGTAAACTTCGCCTAGAAGAACATCTGCGAGAAGGCAAGTGCCTTCTCGCAGATGTTCTTTTCCAGCTTACAGGCATATACTCAGAGCAAGCCCATTCACTTAGGCCATTATGAAGACAGAAACAATACCTACAATTATAGGAGCTCTGGAGGCATGTGACATCAATAAAATGAAGGAATTTATAAGATCTGAATACATAAGTAAGGAACATACTAAAATCGCTCTCACCCACATTTCAACAACTGTAACCATTCTCTGGAAAGCAGCATTTCCCTCTCCACTTCGATCTTTTTCTTCAGGTGAAACCTGAAAAAGTTAATTAGGGCTTCGCCGTAGAGGAAAGTACTTGTATTCAAAACTTTCAAATGCACCCACCACACCACCTCTTTCGCCATGTCCACTAGGCAGATAAAAACTGCTTTTTCTTCTCCTCTAAAGGAAGCTCATGGGATGATCTTCACAATTGACTTACAATCTAAACTGAAAACAGACCTCCAGAATGCCTTGTTAAAACGATGGCAATGTGTTTGACGTAAACCCACAGGTCAGCTATACTCGGGCACTCAATGAGTGCTGGTTTTTGTCACCCTGCGCACATCTCAGACAGGCCCAGCTGACCTCACTTCCATTCCTGTAGAGATTATCTTGAGCTGACAAAGCTCCTCTGTAGCACTGTCATTCCAGGGATTTCAGGAAGTTATCCATGGGCCTTGGACTGAAAGTTCTCTGGAAAAGAATGAGCATCATAGTTTTTACCCGTCACTAAACCTATATAGAAAGTTAAGGTGAAGTAAAGGTGTGTAAGTGTAGTTTGATTTGCAAAATTTTGCCTGTTAGCTAACCACTCAAAGCCAATCAAGAATTTGTCTGCTGCTAGCATTAGTCGCGCCAAATATTTGGGATTATTAAAAATTGCAAAGGTGACTTCCTATCGTCCTCACTCTTTTACTTTACTTCACTGTCTTCTTTTTTTCTTCTTATTTTTTATCTATATTATCTCCAGTATATCTCGGTCTGATTGCCTGGCCCTATACGTCTAGGATTAAGCTCTTTGTTTCTCTCTTCTGACCTACCTTTTTTGGCCACTATAATGACTTTTCATCTCGACATCCTTTAATATTTTAGAATATTTTGTTCTGTAGTTCGACTTCTTCCAGTTTCCCAAACAATCTCTTTTGAAGAGTCGGGAAGTCCTGCTAGAACTATTCTATTTTGCTCTCTTATCCCCTTTTTTGATGTCACTCCTGGCGTTAGTTCTTCAATCGTAGCATACATATACATATACATAGGTTTACAGACAAATATGTTGACGTTATACATATACAATAAAATGAGAAGCGGGTAAAAACGTAATACAATCCAAGAAACTCACTGAAAATTATTTTAAAATAATATAAGAAAAGGTAAGCAGAAAGAGGTGAGAACCACCATCTAGACAAACTAAGACAGTGTATCCCAGGCACTTGCTTTCCCCGATTAAAATTTTACTCGTACAGGTTTCGCCTCTTGGACTACATTTCATCAAATTTGCTTGGATGAAGCCTCTTCTTTTCCACCACCATTTCGGTTTCAAGTAGCAATTGCAAAGGTTGGCCGGAAAGTTCTGTTTTCAACTTCCAAATTGACGGAAGGGGAACTGCAAGATCCGTGGCTGATATCCGGATCCACCATATATACAATACCAGCAATACTCGGACACAGAATGAATATGTGAACAGAATTGTCGTTAAACAAGTTTGATTGACAACAGTTTCATGCAGAAAATAGTGTTTTGTTTGAAAGCTACCACAATGTGAATTGGAAAGTAAATGTTAAAAATATGATAACAATGATGTTGGGGTGTTTACGTTGCAGTTCTTTATAGGTCCTTATATTTCGGGGTAACTTTAACTGATAACTCTCACTGGTAGCACTGCTTAGTCTCTCGGATGAATGTTCTTTGGAATAAGTTATATAGATAGTCTTTGTTGTCAGCCGTGTCATCCTGAAAACATCGTCACTCAAAGCGACATTTAATCAAGCTCGTATATAATGCTAGTTTGGATATCCCACCGACTGCATTGCCCAATTGACAGATGTGTGAGTCCTTGACAGCATTCTAGAAGCTAGTTCGGATGTCCCACCGACTGCATTGCCTAATTGACAGAGGTGTGAGTGCTTGACAGCATTCTAGAAACAAGCCTCCCATTCGTGAGCATTGCTTGACTCAGAACTGCAGCTCCCCCAAAGCGACGAGCTGTGGGAAAGCATGCTTCACAAACGGTCAGAGAGTTGGGATTATCTGGAAAGATTTAAAATGCCCTTTTTTTCTTTCCTTCTAAGTGTTAATCCCAACCAACTCACACTTGCATTTAATATACAATTCCAGTTACTCACTAATATTAATCAGTTCGACTCGTACTCATGTCTAAGACCACGGACATGCCATTCAGGTTCTGAAAGATAATCCATATTTAGAGACCTAGGCCTTTTCTAAACTATACAGTAACCCCACACGTCTCGGGACATTCAAAGGAGATACGCAGTTTGTAGAAAACTGCGTGTGAAGCCTGTCAGAAATCTTAGTTTCACATACAGCTACTACATCTAAATCAAGTGACAGGTTGTTTAGCATGTGACCTTAAATCCATACACCCATTACAAAATTTAGGTGCTCTCCCGGATCCTGTTCTATTTTTTAAAACTACAATTGCAGCCGTAAGGATCGGCGTCCTTTGAAACAAGAACCTCACCCCGCATACATAATTCAACCGTTGTCCTCCTTCCGTAGCGTTTCGAGGAATCCATGTACTTTTTTCTTTCTCAACAGCACAGTATGTTTTTTCTCTTTTATGTGTTTTATCAATTGCATATTATATTTGTGGACAGCTCTGTAGTTGATGGACCGCAAAGTAAGGTTCGCAAAAGATGTTGCTGTTTCTCTACAAACCTATGGCATAGCTGTTGCTAAAGCTGTTGTTTTCTTTCGTAAGTGACACCGACGTCAACCAAACTAGTGATATTGGGGCTATTATTTTTCTTCGCAATCTTTGTATTGTCTCATAAAATGTTTCTCAAATCATACATATTTCTTTAAAGAAAAACAACAAAAAACAATCAAATTCTAGTCCTTTTTAAAAATAGATTTTCTTTATTTGTACTTTTTTGTGAAGTGGATGTTCTGTTAAAATACCTCCGGGTACGCAAAACTGTGATCTTTGTTTTGAGATTCTTCTCCCATTATTATCAGCGAATACATTACGTTTTGAAAGTTAATAGCATTCCAGAAATTAAAGAAAGTCAAATAAAGCAGAAAAAAACGTCTTCCACCGCAAGCGGGAGAGAAAACACGAATTTAAACACAAATTTAGGTTTAAAACAGGAAAACAAAAACAGAAAACACCCATTTGAGTCAGTAATATAACTTAAGACCCACGAGCAGAAAAACAACAACAATAAAAGCAAAACGGATGCCATAATAATTATATTAATAATAGTTATTAATCATGTCTTTAATTGCTAAAAGCGTTGTAAAAACAAAAGTACAAGAGAGCGATATAGCACAACTTTATATCATCCCAAGTAATATAAGCAAGTATATAAAAACGAATATATGCGTACATACAAACACATACATATATATTTCTACATATACATATATACATATGTGTGTGTGTGTGTATATATATATATATATATGTAGATGTATATATGCGAATACGTATATATATATATATATATATATATATATATATATATATAGTACTAATATTGGCACCTATGTCAGTAAACCACAAATCTACTGAATCACCTATGTATATATATATATATATATATATATATATATATATATATATATATATATATATACATAGGTGATTCAGTAGATTTGTGGTTTACTGATATATGTGCCAATATTAGTACTCTATGCTGTAGCTGTGTGTATATATCAAGAGAACAAAACGAGGTTTCATATTGAGGTTTTTATTGATTAAGCTCAACGATGAACGTTTCACAGATTGGTAGCTCAAGATCCCTATTTGATGAGCAGATTGGAACTGAAGTCGGGTCTATAACACACAGACACACACACACACACACATATATATATATATATATATATATATATATATATATATATATATACAAACACACACACATATATATATATATATACATACATACACACACACATATATATATATATCAGTATTCGGCTGCGCTTTCTAGCAACCAGCCTACTTGTCGTCAGGCACCAATCACAAGCTTTCTGACTTGACCACTGGCCATGGGACAATTCTTAGCCATTTTGAATTCGTTACTGGCGGGGATCATTTAAGAAAAATCTTTGTCCAATTGAGTTTGTTTCCTGATGATTTCGAAACTCGTGAATTTATCCATGATCGGATATTTCCAAAAAGCGAATGAAATCTCATGGGGTAGAAACATAATTTTGGTATGTTTACATTTTTTCTTCTAACTTTGATTTTGTACCTAATTATGTATGGTTGGCTATATGTCTGATCAATTTCTACGGGCTGTTAGAAATACTGGGTAAATCTTCTGTGGCTGTTGATCGCGGATAACATAACTATCATTTATTTATCTATTGTTTCTTCATAGGTACATTTTTTTAACTTATAGCCTCGTTTAATTGATTTTTTGTGTGGTTAATTATGCTGATTGGGAGGAGAAATGCTGTATATATTTTATCAAATGATTCTATGGACTTACTTTCTTATATATTGCTCTGATTATTGATTATTTAATTAATTAATTCGTCATTGAGCCATACCGTGAATGGTTGCCAAAAACACATATATATATCTATGGCTCTGTCTAGTTTATGTATATGTAAATCTATATATTTTATATATATATATATATAAGGAAAAAAGATGAAACCGAAAATGCAACTGGAGTCTTTTACGTACCATCACAAAACATACGGGTATGTTTTGTGATGGTACGTATACTTTCTCGTACGCAGGTATATTTGCTTGTATTTATTATATGTGTATATATTATATTATATATACTGGTACTTTTGTATTTTGTGTTTGTGTGTGTATGCGTGTTTGCACGTATGTAAGGTGTGTATACATGTACTTTGTGCTTTGTGAACATATGTGTATTTACCTGTAGGTATGTGTGTGCGTGCGTTATATAGTATTTATGTGCATATATTTATATACGTTTATATAATTATATATGTGTGGATGCGTGTATGTATATATCTAATTAGTGTTGATTTCAATAACCTATGTCATTTTCGTTCTACTAATTTATTTACATTATTCTTAACTTTGAAGCCAAGAATCATTCGGTTTCCTAAATAGAATATTAGTCTACGACTTCATTTATACCAGAAACGTGGTTTTGACTTTGCGTGTAATTAATTGTTCTCACCGCTCCACATAATCTATATATTAATTTCAACAATGTCAGTATTCCGTGTGTCATAATTCTCGATTATCATTGGTTCATAGGTTTCAAACGACTCCGCCCACCTCAACGACGCCAAACTTAAATTAATACGCATAATGCCAATGAGGGAGTGAGAGGGGAGAGTAAGAAACAGAGAGGCAAAGAGAACGCTGTAACTATTACCATGCGTGCGTGTGTATGTACGTGCGCGTATGTTTATGTGTGTGTGCGTGCGTGCAGCGTTCCACAGAAAGTAAAAACTATCAACATGTGTGAGTGTGTAAGTGTGTGTAAGTGCACGGGTGCATGTCTAAGTTTGCGTGCGTGCGCGCGTTTCCATGCGTGTGTACGTGGGGCGTTCCACAATCGCCACGCAGTTTATCTGCTTGTGTGCCTGTCTGTCAGTCTAACATACACAGAGTTGTGAAGGGAGTAAATAGGGACCTTTTTTTACATTGACGGACATCTTTTATATTTATTATTGTGTCATATTTTGATAATTGCTCGAAATGGATACTGATAATAAAATCAATTCGACTTTATCAAACAGTGAACTACAGCGGCGACGGCGTGCAGCCAGGAATGAAGATAAATGGGCCGAACAGCGCCATCGTAACGCCGAACTTCAGAGGCGAAGACGTGCCGCCATGAATGAAGAGGAGCTGGCTGAACAACGCCAACGAAACACTGGAGCTAAGCAGCGACAGCGTGCTGCGATGGTTGAAGACGAACTGGCTGAGCATCATCTTTTATATTAATTATCTATATCTATATCTACATATAATATAAAAGATTGGAACTTCCATCATCCTTTTGAGAAACGTGGAACAACCACGTCTGTACAATGATACACGTTTTATAGTCAGACAGAAGATGAAACATCTAGCGGTCACTATTCTAGGTGGGAGCACTTAGAATTGTTCATATACTATGCACAAACGGTACAACGAAGAATCTGGTATATCTGGAAGATTTTTTTACTGTTTTATGTATCACACAGACACCACGGACTCGCCTTATACTGTAACCAGACAAACATCCAATACAGTCATTTTCTCTTTTACCTGTCTTCTCTTATCATCTGTTTACCCGGGCGAAGCTGGGTACGTCAGCTAGTCTATATATTAATTTCAACAATGTCATTATTCCGTGTGTCATAATTCTCGGTTATCATTGGTTCATAGGTTTCAAACGACTCCGCCCACCTCAACGACGCCAAACTTAAATTAATATGCATAATGCCAAATGAGGGAGTGAGAGGGGAGAGAGAGGCAAAGTGAAGACTATGTATATGTGTCAGTGTAGAGACATGTGTGTGTGTGATGTGTGTGGAAATAAGAGGAAAGGAAAGCAATAACTATTAACATGTGTGCGTGTGGATGTACGTGCGCGTATGTTTATGTGTGTGTGCGTGCGTGCAGCTTTCCACAGAAAGTAAAAACTATCAACATGTGTGAGTGTTTGCGTGCGTGTGCGCGTTTCCATGCGTGTATGTGTGTATACGTGCGGCATCCCACAATCGCCACGCAGTTTATCTGTCTGTGTGCCTGTCTGTCAGTCTAACATACACAGAGTTGTGAAGGGAGTAAATAGGGACCTTTTTTTACATCGACGGACATCTTTTATATTAATTATCTATATCTATATCTACATATAATATAAAAGATTGGAACTTCCATCATCCTTTTGAGAAACGTGGAACAACCACGTCTATGCAATGATACACGTTTTATAATCAGGCAGAAGATGAACCATCTCCTAGAGGTCACTATTCTAGGTGGGAGCACCTAGAATTGTTCATATACTATGCACAAACGGTACAACGAAGAATCTGGTATATCTGAAAGATTTTTTAAACTGTTTTTTGTATCACACAGACACCACGGACTCGCCTCATACTGTAACCAGACAAACATCCAATACAGTCATTTTCTCTTTTACCTGTCTTCTCTTATCATCTGTTTACCCTGGCGAAACTGGGTACGTCAGCTAGTGACTTATTATCTTCACTTTTTTCCGTTGAATGCCAGGGAACGTCTTCACAAACCAAAGTATCGTCTCCCTGTTTTCCTTCGGTTGCAACGTTTTTCGAGATATTTACTTCTGCGTTCACAGATTGATTCTTTTAGTTTCAAAAGATCCCGTCAAGGGTGAAAGCAGCGATTATTTGGTTAAACTTTAATCTGTTATTTTAGTAAATATATATATATATATATATATGATGGCTGCACGATATAACATTATTAATAATTATTAATTAATTATACCGTGCAATGCCTGTGAGTGAAGATATTTTTTAAAGTGAGGAAAGACCGTGCACTGAGCTAATCCCACTCTCTGAGCGACAGTAGCTATAACCCGAAAAGAAGAAAAGATCAACATCATCGGTAACTATGAGCCGCAGGTTTTATATCAGAGTTATCCCAGTTTCCTGAGTTGCCTTCTCCTAGAAGAATGCCCTGACAAAGGCTAGGGGTCCTTCACTCCAATATGTATGTATACATACATACATATATATATACACATACATATATATAATTACATATATATACACACACATATATATATATTTATATACACATATATACATATACATACACACACATATATATATATATATATATACATATATACATATGCATTTATATACATATATATATACGCATATATATATATATATATACGCATATACTCCTACTTCTCCAACTTCTCCAACCCATGCATATCTTTCTCTCTCTCTCCCTCTCCCCTACTTTTCTCTCTTCCTTTTCTACTCTATCTTCCCCAACAACCCCACTTAAGGGTATTTACATTGTACATTTTACCATTCTGCTCTGAGGAAACAGTGGTCACAGCATTGGATATTTGAGTTCTGCAAGTACTTGTGAATTTGCACATAGCATAACTAGGCTGTAGTACCACCGTGGAAACACTTGTAAGCACACGGAATAAATTACCTTTTTATGATGTCTACCTGTTATTATTGATTCTTTATATATATATATATATATATATATATATATATATATATATATATATATATATATATATATATATATATATATATATATATATACATACGTATATATATACATACATATGTATGTATACATACATATATACATACATATATATATACGTATATATATACATACATATATACATACATGATGATGGCTGCCCCCTCGTTATCGAGTATGGCCATTGCACGAGGAGTAAAACAAATAATAATAATAAATAAATAAAAAATAAAATAAAATAAGAAAAAAGAAATATATATATATATATATATATATAAATATATATATATATATATATATATATATATATATATATATATATATATATATATATATATATATATATATATATATATATATATATATATATATATATATATATATATATATATATATATATATTCGATCGCAGCGCTGTTAGTTGCTATCGTGTGTGTGTGTGTGTATAGATATGTTTATGTGTGTGTGTGTGTGTCTATATATATATGTATATGTATATTATTATTGTTGTTGTTGTTATTATTATTGTCGTTATTATTATTATTATTATTATTGTTATTAATGTATATGTGTGTAAGTATATATATATATATGTGTGTATGTATGTATGTATGTATGTGTGTATATATATATATATATATATATATATATATAGGAACCAGTAAGACCCCGACAGCTGAGCTCAAGCCGTTTCGACGGCTAATTCTGGACTAAATGAAAATTTATCCTGGTATGTAAATAGCCGATCTTCTCAAGGGGTAATTCCATATATGGTCAAAGTGATTGTCAAAAATCAGTAGTAATTCTGTGGTTGCAAATTAGTAGGGGAGATGGTGGCTAAATCTGCCAGTAGGAGAAAGAGGGGCGGGGGTGGAGTAGACCCAATCAAGCGTTGGTAGTGCCAGCTACAGCTGGGCATGAGGTCAAAGAAGATACAGGGGAGGGGGAGGGGGAGGAAGTCGGAACGGTAGGTAGAACAATGGGGGGTAGAAGGGGTAGAAATATATAGGAAAGAAAAAATACTGAGAGTGAAGAAAAGCAAATAAGTGTAAAGAAAAAAGTAAAGTAAATTAAATTCTACGACCTAGGTCTCAGGCTATTGTTAGGCTAGAATAAAATAAAGAAAGAAAGAAAGAAGTAAAGAAAAAAATAAATAAAGAAATAACGAAATAAGTAAAAGAACTAGGTGGGACGGTATAGGCAAGGACCCTTTTAAGAGGTATAAGTACGTAAATGATACGGTGACGGGTCAACAAAAGGGGCCAAAATACTAAAGAGACTACCACGAAATAAACAATAAAGGTTTCCATCCCGGGTCAGCAACGGCCCAGTGCAGCAAAGTGAACTTGTACGAGATAATAATTCTGAGTCCCGAGAAAAATATATACTAATGCTAACTCTAAAAGATCTAAAACAAGCTACATGAAATTTCGTACGAAATAAAGGTAGAATACGGAGAAATAAATTCAGAATCCACCCCGCCCAGAAGAAAAGCGGAGCAAGAAATACTGAAACGAAAAAATAAGGCATAAGTGCCACTAAGAAATATAGAGGGCACAGAGAATAGTGGGAGCGGTCGGAAAAAGGGGGCAAGTATCCAGGGTCTAAGCCAACTGCTATAAAGGGCGGAGTCCGCCAAATCTATCATAGACTAGGGGAGGGGGTGGTGGGGGTACTTTGCTGCACTGGGCCGTTGCTGGCCCGGGATGGAAACCTTTATTGTTTATTTCGTGGTAGTCTCTTTAGTATTTTGGCCCCTTTTGTTGACCCGTCACCGTATCATTTACGTACTTATACCTCTTAAAAGGGTCCATGCCTATTCCGTCCCACCTAGTTCTTTTACTTATTTCGTTATTTCTTTCTTTATTTTTTTCTTTACTTCTTTCTTTCTTTCTTTATTTTATTCTAGCCTAACAATAGCCTGAGACCTAGGTCGTAGAATTTAATTTACTTTACTTTTTTCTTTACACTTATTTGCTTTTCTTCACTCTCAGTATTTTTTCTTTCCTATATATTTCTACCCCTTCTACCCCCCATTGTTCTACCTACCGTTCCGACTTCCTCCCCCTCCCCCTCCCCTGTATCTTCTTTGACCTCATGCCCAGCTGTAGCTGGCACTACCAACGCTTGATTGGGTCTACTCCACCCCCGCCCCTCTTTCTCCTACTGGCAGGTTTAGCCACCATCTCCCCTACTAATTTGCAACCACAGAATTACTACTGATTTTTGACAATCACTTTGACCATATATGGAATTACCCCTTGAGAAGATCGGCTATTTAAATACCAGGATAAATTTTCATTTAGTCCAGAATTAGCCGTCGAAACGGCTTGAGCTCAGCTGTCGGGGTCTTACTGGTTCCTATTACCCACTCTACTACCTCAAGTATTGAGTACTTTGGTGCGTTATGGTCCACCTGGTTCCTTACCACATTTCCTTCGTTATCTAGCTCCTACTCCCGTAGTAGAGCACTTTCTGACCCTACCACGCCGTATCCAGACTTTTCCGCTAAGCTCAATTCATTTCACCCGCACCATGCGAAAACACAACATTGACTTCTCTACCAAGAACATCCCAATCCCACCGAAAAAACTTTACCTTCGGATGCTCACGCAAAAAATCGATCTATTTGCGAAAAGACTTAGATGGAGAACTTTTTTCTATGACAGATATTGCGACAACCAAGACTTCGGCACCAAGGAGAGATTCGGATTTATTACCTACAAATCTCCGCCCCTGAACCCCTTGCTCGCACCCTTCGAGAATGACCTCTTCCAACTGGTCAAGAACATTAAATTTAAACCCAGACACAACCGATTCCTACAAAAACTCCGTAGCAACTTAACAGAGTATGATAACACAAATGACATCATGGTGCATTCGGATAAAACTGGGAACCTATACTTTGTCAACCCTGACAGATACCACACACTGATCAGGAGCAGCCTAAACTCCACCTATAAAAAGGCCAACCACTCTTGCATCGAGGACATAAATCGAGATGGACAACAAATCACCTCCAGCCTCGGGGTCGCCGACCGCACGGAACCTCTAGACCCACGGACATCATACTTCACACTGAAGGACCATAAATCCGATTTTGACCGTAAACGCTCTATCAGGCTTATTAACCCAACGAAGTCCGACATAGGGAGAATCAGCAAAAAAATCCTAGACCGCGTGATACCAAAAGTCAAGCAACACACCCGACTTAGCCTATGGATCAACACCCAGGAAGTAATCTCCTGGTTCAGCAATATGGAGGATAAACGAGAAACTAAATTCATACAGTTCGACATAGAGAGCTACTATGCTTCAATCACCTTACCGCTACTTACTGCCGCCTTGGACTTCGCCGAAACACTTGTGCCCATCACCGACCAGGAAAGAAAAATCATCCTCCACGCCAGGAAGACAGTCTTACTCTTTGACGACTCTAAATGGATAAAAAGAGCTCCCGACTCACCCTTCGACGTCAGCATGGGCGCCACGGATTCGGCGGAGGTCACAGATCTTATAGGATTATTCCTAATAGCCAAACTCACTGATATGTTTCCTGCATTCGGTGGTAGATTGTACCGTGATGATGGGCTCCTTACCCTTAAAGGGTACAACCCCAGTAGTACAGATCGGGTCCGGAAACAATTAATCAGATTCTTCCGCGACTGGGGATTTAAAATAACCCTACAAACGTCCCTGACCCGAGTAAACTTCCTGGACGTGACCCTCGACCTCGAAAACGACCTGTACTACCCATACAGGAAACCTAATGACAATCTGCACTACATCCACCGCCGATCAAACCATCCTAGGAACATCACAAACAACCTGGTCAAAAACATCTCCCTCCGCATATCCCGTTTGTCAGCTAATGAGCGGATATTCGATGAACATGCGCCTTATTACAACCAGGCCCTCAAGCGGAGTGGTTTCCGGGAGGAAATATCCTACTGTCCAGCTCCCATTAGCGGAACCAGCAGGAGACACCGCCGCTCACGCAATGTAACATGGTTCAATCTTCCCCACAACGCAGAGGTGACAACTCCCATCGGGAAACTATTCTTTAGGCTCATTGAAAAACACTTCCCATTACAACACCGCTACCACAACATAATTAACAAAAATACCATCAAACTCTCTTACAGCACTACACCAAACTTCGCACAAAACATCGTCTCCTCTAACAACAAAAAACTCAACCCCGATGGCAGAAATAACCTAAATAGCAGTGGAGAACCGACCAGGAGGTGTAACTGCCCGGATAGATCTATTTGCCCACTCGACAATAGATGCAGAAACCGTAATGTGATCTACCAGTGCAACGTGAGGACGGATACCTCCAACAAAGCCTATATAGGACTTACCGCATGTGACTTCAAGACCCGGCTATACCAACATAGACATACCTTCCGAAACCCGGCCCGGCGTCACGCTACTACACTTTCGGGCCACATATGGGACCTCAAGGACAACAACATCACCTATGATCTCACTTGGAGATTACTGTCCAGAGCCAATTCTTACACGGGAGGACGCCGTCCGTGCAATTTATGCTCGGAGGAAACTTTACAAATGCTGTTTTCGACGGACCAACTCCTAAACAAGAAAGATGAACTGGTTACTGCATGTAAACATAGATTGCGTAGGACTTACCTCGCCCTCAAACCCCATAATGACCCGGGGGGGGGGGGTAGACTAGGGCTATAACACCCCACTTGCCGATTTTGCAATGGGTAACCCCTGCTTGCCAAGGAAGACGTAAGATCTTCTTTGTATTCTTTTATCGCTTCCTTTATTTCCTTCCCCCCTCTCTCCTTAGTCCTTCTACCCCAGCTCTTCTCCTTTGTCGGCGTCTTTTCTCGCCCACCCGAGGCTGCCCTTTGGCCCCATGTAGCCTTAGTACCCCCACCACCCCCTCCCCTAGTCTATGATAGATTTGGCGGACTCCGCCCTTTATAGCAGTTGGCTTAGACCCCGGATACTTGCCCCCTTTTTCCGACCGCTCCCACTATTCTCTGTGCCCTCTATATTTCTTAGTGGCACTTATGCCTTATTTTTTCGTTTCAGTATCTCTTGCTCCGCTTTTCTTCTGGGCGGGGTGGATTCTGAATTTATTTCTCCGTATTCTACCTTAATTTCGTACGAACTTTCATGTAGCTTGTTTTAGATCTTTTAGAGTTAGCATTAGTATATATTTTTCTCGGGACTCAGAATTATTATCTCGTACAAGTTCACTTTGCTGCACTGGGCCGTTGCTGGCCCGGGATGGAAACCTTTATTGTTTATTTCGTGGTAGTCTCTTTAGTATTTTGGCCCCTTTTGTTGACCCGTCACCGTATCATTTACGTACTTATACCTTTTAAACGGGTCCTTGCCTATACCGTCCCACCTAGTTCTTTTACTTATTTCGTTATTTCTTTATTTATTTTTTTCTTTACTTCTTTCTTTCTTTCTTTATTTTATTCTAGCCTAACAATAGCCTGAGACCTAGGTCGTAGAATTTAATTTACTTTACTTTTTTCTTTACACTTATTTGCTTTTCTTCACTCTCAGTATTTTTTCTTTCCTATATATTTCTACCCCTTCTACCCCCCATTGTTCTACCTACCGTTCCGACTTCCTCCCCCTCCCCCTCCCCTGTATCTTCTTTGACCTCATGCCCAGCTGTAGCTGGCACTACCAACGCTTGATTGGGTCTACTCCACCCCGCCCCTCTCTCTCCTACTGGCAGGTTTAGCCACCATCTCCCCTACTAATTTGCAACCACAGAATTACTACTGATTTTTGACAATCACTTTGACCATATATGGAATTACCCCTTGAGAAGATCGGCTATTTAAATACCAGGATAAATTTTCATTTAGTCCAGAATTAGCCGTCGAAACGGCTTGAGCTCAGCTGTCGGGGTCTTACTGGTTCCTATTACCCACTCTACTACCTCAAGTATTGAGTACTTTGGTGCGTTATGGTCCACCTGGTTCCTTACCACATATATATATATATATATATATATATATATATATATATATATATATATATATATACACACATACATAGATACATACACACATATATATATACTTACACACATATACATTAATAACAATAATAATAATAATAATAACGACAATAATAATAACAACAACAACAATAATAATATACATATACATATATATATAGACACACACACACACACATAAACATATCTATACACACACACACACACACACGACAGCAACTAACAGCGCTGCGATCGAATGTGGCTTTTTAGCCCAGCCAATGATCTAAAATGTCTTGCACAGAGTCGGCAACCAAAACATTCACTGGGAATAGCCGGCTGTGGTTGGAGTTCATATACTTTTGCATGTCGCTTGAGCCCTCCTGCTGATCTACATTCTCTACCACATGTTTGGCAAGCATGATGAGTAGCATCTCCAACAGTAGCCTGGTAGTCAACTGGTCTTACTTTATGACTGCGAAGATGACTTTCGAGTCCAGCTTTGCTTAGGCAGAGTCTCGCACAGACGCTGCATGTCAGCACCATAGGAGGACCCTCGCCGTCTGGAAGTGCAACAGAAATGCCCTTCCTCACATCCCGCTTTATTTTCTCGTATGTGATTCGAGATGCCTCAAATATACATACATATATACACACACACACACACACACACACACACACACACACACACACATATATATATATATATATATATATATATATATATATATATATATATATATATATATGTATTTATGTATGTATAATTTTATAATATGTAATCCATGTGCAACCATGCAGTATTCTTCTCCCCTTGTTTTTTCATATATATTTACCTAAACTGCGATTATCTGTTTCTCTCTTTCTCTCTTACTGCTCCCCCGTTCTCTCTGTTTCTCTTACCTTCTTTCGCCCTCTCTGTCAGTTACACTTTTTCTCTCAACTGACCTCTTCCTCGCACTTCCACTCACTCACTCTCTGTTTCTCCCCTTCTCACTTCCTCCCGTTCGCTAGTAGTGGGGTTCCTTCTTTCTCACACCGCATTCACGGCGTACGGTCTGCTTCTCTGACCGCTCATGAAATTCACCCAGTTTATGCTGATCGGATAACTATCATGTGGCTTGCTGTTTTCCAACCTTCGGTTTGCTTTTCCTTCTGTTGTTTACTTGTCTCACTCGCTTTACGCGTTTCACTTGTACCAATAGCTTATTTTAGTTATTGCTCGCACCAACCTGAGGCATCTGATTTTTAATGCGATGAAATACCAATGATGGTTGGCAAATCACTGATGTGGGACTAATTTTATAATATGTAATCCATGTGCAACCATGCAGTATTCTTCTCCCCTCGTTTTTCATATATATATATATATATATATATATATATTGAGTTTACAAAAAAAGAATCAACGTTGCCAATTAATAATATTTTCAAGCTCAATGTGTTTACGTCATTATAAATAGAAAAAAAAATAGAAAAAAAGAAATGAGACACATAATAACAAATAAATTAAGATGATAGAATAGATTTCTTAAATCATTTACAAATTTTTCAATAAAAATTATTTAACTGATATAATGTTATGTTATTACAATATGGTAAAAAAGGGTAAAATAATGAATATAACAAAGGATTATCAAATATTGTACGTCTTCGGAGACAATATAAATGATTCTAAAATGACATGGTAAGAGCTAACCCAATATATATTGACAGCCGCCGAATTTCCAGAGTCATTCGAACATTAGATAGAATGCTTTGTGCTACTCGTTTCGGTTTTTTGCGCTCTGACTTCAAATCCGGTTGTGGTGAACACTATATTATGAGCTATATTTTCCATCATTCAAACCTACCCCTCTACTCGCAAATTACACAACATTCTGTTACTGTCCTTAAAATGTAACTACAATGTGTGGTTCTAAATCTACCGGTCATGTCACAAACTGTTTCACATAAAATTCGAACGTATGCAATAATTTTAATATAGATGATTTTCAGAGATATACAACACAATAACCATGGGCAATTTAGTCCTGCTGCACGCTATTTTAACTATGCGGGTCCTCCACTACCATCTTTCTGTATTTGGTTTATTTCAGCACAATTTACACTTTGCACCAGGTTCATTCGTTAGCAATTATTGATTTTTCCTACCTCTTATTATCTACCTTCTCTAGTTTGACAAAAGACGTATGCCCGAAACGCAGATGTATTTTTTTCTTTTCTAGATGGCAAGATACATGTATTTTTAAAATTATCTTCATTCCACTAGTTTTATTTCAACCACTCTTTTCGATTTAGCTTTCTAACACTTCTCTGTTTCTACAGTAAAAATTTCACGAAACTATTCAGAAGTGAAATATAAATTTGTTTCAAAGCTGTAACCTGGAATTTAACGATAATTTATTGAAGTGACTGAAGTAGAAATAAAAACTTCTTATCAGAATAGCGATCACACATTTGAATTTATGCTGAGTGATGAAAATTGTGTTATGCCTAAATGGAATAGACATCTGTTATAACTCGGAGAAAACGAGAGAGAAAAAGTCTACAGGAGTTCATAAAATCTACTTTTTTTAAAACTCTGAAAAGTTATGGTATTTACAACCCTTTCTGGTTTAGAAGTTAACATGTTAGCTTTGGGTAGATGCACAGCGTCAAAAGACATCAAATTTGTAAAAAGTTCTGTCTTTTCCTCCCATTTTCAGGCCTTTAAGGAAGGCGAAAAACAAAATATTTGATCACTTAACAATTTTTTTAATGTAATTCTGGGTATACTGGCTTCAATTTTAAGTTACATTATAATTATACATTTTTGTTGGGATATTGCTACTCGGAGATGCTTTGTTTCTACTTCTCTAATTCAGGAATGATCATTATTATTTTACATTAAGGGCGTTGGATTGGCAGTAACAGAAGAGGGTCGGACGCCATGCTTTGTAGCAAGAATTACGGCCCTTTACGGTCTGAGTTCAAATCCCACCGAGGTTAACTTTGCCTTTCATCCTTACGGGGACAGTAAAGCACTAGTAATGCACTGGGATAATTTATTTGCTGGCCTTGTGTCAAAAGTAGAAACAATTATTTTAAACTAAGGTTTTATATGATTGTTAACATTTTTGTGTATATATTTCTCTCAAAAGGTAAAACTAAGCAAAACTTCAACATACTTTCCTGCTAAATTTCACAATACAAAGAGACTGATGTTAACGTAAATACCCAGCATTTCAGATTCTTTCCGAATAATATCAAAAATGATTAAAAATAATGTTTCATTTAAAATAATTAAAATATTTGGATTTGCGATCGGAGGGGGCGGGGGTAACGCGTTGCGTCAATCCTGAATAAGTAACCACCTAATATTGGTAAACACCACACGGTGATTTAAAAATCATTCTAAACTTATATACGATCAAATACTTAATCATTTTCAGTGTCATCCTCTTCAATTACCTATAGTATTGTTTCTATAAGACCAATCTACCGGAAATTTGCTCTCTCCCATCACGTATTATTGCTCGCTCACCATTGTAAACGTCCGTGAAAGCAATATTTTTTTATCAAACAAAGTAAGACTTTTGCAAATGGGTTAATGTAGTTGGTGGTGGGTACTAATAAAGATACCTAGTAATGTATGTCTGACTTATCAAGTGCATGTGTGCGATGATTTTCTCTCTCTTTCACTAACTTCCTCCGTCTGCCTCGTTCCCCCCGTCTCTCACTGTTATATGCAAACGCCCCGCGGGCAGAATAGAGAAGGCGTTTTCCCGGAGGATGGTGAAGGAGATGCGTTGGAAGAGCCCTTCCAGCTCACGCGGCTCGGCGCATACCTCATTTGTTATGTAGTTTTCATATTCCGATATATAGACAGAAAATAGATATTTTTTTTGTTTTTGTTTAACTTAGTCATGACAAACTACAGGGAACTAAAAGATTGATGAG
The DNA here is from genome assembly GCA_964016885.1 of Eledone cirrhosa. NCBI lineage: Eukaryota > Metazoa > Mollusca > Cephalopoda > Octopoda > Eledonidae > Eledone > Eledone cirrhosa. The sequence goes on from OZ024741.1 coordinate 90,567,461, forward strand.
AGTTAATAGGTACAAGTTAATTATCAGACCAAACTCTCGACAACTCGATAGATCTAACAATCTCCTATTATACTAAAGACTAAATGGCGGTGGATTGGCAGTATCGGTAGAGGGTCGGACGCCATGCTTTGACGCAAAGAGTTACGGCCCTTGCTATTCTAAGTTCAAATCCCGCCGAGGTTAACTTTGCCTTTCATCCTTACGGGGTCGATAAAATAAAGTACCAGTAATGCACAGGGTAATTGCTGGCCTTGTGCCAAAAGTAGAAACAATTATACTAAAGACGGTGTTTCTATAGTGTAAATTGTCTGTCATGCTGGAAAAGGAATGGTGTGTGTGTGAGATAGAGATAGAGAGACAAAGACAGTGAGAGAGAGAGAGAGAGAGAGACCGGTGGTGGCGATGAACTCACGTATTTATGGAAAGGGTCAGTAAGTAAAGAATGAATAGGTTTGACACAAGACCAGGAATCAGATGTACGGCCCTATTAAATGTGATCTTTGTTATATAGTACTAACTTCCAGTACTGAGGCTCAAATTAAAGATTCCTTTTGCCTGAGTAAGCCTTCGTCCCTAAAAAATGATTCAAGTTTTGTCCACAAGCTGTTATTAACTATTAAATCCTATATTTAAGTCATAACACAAAGCCGTCTAACATTAAGTGACTATTTCACTTAGATAGTATTCCACAATACTACGAGGATGTCAGTAATTATAAATATTTTGCCATTCACTGAGTAAATATTTTATATGAAAATGTTTGTTAAGAGTTTTAAAGTTTCCAACAGTTCTTAACAGTATAAATAGTTTCACTTTATTGTAATTTGTATTGTATAGCCTACTTTACAGATGTCACGCTACAAAATAGGTATTAAACGTTCAAAATTTCAATGTGATGACCTCTTCACGGTGGAATATTGACGTATCTCTATCCTCAAGGGCGTGTCATCTCTTCAGCTCAGATGTTGAATCTGCTCAGTTCATCATATATAGATAAGAAAAATTCTAAACAGCTGTGTATACACATATGTATCTACTTAGATATAACTGTGCGTAAATCTTTGAAAAAACAATGAATGGTAATGTACATATCTGTAGCCAATGTTATATATTCTTGAACACACACACACATAGTCACGCAGACATATACACATAGCCACGCACACACATACCTATATTTACACGCATATATGGGAAGACCACCAACACTATGTCCCTGAGAAGATTATTTTATTATATCATATCACATATTTCTGCAGTTAATTATATCTCTATAAATAAAAAAGATGGATGAGTCAAAGGAATATTTGTTGAGAGTATTAGTCAAGCATTATTAGAGTGATTTATACGTTGACACTTGTGTTGCGCTGTGTCGGGAGATAGAAGACTAACCTCTGAGAGTCTCCGTACTACGAGCTGTATGTAGAGTGGTATAACTCACTGCTGTAACGAGCTGTAATGAACAAGTGTTTTGTTGAATAGTAGTGATAAGGTTCGGACTTCATAATTTGCTTTAGTTTGAAGAGATAATGGTGTCATTTCAACTGAGAAAGCAAAAAAAAAAAAAAAAAATAGAGAATCTAACAGTATATTTGAAAATAATTTTATCCAGTGCAGCCCAATTCTGTTAAACACTGCCACCACTCCCAAGCGTGGATTAGAGAAAATTCAGGTGACCCATCATTATTCTAAAGTGATATCGAATTCCAGAGATCACAATTCATTTAATAACCTTAATAACCACTGATATATAATGGGGCTGGTTTCGGTTCTTTTTGAGGATTGTTGTGGAACAAACTGAACATACTGCTAGTCCACAGTTTAAGATGGTTCTGATTCACTTCGGTTATTCTGCAAATTTCTTCGAAAATTTACCACCCTAGTCCACGATATTGCTTCCATGAACAAAGTTGTCCTTATTTAATTGTGGAAGGATTATTTAATCACAAAGATCTTTCTGCGATTGAAAGTGTCAATGCAACTGATGTTTTCTTTGAAATTATGAAGACGTGGGGCAAAATACGGGTGGGGAGTGACTTTCTGAAAGTTTTTTGTGAATGATCAGCGAGTAATCTATTGAATTGGTGTGACGAGAGGTGGTGCATCATGGTGCTTAAATGGTGATTGTATTCATCGTTGTAGTGGCATTAGAAGACTTTTAGTCGAGTTTAAATCGACTTCAGTACTCATTTTATCTACTCCCGAATGATAAAAAGGAAATTCAACTCTGGTGGTATTTGAACTCGAAACTTAAAGAAATGTAATTAAATACAACAAACTTTTTGCGCAGCATGCTATTAATTATGTCAATCACAATTACACTCCACACGTATTAGAGAGAGTTTCAGCCAGGGAACTCTATCACCATTTAAAAAGAAAATATCGAATTAAAGAAAACACTTATCGTTTTACTATACACTACTGACGATTCAAGGATATGAGCACGATATGTAAACTGTTGATTTTTTAAAGATCTTAATTATTTTATTTCGATACTTTTTATGGACAAATCAGAAGAAGACGGGCAAGAACGCCCATGACATTTTCGGGGCCTCCATGACTAATCGGAGGAATGGAGAACTAATGCGAATCAAAGCCAAACAGTGGCATTTAATAGGATGACGGGTTAAATCTATCATTCAAAGATATTAACATTGTGTTGCAGTTATTACTTTACGTTGCAGTTGACCCCTGTATGCATTGTTAGAAATAGCAGTCAAATTTCACAAAAAAGCAAGCTACCGTCGCGAAAAGGTAAGGCCATATTGGGTAATATTACTATAAAATCCCTAAACAGACAGGATGGTCCTGAATGGGGAGCTTTTGATTATGGGCCTCTTCAATCAGACCTTTTCTTAATGTAAACAATAACAAGGGAGTATAATATAAAAGCAATTCTTTTTTAGTAATCATAACATCTAATTAATACAACTATGCTATAACAATCACGACATATATACAATGTAGATTGGAAACGAGCTAACGGGAGTGTATCTAAGTGGTCGCTTGCCCTGCTACAAATAACTGGATTCACCACAAACACCCCACCATGGCATCTTAAAAAAGAAAGAAGACATGAGACAATGTAGTCCCAAATATATATAATATGCATTTGTATACATTCATATATGTATGCATATATATATATATATATATATATATATATATATATATATATATATATATATATATATAAATATAGAAAGATTTGAATGGATACAGTTTAGTTGAAAGGAATTTATTGACACGTGTTTCTATAACAGTTACATAACCTAAAACAGCTGCTATCTACAAACTTTTAGTTATGCAGACATTCAATATTTCAATGTTATTATTTACTGTCATTTCATCAGAATAATATTACTGAGGACCTATTTAGTTTTTATAGAGAATATTAGGAGGGAGGGGTGAAGTTGTTAGAAGAATAGTTGAAGGAGTGGTTTTTCGATAGCAGTGAGAATTCTTGGTGGCAGTGAGTAATTAGATTCCCATCTGTTGTTTTGACATTTTTTATAGAATATATTATTGGTTATTTTTCTAAATCTATAGAAGGATTAGAGATAGTAAAGATATGCGTGGTTGGTTTTGTGTTTGCACTTAATTAACATTCAGACTTAAATTTTTCTTTCAAGTGTACGTATCCTTTCACCCACGCATTCACACACAAATATATTTGCACACCTCTACAAAATACATATACTCACAATTCACATATTCATACTTACATATATATACACATGCATACACATATATATACACACATGTATTCATGTACATACATACGCGCTCATGTGTATACATTTTCATACTCAACTTATCTTTATATACACACGTATAGACACACACATATATACATACATACTCTAGTCCATGTGTACACACATACACATACATACACATCTATATACACATATATACATACATATATATATATATAATATATATATATATATATATATATATATATATATATATATATATATATATATATATATATATATATATATAAGCACTTTAATACATGAATACACTTACATCTAACTATACACATCAAACATATATATATATTTACTTATTTATATACATTTTCACATATATATACATACTTATGGACGTTTTTAGACACATTCATTATCGCATATTTGCACCTATTCTCATCAGCATATCTTTCCATTATTAGTGTGGTAATTTAAGGTTATTAATATATGTTGAGAAGAGATTGTTTTTATATTTTTCTAACTAGATTAAGGTTTATATAGTTGGGGGATGTCCCTCTTTTATGTAATATTCGGCTTGTAGTGGGAAAAAAGGGTTTTAGTTACATATATATATACATATATATATATATATATATATATATACATATATATATATATATATATATTATATATATATATATATATATATATATATATATATATATATATGTATATATATATATATATATATATGTATATATATATGTAACTAAAACCCTTTTTTCCCACTACAAGCCGAATATTACATAAAAGAGGGACATCCCCCAACTATATAAACCTTAATCTAGTTAGAAAAATATAAAAACAATCTCTTCTCAACATATATTAATAACCTTAAATTACCACACTAATAATGGAAAGATATGCTGATGAGAATAGGTGCAAATATGCGATAATGAATGTGTCTAAAAACGTCCATAAGTATGTATATATATGTGAAAATGTATATAAATAAGTAAATATATATATATGTTTGATGTGTATAGTTAGATGTAAGTGTATTCATGTATTAAAGTGCTTATACATATATATATATATATATATATATATATACATATATATATATATGCATATATCCGTATGTATTTATATACAGTATGTATTTCATTATGATATAAAGAAATCATTTTGCATGTGTCTAAATGTGAGCGGAATTATATTCTTACTCTTCTACAAAGTAAGTTGTCAACCACATAAAAGAACTAGACATAGTCTTTGATAACACAATGAAATAGATATAAAATAATGAGGCAAAGATGAAAGCACAGGAAGCATATGTATATATATATATAGAGAGAGAGAGAGGGGGGGGGGGGGTTTAGCGAAGCAGATATAGTGTAAGGCGAGCTGTATTTGCACCAAAATCTTCGCTGTTTTCATAGCCAATATAAAGAGGAGAATACTTTCCAGCAAGAACACCACAAAATCTTCTCCTGAATCTAATTTCAGTAACCCTAATACCTGCACTATCACAGCTATACATATATGCACGCGCGCGCGCGCGCGCGTGTGTGTGTGTGTGTCTAAATATTTCATTTATCAAGCTAAGGTCTTCTTTTATAAGAATGAAAAACTTACTGAAATTCCCCTTAAAAGACAATTTTCATAGCATATGTACACATTCAGGCACTCACTACAACGCCACGCAGCAGGATGTATTTAAATAAAGTTTTAGAACTGCAAAAATCTTTGAGGCTGGTATCATGACGCAGAGTTTGACATTCCCTGGGTCTGAGAAGCATTTGCAATGGCTATTTTTAACATTTGATGAGTGTTTTAAGTCTTTTACACACCATTTAACATGTAAGCGCATGTAGTATTTGACACAAAATGTAAACCTACTGCACCCAATTATATTTAGAACTGCAGAAATTAGATTTAGAACTACACAAAGAGACGTCAACTGCCCGTTAAAATAATCACTGGCTCCTCGCCTCCTTATCCAAATATATCTAAACTTTGAAAGATGATAATATTAAGAATTATAAAGTCGACTGGTCATCTATACAACATGTGTCTCCATACATTAATGTGATATTTGTCTCGCAGATGTATAACAGAGAATTTTGCAGTTTTGAAAAAAGATCCCAATTGGTGAATACTTGGTGTTAGTAAGACTTTCATCACTATTATTGAGGAAATTTTCACTACCAACTGGTTAAAATAATTCATTTCCTACATAATATATTTGTCATATCTTAAATTTATGTAATAAAAAGAAAAAAAAACAACATCTTCTTCAAGAGAGAAACTTGTTTAAAATTAACCGCCTTCTTACGTGCGGTTTATACATATATGGAATACCTGGAAATATGTGATTTCGCATATTTCGTGTTCTCTGCAAGATAATTAAATAGATGAATATGTAATGTATTTTCTAGTTTTGCGACAATGAAATACCGATATAATGTTGAATCATATTTCAAAGATTTTTGCATTATTTTTATACATACATACAATGTAACTCGATTTCGAGCAATGCCATTAATGGATACTTAAGCATGAGTATGATAGTCGTGGCTTCCTAGTCCTGCTAGGGACTTCCCTATAGCCATCAATAACATGCATCGCAAAAAATGTGCTTGAAGCTTTTTTTAAGTGAGAAAAGGCTTTGCACGGGGCCAGTCCTACTCTCTGAACATCGAATGCATTTACACAAAAAGAACTGGTCTACATCATTAGATGCAAATGAAGTCGCAGGTTTTATATCAGAGTCACCTTCTCCTACATACATACACACATACATACATACAAAAAGCACATAGAAAAAGCACGTGTATATTCGATAGGACATTTTGGAGAAAAAAATATATATATATTGTGTGTGTGTGTGTGTGTGTCGATCTATATTTTGGTTTTTTCCCATCCTCGTAACTGAGAGTCAAGGACCATGAAGAATTTATACGTCAATTATTCTCATCGGGGAAAAAGTGACGACGGTGGGCCCCGAATCCTGCTATTATGCGGAAGATGGCTACTGAGCCACAGCTCAGTAGCCTTCAACACAAGGATGGAACCATTGGCCACTTGAAAGGGTGTCACGTAAATGGCTAAGGAGTTCCATTTATCCCGGTTTAGAAATCAGAGTGATTCTTGTCCTAGACATACTGCCAAACAAGACTAACGATCGCTGTCTTCCGGTTTTAGATGGCCGTTGACTCTCCTCTGTTTCAGCTCTTTGATGGATTTTCTTTTTCACCCCACAAGGTATCCAAAAATCGCATGCCTCATCAAGCAAGCTTGGTGGGGGACCCGATGATCAAGACAGGTGACAGGTTGTACTGAGTTACATGTTACCAGTAGCGCTGGGGATCGACATGACCTAATTACGACAAAATAAATCAAATAAATTTAACCAAGACTACTAAAAGTGGAATATTTTACTCATTTATAATTTGAGGATAAATAATACTTTTCGTAAAAGTAATTCCCCCACCCCCACCCTAACTGTCCCTCTCCCTCTCTCATAGTCTCACATACACATTCTTACTATTCCATTTCCAGTATGATCGATGCTTTAAACACACACACACACACACACACACACACATATCTATCTATCTAAGGCGGGTAAAATTCCCGAGATCCATGGACGAGTTCTCTCCAGCGGTCTCTGTCCCTCATTATCGCTGCCATGTCCTGCGTCTCCAACAGACCAGTGTCTGTCCTTAGGGCATCAACATATGTTAACCTTGGTCTTCCTCTTCCAGTGTGCCCATACACACACACACACACACACACACATATATATACATATATATATATATATATATATATATATATATATATGTGTGTGTGTGTGTGTGTGTGTGTGTGTACAAATAGATGAAAGCACTTAATCCATTGTAGAGAGCACGGCATCTAGTTTTTATTAGCAAACACTACCATGGCCATGATCTGTGACGCGTCAACGAGTAATAAACGCGCAAGGGAAGATTCAGCGCGACACCTTGTGTGACAGGGTGGGCCCTTTGATTTACATGTACATTTCTTTCTGTCGGCTGAGTGGACAGGAGCTATGTGAAATAAAGTAAATGTTCAAGGACATGCCACACCACCCGGAATCGAACTCTCGGCTATACAATCGTGAACCGAACACCCTAACCACTAAGCAAACACACACACCCATGCTCGCACACACATACACACTAAGCATACACACACACCCATGCTCGCACGCACATATACCCCCCCCCCCATATATATAATATGTGTGTATGTGTGTGTAATGTGTAGGAACGAGGAAAAACATGAGGGCAACAGATAGTGAAACATGATATTTTCTATCTGGCATGGTTGTTGGAATGAAGTCAACTTGGAGTGGGTAGTGTTGTTTAATGCTGTGTTCAGATTTAGAGAAGGTGATCAGCTGCACCAGGCTTCCTTTTAGATTTTCAGCGATAGACGAGTATGTTGGATATAAAAACAAATTTTAAGTTAAGTGCGACTGTGGAACAGGTACAACACAAACATAAAGCTGTGTGTGTATGTGTGCCAGTGAGTAGAGTCATTTCTGCAATAAAGCGCATTGGGTCAAGTGCTTTAGTATACTTATTGAATACTTAAGCCTGGTTTAGTAATAGTTACTTATACCATATCTCTTCGAAATTTAAACTCTAACCAAGAAACAAGGGAATTTAAATGGCCTCTAACGGGTAACTGAAACTGTATGGCATGTTTAGCCCTCTAGCAAATTATCATCACTCACGGATAGTTTTATTGCGGTATAATGAAAATAGAGGTGAATTGGCAGAATTGTTACAACGCTGGATAGAGTGATTCGTGGTATTAGGTACAGTTCTCAGCGCTTTGAGTTCAAATCCTGCCGAGGTCAACTTTGTCTTTCACCCTTTTTGAAGTTGATTAATGCAGTACCAGTACTGGAGTCAATGTTCCTCTATATCACTTTCTCTCTCTTCCTCTGGAAGAAATAGGCTGTGTTCCGACCGGGAGAGTGGCGGGCTCCGCTATGTTTGAATACACAAATCACGCTGTATAACACTACAGCGCTCCTACGACTCAATAAAGAATTAAGGGTCCATGACCTGGCATATAATGAATATATGTTCGGTTGTGTTTATTCTTGATGTTATATTTAAAGCCTTATGCAGTATAAGATGAACGTTATTTCCATTTGAAATTCTATAAGGTAGCTCAGGAAGCAAAATTTGCTATTATGATACAAATATCAAATGTTAATTACATGTAAATTTTACAATAAAGGACCATTGTAGCCCTCTTACTTAGTCTGTACCAACCTTTTGATTATTTTCAAAATAGCCTGTTAATATCGCTCACTCTGATCGATCGACAAGATCCCAGACCTCATTCGCTTGCCTAGTGGGGTGGACCTCGTCAAATCGGACCAAGGAAGCAATGTTTCCATCGGTCCTTCCATTACTGATACTATTTACCGGTCTCAGCTCCTGACAGAAAGAGCAACATGAAATAAAGTGTCTTGCTCGAGGACACAACACATCAGCCGATCCAGGAATTGAATTCACAACCTCATGATTGCGAACACATCTCTCTAACCACTAAGCCACGCACCTTCACTGCTAATATAAACATTCTAAAAACATCAAAGATAATAAAATATGCCGCCCTTCTTACGATAATTGTTTTAACATAGTGCTTATGGGAGAAATATAATATACCACTATAGTTATTAACTCAGTATTTACATAACTTGATGTAATCACTTATCATTAATATAAATTATATAGTCAATTCGGCTGTCTTTTTTCATATTCAGGCTATAATATAAATTATCACCAAATTTTAGGAAGCTGCTTCGATTAACCTGTATAACTCATTTACTATGTTGGACTATCGCCGGTTACGACGATGAGTGTTCTAGTTGTTCGAACAAGGCTTGCTTGTGAAAATAACATGTATGTGGTTGAGCATTCCACAGACATGAGTACCCTCACGGACATTCAATGGGTGTATCCCCATGGAGATTAAACGCGATAAGGCTTGCTCTTCAAATTACAAGTACAACTAAATTTTGCCAACTGAGTAGACCGGAGCAACGTGAAATAAAGCGACTTGCTCAAGGACCTAATGCGTCACGCGAATCAAACATGTGACCTCGCAATCGTGAGTCAAACATCCTGACCACTAAGCTAGGCGGTTTCACAACTCACATGGAATATAACGAAGAAACACTTTGAAGTCTCTAATCTGAAACTATATGGTGGTCATCGTATTGTGGCTGGATATACTTCTCGAATTTAATTAGGATTGTTTAACTTCTGATCCCACCCATCCTCCAGATACTTGTTATTTTTTGAAAACCTAATCTAGAACACCAGACTATTTATTTCTACAAATTATAATTCCCGTTTCTTTTTCTCTATTCTTTTCATGTTTCTATAACCCAATTCACCGCCAATAGCCAAGTCAACGCCAATAAGCCAAATCACCGCCTGTCTTTAGTTACATTGTTTTTGAAGTATCGAAGATGATTTCGGGGTTTATTTAGAATTGCACAAATCTGCCGTAACACGAACTCATCTCTACATATATTTGTGCATAGTAAAGACATGTGAACACTATGGGTTAGTAGTAGTAATAGTAGTAGTAGCAGCAGTAGCAGTAGTAGTAGTAGTAGCAGCAGCAGCAGCAGCAGCAACAGTAATAGCAACAACTGCAGCAGCAGCAGCAGCAGCAGCAGTAGTAGTAGTAGTAGTAGTAGTAGTGACGGCGGTGGTAGTGGTGGTCGTGTTGGTAGATCTATTGCCTCAGGTCAGCCGTGGTCAAGTTCATTATAACTGTAGTGACCGTGCCGTCGTTTAAATCGTAATGCATGGGTAATTGCTGGCCTTGTGCCAAAAGTAGTTTTTTTTTAAATTTAAGACGACGTAGTGTAGTTTGAAGTGGTTTGAAAGGGGAGATTTGGTTGCTACTTTTGGTTGGGGGACTTTGTAGAGGCTCACTCATTAGCTCGATAGGTAAGTAGCTGTTTCAGAAAGCAGACGATGCTAACTATTAAAAGTTCTTGGCACCTTGTTTCCTTATCACTGCGTATATAAAAAGTCTCGCAGGGAAAGATTACAGATTGTTTATCGTGCCTGGTGTATATAACTAGAGAAAATAAAATATATTTATTTTTGATTAAAACAAAGTGTAACAAAAACAAAATGGAAAACAAAAGAGAAAAATGCTAAAATAATAAAACATCTTCATGAAACGAAGAACACAAAAGAAAAACAATGAACAAAACAAAACAAGCTAAATAAAATGAAAGAAATAAAATAAAACAATAATTTAGTCTAAAATAAAACAAAATATTCGATATGAGTGAAACAGAGATTAACTGTTGTTTTTATTGTGCATTGTCGGGAAAGCTTTCCTCACTAAAACGTTGGCTGAATTACATTAAGAGGAAAGAAAAAAAAGACACACACACATACACATACACTCTCTCTCGCTCTTTCTCTCTCTCTCTCTCTCTCTCTCTGTCTCTCATTCTCTATCTCTCTCTCTCTCTCTCTCTCGCTTGCTTTCTCTCTCTCTCTCTCTCTCTCTCTCTCTCTCTCTCTCTCTGTCTGTCTGTCTGTCTGTCTCTCTCTCTCTCTCTTGCTTTCTCTCTCTCACTCGCTCGCACTCTCGCGCTCTCTCTCCTCTCTTTCCTCCCTCTCTCGCTCGCGCTCTCTCTCTTCTCTCTTCACTCTCGCTCTCTCCCTCCTCTCTCTCTCACACACACATGCACACACAGGAGCAAAAGCAAAAAAACATAAAAAATGAAAAAAGAAACACTCATCATCGTAATAGCCTTTATCACAATTAGAATAATCGTTTACACATTTTAAAGCCTTATACTGAAACAAAATTAGGTTATAAACAGCATGTGGTATTTAGACACTTCCCACATGCCATATGTCTACAAAGATTAACAGAGACAAGGTCAGTAGCAACATTCTAGAGCAATAGGCCATAGAACAAAGATGCATGCAAAGATAATTTTATCTGTTCTTGAGACTGACTACAATAGATAGAAGCTTCATTAAGAGAAGTAAGGCATTAATAATTTCTGATTATTCTAATTCCTACAGGGATTATAGTGAAATGCATTCAAAGTAGGCTATAATCCACAAAAGACTGCCATTGAAATCACTGCCATTGAAATGACAGGAAGAAAGAAGCAGCTCGCAAGATGACTGAGATAACAGAAATAGCCTCTTGTTGGTTATAAAGTAAGGGAGAAGAGATGAGCTGGAAGCCACCATGAGAAGATAGGAGCTGGTTTGTTCAACACTGCCAACCCCGCCAAAAGAAAGGTGTTACGGTTTAAGGTCGAAGCCCCCATGAATTTAGATACCTTCTAAAGACATCACCTCATCCTGACCTAGGCTATAAACAGCGAAGGTGAATGAAGTTGAGGTAACTTATATAATATATAATTATCCATAAGTTGATAGCCATTGTAAATGTCTGTAATTCATGTACAGAATTGCTACATTAACCTCATTTTGACGTCACCAAAGAGTAATGTTTGAAGATACTGTTGCTGATTTGAATGTTTAGAAAATTGCGACACCTTCTCTAGCGGTAACCTGGAGCGTTCGGCTACCAGTCCAGGCGTCGTTGCCCTCCAAGCCGAAGCGGGCTGTGGTAGAGAAAGTAGCAGTGGAGACATCCTGCTCACAGCTATCGGAGCGGAGTTGGCTTCCCTCATCGTCCTCCGTGGCAATGTATTGTCTATCCTGTCGGCAGGGACCAAGATGTGGAGCGTAAGATAGTTCGAGGTGGAGAATACTCGTTCGGACGTCACATACATACATACATAAACTTATGTCGGGTCAATCTTTAGTGCTACTGGTAACATGTAACCCAATAGAACCTGTCGTATGGTCGGGTCGTCGGCGACTAAACCGGCAACATACATACATACACACATATATACATGATGGATGACCCGTCGTTATCGAGTATGGCCATTGCACGATATAACATTATTAATAATAATTAATTAATTCCATCGTGCAATGCCTGTGCGTGAAGATATTTTTTAAAGTGAGGAAAGACTGTGCACTGAGCCAATCCCACTCTCTGAGCGACAGTAGCTATAACCCGAAAAGAAGAAAAGATCAACATCATCGGTAACTACTGAGCCACAGGTTTTATATCGGAATTATCCCCAGTGTCCTGAGTTGCCTTCTCCTAGAAGAATGCCCTGACAAAGGCTAGGGGTCCTTCGATCCCACTGGTTTAACCGCGCCATCGGGTATCCAGCCCAATTATTTCTATACATAAACACATGTATATACATATTTACACATTTTTGGATGGCCGTTGATTCATGAGTTCTTTCGCTCTTTGTCAGGATTTGTTTTTTGTCATGCAGTGTGTCCAAAATCACCCTCCTCACCAAGTAAACTTATGTCGGTCACTCTTGAGTGCTACTGGTAACATGTAACCCCGTAGAACCTGTCGTATGGTCGGACCGTCGGTGACTAAACTGGCATACATACATACATACATACATACATACATACATACATACATACAAACAAACAAACAAACAAACAAACAAAACAAAATTAACAACAAACGAGGAAGAATATATTGAGACAGATGGCACTAAGGAATACTGGTGGAACCTGAAAATAAAAACTGCCACCAAATTAAAGCACAACCGGCCTGATATTGTTGTTTGGGACCACACATTGAAAACGTGTTCTGTTGTGGAGATCAGCTTCCCACTTGATGTAAACGTTGTCAGAAAAATACAGGAGAAGGAGGACATCTACGGACCATTGATGAGGAGTTTACAAATCCAGTGTCCAAGATACACCTTTAGCTTCATACCCATCATTATTGGTGCTACGGGTTATATACCAACCCGCTTGGACCAAAGTATGACTGAACTTGGATTTGCGGACAACGAGCGCAGCTCCCTAATTCATAGTCTACAAATGGCTGCGATAGCTGGCACCTTCAAAATATGCAAAACATTCTTGCGATTCAAGTCGTTTACCATACACACAGATACATACATACGTACATAAATACATACACACATACGTGCATACATACACACAGACAGACTGACTGACAGACAGACATAAGCCTTCTTCGTTTTCTTTTCCTCCTTCTTCTTCTTCTTCGCCCACTTTTTCCTGAAAGGGTCCTGGAGGCAAAATCCTTAAACACTTCCTCCAGCGGGTCCTGTCAAAAGCAACCGTCTCCAACTGATATGGTTGGATCCCCAACATGACCAGCCAAGCTCATGAATGTTATCCAATCATCTTGCTCTGGGCCTACCCCTGTGTCTTCTACATGTCTGTTTTATCCGTAAAATCTGTTCAGCGATTCTTTCCTGAAACATTCTAACCACATGTCCATAGTATCGGAGCTGTGATCTCTCAATTCGGTAAGTAGCGGCTCTACCTGGAGTGACCCTCCGATCTCCAAGCTACGAACTTTATCGAATAACGTTACACCAAAAACCCTTCGGAAGAATCCCATTTCGGCCACTTGTATTCGCGATCGTATTCTTTCGGTGATTACCCAAGATTCATGACCATAGGTAAGGGTTTGCACGAAAACCGAATTGAAGATAGCGAGTTTGGCTTTTACGCCTACCGCCCTTCTTTTGTTTACCGAATGCTGAAGCTGGCGCATTACTGTCCCAGCACCTGCAATTCTTACACTTAATTCAGCCTCCTGCCTTCCATCGTAAATACGGCCCCTAAATACTTGAACTTCTCTACTTGCTTCAGTGAAACTCCATTAACAATTAGCGTGCATTGTACAGGCTTCCTTGAGAGGACAAGTGTCTCAGTTTTCACAGCACTGATTTTCCTTCCAGCCATGCAGCTCTCGGCATCAAACCTATCGAGTGCAAGTAAAAGATCATCTTCTGTCGAGTTGAGTAACATCATATCGTCTGTAATTTCCAGCCGACTGATTCTACACTGCCAGTTATGACACCACTTCCAACCGGGCTGCGCATGTCAATCCTGTTTATGTAAATAATGAACAGGAGAAGTGACAGTGCACCCTTGGCGGAGTCCAACTCCCACATTGAATGGTCTCAATTTAGGACCGTCTATCCGAACACAGACATAAGCCAAATATGAAAAATCAAATTATTCAGTTGTATTATTAGGGAATATATATAGGGCGGTCGATTGCGGCATATAGTTACGGCCCTTGACGTTCTGAGTTCAAATCGCACCGAGATTAGTTTTGCTTTTCAATCGTACGGGGTCGATGAAATAAAAATGATTTTCTGATTCCTTTCAAATTGCTGGCCTTGTACTAAAAGTAGAAACAATTAATATGGGACATATAGATAGGTTATTTAACAGGTTGGCACTAGATGGTCTTTTGAGCGTCCCCATGTGTCCCAGTTTTTCTTCAGCATGCCACTAAGTGAACTGATGACGCGCAATATATGCTCATTCAAGCTGAGCACCTAGCCTCTCTCAGTTCGAAGACCGACCTGCGTAGTCAAGAGCCACATCATACACGAGGTGTCTCAGATACGGCTATTGTGGGATAGTTGAGCAGAACAGATCGGATCTAGAAGAGTAAACCTCAATAAGTAATCTGAGTGTCTCATAGTAAGCAGTAGTTTATGCGGTGACCATCAGTTTAATTAGATGAGCTTGGCGTCGTGAACACCAGTGACTATTAATTCGACAATGGGTTGGCACAAATTCGACAATGGGTTGGAGAAATCTATAAGTATGCAGGTGTAGCTAGCCGTATATATTCTAGCCATGAGAAAAAGCAAAATAACAAACAAACAAACAAAAATTCTTCACCTTCGATGGCGGGTGACTCAAAAAGAGAAGAGAAGAAGACATATTAACTGTTTAGTAAGAGACATATGTTAATTGTTAATAATAAGCTATTGCCAGTCATAAGGGGATAAAGGCGGTCGATTTGGCAGAGACGTTAAAGTTTTCGATATTTGTTGCTGGTCTCTGGGTTCTTAGTTAAAATCCCGCCGAGGTCTGCTTTGAATTTTATCTATTCCCGGTCGATAACGAAAGTATCCACCGAGTCATGGTGCAGTCCTATATCACTCCATCAGGAATGCCCTAGATCTTACCCTGGGTCAAACGAGAGAGACTCGTGTGGTTGCCTGTGTCTGATTCGCACCTAAACTCTTAGCGAAAGCACTTGATTGCAAGTGACAGCTGTATGAGTTGTGGATGTCAATAATTAAAAGACATGAACTACTTCCTATGTACAGTTCGTGCTAACATACTTTTCTCACCCGAGAAGTTTTAATTAATTAAATTTGCATTGTAATGTTAAATAAAGGCAGGAGAAACGAACCGAAAATGTTAATCAATTAATATTAATTAAAATTAGAATATGGGTAATGCATTGGAGAGTGAGTTTGAACTTGTCAACACAATGACAACTGCAAACATGTTTCGATCGTGTCCAATCTTCACCAGATACTGGCAAACAAGGATGAATTGACACACACACACATACAATACTAATATATTTATTAAACGAGCAAATAAGTTTCTGTCGTGAGCAGGGTCACTTACACTCATTGCTCACATTTTGCTTTTCGCTGGCAATTCTTGACCAAAATTTATCATTAAAATCTTCCAATATAATTTTGTATTGTTTATTTTCAGAAGTTTACGTCTATGAAATATACCCAGTAAAATCTTCGCCATAAAAAGGATATCGTTTGGCATTATTCCCAAACTCTCGTTTTTCTATCATATGTTAAGTTACTATTTTAGTAATGAAATAAGTAATAATTTTAGTATATCCCTCAAAATGCTTCATTTTGGCAGTATCGGTAGAGGGTCGGACGCCATGCTTTGACGCATAGAGTTACGGCCCTTGCCATTCTGAGTTCAAATCCCGCCGAGGTTAACTTTGCCTTTCATCCTTACGGGGGTCGATAAAATAAAGTACCAGTAATGCACTGGGTAATTTGCTGGCCTTGTGCCAAAAGTAGAAACAATTAATTAATCGAAGTAGAGTATAGTTCAGTACGGTTTTGATTCTTTCTTATTACCACGGATGGAGTACCTATAAAAAAATTTCAATGTGTTTCTACATGAGCACAGAAGGCAGCAACAATATCCCCACGACTTTTCCCAATATTTCCACATTAGCTATTTAACTTCTATACTTAAAAGTTCTATTCTCTCCTTCCGGCACTTGGTGGAAGCAGGCAACACAAAATAAAATGAAAGAAAAAAATCAGTCGAATTTGTTTGGAGTCGAGAAAAGAAAGAATTTTAGTTTATGGTTATGGTGATTATACGACACCATAGTTTATATACCGTAGATAACAATACACTGTAAGCCCGGTACCCTGTAATACTATGTCCAAAAACTCTATTAACTGTCTGTTAAACATGAATCAGTAAATTGTTTATTTTCAGAAGTTTACGTCTATGAAATATATTCAGTAAAATCTTCGCCATACAAAGGATATTGTTTGGCATTATTCCAAAAGTCTCGTTTCTCTATCAACACAGTCGGCCACTATCAAAGCAAGAAGGAAAAAAACTGTTGTGATGACGTAATACTATATTTGGTACAGTTTAGCACCAGCCTACGTGACACGTGGCTGGCAAGCCTCTTGACGCTTTCTAACAGCTGCTTATAAGTACACATTAATTTTGGGAATAAATCTTTTTTCTTTCTGTTTTTGCAGGTACAAGGTTAATTTTGCAGGAGAAGTTTTATTGTCAGTTGAGTTGATTCACAGTTTATTACTGACATCTATTAAATTGAACCAGGAGAGATTGGTAAAACGCTAAGTCGATTCCGGTGTAATTTGAACTCCGAACAACAAAGACTTGGATTACAGAGAGTATGATATTTAGTGTGAAGTTCTATTTTCTGATTTTCATTCCATGCTTTTCAAACTGAAAAATATACAAATAAATTGGGCCATGTGATGTAAATATTGTCTAGTATCTCGTCAAAAGTCATTAACATTTCCTATTCATGATATACAATTAAACAATTATAATATATAAACATTCTCATATGATTCTGAAATCAACTGCAACCGGCAGCATTCTCTTAATCTAATTTGAAACAACTAACCCCCCCCCCCCCCCCCTTTACTCTACATGCTTTTTCACCTTCGAAATCCAAGATGGTGAATTAAAGAAATTGATACATCAATAAGATGCCTTGCAGTATTTGTACATGCTCTTTACGTTCTGAGTTTAAATCTCACCGTGGCCTACTTGAGTGATACACTTAATGCGACATCCGCTTTACACCACTATCTGGTCCTTGGGTGTTTTGGGAACAGTCCACTCCCTTGCAAGCATTAAAACCCGTTCATCAGTTTAAGGACACCCTCCTTCCCCCCCCTCTCACCATTCCTATAAATGGATCATGGGCACCACTCTCCTCGCTCCCCAAAAAGTAAAAAACACCATTGCATAGTAATTTGTATATTTGATAATTTAAATAAAGAAATGCTATTTTCACCTTTTTTTTTCTACGTTAATTTAAAATTATGATTGAATTATCAGTTGTAGCTTTATAAATATTTCTGTCTAACTTTAAATATCGAAGGTTATATATATCAAATAATCAAATTGCTGTCAACAACAGATTTTCTTTGCTTACAGCAAAGTTGTTTATCAAAGACTGTGTAATCGTAGCCTACACGGGTGGGAGAGATCCAAGTGTACACGTGTTAGACACAGCATAGAAAGACTGTAACTGATATATACTTTGATTCTTTCTACTGGTTTCATTCATGAGACTATTGCCATATTGGGGTACCACCTTAAAGGGATTTAGTCGATCATATCTATCTCAGTATGTAAATTTTCAAGTCTGGTACGCATTTAATCACTCTCTCTTTTATCGATTCGCTAGGTTACGAGACATAAACAAACATTAAAAATAAACACAAACGCGGACGCATATACGCACAAGTACACGCAAACACACACACACACACACATATATATATATATACATATATATATACATATGATGGGTTTCCACACAGTCTCCACCTAGCAAATTTCACTTAGAAATTATTGACCAACCACATAGCTGCAAAGCGAAACTCTTTAACCACACACCCATGGCTCACCTATTCGTTCCTAACTTTCTGTCAATTTTAAGATCTTTAACTAATAGTTAACTAATATCCTTGCACGAATTCTCCTACTCCCAACTTTATTAATATCTGATCTTTATTTCAGTTTTTTAAAAAAATTGCAATATATTGGTAATGGATTGAATTATTTTAGTTTGTCCTTAATTATAATAGCTACCCAAAATATCTTTACATGAACTACTAATTAATTGCCATCCTGGCTGACAACTATAAAATAAACATTTCCTGTTAGGAGCCTTATGTTTAAAGCAAAGTTTCCTGCCCTAATACCATTAACCGGCGCTATTTTTTATCTGCTATAAACTGTTTTCCAGTGCTAGATTCGCATTGAAATCTTATACAATAAACTCCTCCTCGCTTCCAATACCACACCTACCCTATGTGTTGACCTTAGAAGACGCGAACACGTGACATACACAACACGTTCAGGAACAGAATTTCATTTTATCAAGTTGTAGTAAAGATGGTTATTCTCAATTTCCTCCATCAGGATCGGATGTTTAAGTTAAACAAACACACCAACGTTGGCGCTGCTGATTCTAGATTGAAAATTAGAACGTTGACGTGGATGCATCAAGGCTAGTTGGTGCAAAAGTTTCTTTGGCATTAAATAAATACAATATATTAGAATAGAAGAAAAGTATTGCAAAAAAAAAAAAAAAATAGAATAAAATAAAGAATGGTGGTATGTATTTTATATGATAGAAATGATAATGGTCCAATGATGTTTTCAAATAGAATAGATGAAAGACTTTAATGAATATTCAACTATGTTCATTAATTAGAAAGATTTATTACAATTATTTTGTCTGCCAATTTCAATGTCAGAAAACATCAACAGAAAAAAAAAAGCGTTGATGTAGTAGATATATCATATCACAGACATCAAGAAAGCATGCTTCAAAATATGATATCTCATTTGGGAAAAGAAGGTCGTTCTGCTTTTATATTAATAATATAGCCTTGAGGTGTCCTGCTATATTGAATAATGGCTGCTCTCGATTTCATTGTTTCATCTAATACTACGTTTAATGTTTCTTGTTATTTTCGGCATATTTCATTCTATACATATATACTTTGCCGCTGAAAACATTAATCACTGTAACCCACGAAAGCACAATTGATCCGAGAAGTAGAAATACGTGCTTTGTGGTGTAATCTGAAAGCACTAAAGTGTTTCATAATGGATTGTGATCAGTTAAAAATTACTCAACTGAAAAAAGAAGAAGCTGCAGCAATAGACATATAAAGTTTCATTGAACTCATTCCTACAGCCATTTATTGCAAACAAAATGAATTTTGCAATGAGTAGTTATAAACACGTGCATGCAGAATGTGGATTGCTCCTAACAAGTCGAGCCTGCGATACAGTATACAACACATTTAGATGTGTGCTTGAATCATAAATATTCTGATTTAAATGTAAATGCAAATATTCTGATGTAAATTTTGATGATACGCTTTAGAGGTATTTAGGTTATGTACTCTCGGATCCCCAATAATAGGGGTGGGGAATAAGCTGGGGGTTGGAAATTAGCTTAAATTCTTATAAGCGGGGAGGGAGGAATCATTAATTTTATAGTGTACTTTCATAAATATGTTGTTCTTTTTTGTAATGTTCCTTTTTTGAAATATATAATGTTTTTTTAATGTAAAATATAATTATTATTAGATTCTCCTGCTGCTGTATCAGTATGAATCACTTACAATTAAATTTCGCTGGAGATAGATTAGCAAAATTTAATAAGCGAGGTAGTGGTGATTATTCAAGACTTGAGAGTATATGTCTAAATTCAGTGTAATGATTTAGTAGAAGATATATAAAAATGAATTTGTTCATTCAAATGTTTATAGTATTCTTACTAGCTGACGGACCGTTGTGAATATTTTTCAGCTTAGAGTAATGACTTCAATTTTTAATGTGATGCAGTCATAAATGCTTTTCAAGAAAGAGTTGCTAATACGATCTCATGTGGTAAAGGACGTTAAGAGTTAAATCCAGCAAAGAGCCTCATTATTCACGATAATATTACGACTGCTCAAGTAAGTATGAATATTTATATTTTGTTGTTGTTCAGGATACTTGATATGCTCAAGATATCTGATATTTAATGTAAGTTTATTCGCCAAACAACATGTTGAAGTGTTCTGCAACATTCCTAAATAATGAACAATAACAGCATTGATATCTGTAAAACTGGTTAGAGATTATCCGAAACTATAAGCAAAATTCTGTATCAGCAATGTTCCAAATAATTTCTCGGCGATTAAATTTTCTGCGATTGATAAATATTCAAGATAAGCATTAGGCACAACAATAAGAACAACAATAGTAATAATTAGAACAACAATAATAACAACAATAGTAATAAAACTGCTAATTTTGAGCATGAGAAGGAGGAGTAGGCGTATGAAGGTGATGACGTGGATAATTTTGCTGCACTGGGAATCGTAAAAACAAAGTAAATTTCAAACATTAACCATACAAAGTGGGCGGGAAAAATATTATGGATGTATCAACCTATAGCACCTGATGGGCATTTAAAACCTAGTGGAATGCAACTCCCTGCAGGTTTGCAGAAAGAAAGAGCGAAGAAATATTGACCTCAGTACTCGAAAGGGTGGGATGCAAAGTTGAACTCGGCGGGATTTGAACTCTGAGCACGTATAGCCGGAACGAATACCATTAAGCGTTCTATTCAACGTTCTAACGGTTCCGACAACTCACCTCCTTAGTATGTATATAATAAATGAATAAATAAATAAATAAATAAATAAATAATCGTTTCTAATTTAAGCACAATGCCAGCAATTTTGGGGGAGTGGGAAGTTGATTATATCGACCACACTATTTGAATTAATTTATCTTATCGAACCCAGAAGGATGAAAGATAAAGCTGACATCGGCAGGATTTGAACTCAGAACGTACCGAGTCGTAGTAAAATGCTGCAAATCCTTTTGTTTGACGCACAAATAATAATAATAATCGTTTCTAATTTCATCACATGGCCAGCAATGTAGGAGTGATGGAAGTCGATTACTTGACTGCTACTTTATTTGATCGAACCTGGAAGAAGGTAATACAAAGTTTTCCATTGGTGGTATTTGAGATGATGATGAATGATGGTGTGGATCACGATAACAAAAACAACAACAAAAACAATACTCTAGCAATCCAAGTAATGAACTAAAGTCTTAATATTTTGAACTGGACTCTAAAAGAACTAGGTGGAGTAGACAGAAAATAAAACAATAAAAATGCACCATCCAGAATCAGATGAAAGATTATAGCTAGCACAAATACAGTAAGGAAGGGGTCTTATGCAACTAAATAACTACTATACAAAACAACAACTATACGACGACAAAAATATCTGATAAAGAATGATAGAAAGTTTATATAAATAGCCACGAAACATAAACTAAGTGAAAAATTGTTTTCTGTCTTCAAGGAAGTCAACAAATTCAAAACAGAAGCTGAATAGGCAGATAATTATGTTGTAAATAAAAACAAAGAAGAAATGACGACAGAAACTCCAAAAAAGATAACATCTAAATTGAAAACAGAACTCTAGAATGCTAGGAAGGAAGTGGACAAGCGAAATTCACAAAATTGGCCAAGTAACGCTTGACTAAAATCCGAGACGTAAGGATTTCTAATTGCAGCACAAAATCAGACTCCCCACCTAAAACACCAAAAATACATAGTAAGTAACTGAACAATATATCGTGTCCGGGAAGAAACAATTACCACATTATCTTTGTCTGCCTAATCTTAGCCACAAGAAGAATATACTCATAAACATTATATAGTTAGGATTTATATACACTGGAAGTTGTGCTAACAGTACGAAATAGCAACAGAAAAAAGGTATTACTGACGTGCACCAGAAAGTTGTCAGAGAAGGATAAAGCAGCCTTACACTGGCATGTGCAATGGATATAGACAGGGAGATCAAAGCAAACCGATCGGATATTATATTTAAAGACTACAAATGAGTTCAAATCCTCTTTAGGTTAGCTTTGTAATTCATCCTTACGGGGTCGATAAAATAAAGTACAAGTCACGACCTTGGGTCGATTTAATCGTCTTTCCCCGCCCCCAAAATTGCTGGCCTTGTGTCGAAATAAGAAACCATATTTAAAGACTACAACCCCCCCCCCCCCAAAAAAAAAACCATTGTGTTCTAATTGATGTATCAATAAAGATCTGTAGATCGAAACAACCTGAATGTGAATCATAAAAATAGAAACAATCCTTATGATAATAGGCGCACCGGGTATGATAAAAAAAGAAAAACAAAACACGCAGACAGATGCTAAGCAAAATCCCCAGGAATTACAAATATGAACAGCATAAAAAAAATAGAATTTCTAGACACAGCACAGATATTACGAATAATACTGTCAACGCAATAGAAACAAGAACACCCACAGTACTCGGTAATGCAATGACATCACGCAGTGATGATGATGATGATGATGATAATAATGATTTCTAGTATAGGCACAAGGCCAGTAATTTAGGGGGAGGGGAAAGTCGATTAAATCGACCCAGTACGTTACTGGTGCTTTATTTTATCGACCTCGTAAGGATGAAATGCATGCAAAGTTAACTTCGACAGGATTTGTTCTCAGAACGTAAAGGGACATTACTCTATGTCTCGAAGCATAGTGTCCGGTGCTCTACTAATACTGCCAAACCACTGCCCTAGTGATAATAATGATAATAATATTTATAATTTCTTTCTCCATGGGGGTGACTGAAGAGAAGGCATTAGAAGGGCTTATATAAAAACTCTTGAAATGCTTATACATGGCCGCGTATCGGGAAAGGCACGAAAGGACAACATTCCAAGAAGTATATGAATTTTTTTCAGTAGGGGTGACAACTATCTAGCGCATATCAGGAAATACCACAAATCCTGGAATATTCTGACCACCAAGGGTAAATGTCAGCTGTCATCTAAGGCCATACTAATTACTTTCATTACATTTCATAAACATATTGGAGAGTAGCGTTTTTCCTCCATTCCATTCTTTCATCTTACTCTCTAAGTGGAACATAAAAGGCGAGGGTTTAACAGATGAGGCACATATTCGTCCTCTCTTCTTCAAATTCGTCCACTAAACTACCCTCTTCGCTATAGACACATGACAGAAAAGTACCTGTTATTCTTGGACAAAAGAAGGCGACAGGACAATCTTTATGAAGGACTCGACTGAGAGCGGGATCCGTCTCACACACATTTGTAATCTGTGCAGTCGATCTAGATAGGACATAAAGATAGGGACCTGACTATTGGAAGCTGATCGTGCCATTCCCGGCTTGAAAACCTCTCAGTAACCGGATTGTTAATAACCTACAATGAATCATTCAAATGAGGGCGAGTAGAGTCGAATCGATACAATTTAGCGAAGAAATAGCGACAGAGAAAAATAGATTAGAGTAGAAGCTAGTAAGACACTTCTTTCGGCCACTGAAAAAAAAAACAGTAGTCCCTACTTCTTCCTTAATTTGGGAAAAGGTGTGTATGTTTGTGTGAGATATATGATTTGTGGTTGGGGTGTTCGGTTCACGATCTTAAAGTCGTATGTTCGATTCTCGATGCCATGGTGTCCTTGAGTAAAATATTTTATTTTACGCTGATCCAATCCACTCACCTGCCGAAAATTAGCTGTATCTGTAGTGAAAAGGACCAGCTTTGTCAAACATTGTGTCATGTATCTTACTGAGAACTCCGTTAAGGCTGCACGTGTCAGTGGAATGTTAAGTCATTTGCACGTTAATATCTCGAGCAGGCTGTACCGTTGATCAAACAACTGGAACACTCATTGTCGGATCGTCAGTCCAACACCTACACACGTGTATGCATCTCTGTTGCTCTTTTTTTAAATGTAAATCGTGTCGTTAGAAATGTATTGTATACATATGGCCTGCTGTGTAATTAAATATATTTTCTTTTTCTTTGTCCTGTGTTGTTTCATTCACTGCACTTTTTGTTTGGGGTTGCTTTTCTAGTAGAAATCTATATTTTAGATTTTAATGTCGGGAAAGATATATTATATCTTTCTCGGTATGGAGTGACATACAAAATGTTCCTTTATTTTGACCACACCAGAAGGCAGAATTTGAACTCATAAATAATTAAATATTGCAATGCATTTCGTCCATTGTTGAACTGATCGTATTATTATAGTTTCTATCTGCAATTCTTTTTAGATACGAGGGGAGTCGATTATATTGACCCCAGTACTTAATTTACCAGCCAAGAGAAGAAGTTGGACGCATTCGATTCCAGATGTCTGCGAAAGATCGTGGGGATTAAATGGAGTGACCATGTAACAAACCAGGAAGTCAGGAACCGCACCAACCAGCAGCTAGTCTCTTCTACCATCTGCAAGCGACGCCTGGGCTGGTTTGGACACGCTTTGAGACTTCCCCCGGAGAGACTGGCGAACCAAGTACTTAAATGGAGCCCGCAGAGAAGCAGACGGAGAGGGCAACCCAAAATGAACTGGCGCCAGACAGTTGAGAGGGACCTGCGAGCGACAAACAGACAATGGCGGGACGCTGTGAAACTGGCTGCTGACCGAACGCGATGGAACACTATGATTGCCTCATGCGTCGCAAGACGCGGGAGCTTCTGAGACTGAGTCTGAGTGCTTAATTTATACCGTATTGAATAGATTTCGGAAGGATGAAGGGCAAAGTTGACCCCAGCTGGTTTTGAAACTAGTAACTAAAAAACCGGAACAAATAATGCTAATCATTTAATCAGTCTAATGTCTCTACCAATACACTATCCTTAAATCATTGGTGCAATTAATTTCTTCCAGCTGAATGGTCTGAGGCAACATGAAATAAAGTGTTTTACTCAAGAACATAACGCGTTGCCGAACTCACAACTCTATGATCTTGAGCACAAAATACTAACCCCTAAGCTGTGTATGTGCCTTCTCCGGACCT
Source organism: Eledone cirrhosa (assembly GCA_964016885.1). Classification (NCBI taxonomy): domain Eukaryota; kingdom Metazoa; phylum Mollusca; class Cephalopoda; order Octopoda; family Eledonidae; genus Eledone; species Eledone cirrhosa. Next base: position 90,593,287 of record OZ024741.1, read on the forward strand.
TTTAAATAATTATAGCAGAGGTACCCGGCCTCATATTTCTTGGAGAGTTTACAGACGATTAATTAAACCCCAGTACTTGACTGCTACATTATTCTATTAAATCTAAGAGGATGAAAGGCAATGATGACCTTGGATGGATTTTAACTCAGAACGTGATGGGCTGTAATTAAATGACGTAATGTGTTTTTCTAACACTCTAGCGAACTTCACAGTCCATTACCCCCGAAAAAGCACAAATCCTCCAGTGGGATATTAGCCTCGAAATATCAATAATAACAACGATATTTAAACGGAGCGTTTGCAGAAAATAAAATCAATAAATATATGGATGTCAATGCACGTATTTAGTGGTAATTGTGTTCGGCTTCGGCTCATGATTATAACGTCGCGAGTTCGATTCTTGAACTGAGCATGACGCTTTATTTCACAATTCATTATTTCCAGTTGAGTGAACTGGAGCAACGTAAAATAAAGAACCTTGCTTAAGGAAACAACATACTTTCTGGAATCGAACACATGACCTTATAACCATCAGCCAAACACCAAAAACCACTAAGCCATCACTAAGCCATACGGATTCACCCTATAATTCGTAGAAATCAGCAGAATAGTCAGCCATTATTCTATTCTATCTTTATATGAAGAGATCTGATCTCGGGCCAGTAGATCTCTTCTCAGCGTGGTGTCCTACCACACATTTTGTGCAGTCACTTTTCTTATTTTATTTTCTCATATTATTTTCCAGGATACATGACAACGCTAGTAAACTGATACGAACTATGAATTCTTTAGACGGGAGGCTATCAAATTAACCACTTGGCTTTTGTTAACTAGCACACAAGATTGGTTCCCATATACAATGTTATGTCGACCTGAAGTAACATACTTGAAGAAGAAGAAGATACAAACATATGTACATACATAGACATTGGCACAATGACATTGATATCGTTATTTAGACATATCTCTTGAAACATCATACTGTTGCTAAAACTAGTTTTCTGTAATAACTAATGCGTTTAGACTTTATAGTCCATTTATTATTTTAGGTTTATTACCAAAGCAGTAAGGCGGTGAATTAACAGAGTGGTTAGAGTGTCCCGGTGGACAGAATAAAGAAGGCATTTCCCCGGAGGATGGTAGGGAGACGCGCTGGAAGAGCCATTCCAGCTCTCGAGACTCACACCTGCGGGTAGCTAATTCCATGTCGATGGTGGTGAGTAGGGAGGTGGTCATAGGGCTGAGGACACCAGAGGACTCCACTGAACGGAATTAGACGCAGGCACGATTTATTTATTTATTTTTGTTTTCTTCTCTACGCATGCGTTTGTGTGTGTGTATAGTGTTTGGTGTGTGTTCGCATTTGGGTGACTGTGTTTTGGTTATTGTATTCTATCTTAGTTTACTAGTGCGTGCTTATATGTGTTTGTTGTTATTGTGCTTGTGTATATATTTATTTATTTATTTATTTATTTATATTTCTCTTAAGTCAGTATTGTTTGTTTGGGTGTTGTTGTTGTTCCATTCATTTTTTCTGTTTAGCTTTGACCTTCTAAGTTCTATTTCACTTGCCTCTCTGATTTGCCTATCTGCTGGGTCATTTCTATGTTTAGATATCTTAATTTCTATGTTGTCTATGTTACCCTCATGTTGTTGTCTGGCGTGTTCGTATAGTACTGAACCGTTTTTTCGTCCTTTTAGTTCCCCCCAGTGCTGGTCTATCCTTTCACCTATGCTACGAGCTGTCTCGCCTATGTATGTTGTTGTCATGTTTCTGCAAGTACCCTCTGTCTGTAAATCTTATGCTATAGACTACGTTTCTAGTTTTACAATTTATCCGGGGATTTACTTTACATATAATACATTTCCTATTAGTACAGTGGGTTTTCTTAAAAGGGTATGTTTTGCTGATCAGGGATTTTATGGTAGTTCCTGGCTTTTCTGACACTTTAATCTTTAAGTGGGTCTTTCTCAGGGCCTTTCTACACTGGTTAGCTAATTTCCCTCCAGGGGTAGCGTCCACAAACATGACACTCTGGTATCTCTGGTTGTCATACCATGAGGTGGATTTCCCTATCTTATGTTTAGTCCTATCTAAGCTATTCCATGATTTGCTCCTGTATAATGGGCAAATTCCTTTCATGTTCAGTTCTATGAGGGTCTTATACTTCTCCGTGGCTCCTTCGTATACTCTGATTCTGTCTCTTTGGTTGTAGCCAGAGAACTGCATGCGGTTGATGAAGTGTTGGATGTGTATTTCCATTTCTGTTGAGTCGCACATGCGCGACACGTTCTTCATCACTCGTACCAATTCTGCGATCAGAATATTAAACTTAGCACTACTGGACATTGCTGAGTTTTGAGTATCAGGTATTTGGAGGCCATGAGTTTAGCGTATTGTGAGTAGAGAATTTGGGCTCTCTGGTCTATAGTGTTAATCCAGAGTTCCGTGTTTAATGCAGGTAGTAGTCTATTTTTAGGGTGTTTGGAAGGGTAGTCGATAGTTACAGTTATACTCTAGTGTATGGAATTAGCTATGTGCTGGATGCTTTCCATTGTGCTACATTCTAAATCATACTTGTTAGTACTCTCTTGTGGGGGTGTCCTTATTACTATATTAATATCGTAACGAGAGTACATGATGAGCTCTATGGAGCTTTCATCAAGGAGATCTTTGAGTCTCCTTTCCCACCATACCATAAAAAGGTTGAATATGTGGCCCTTTAGGGTAGTTTTAATACTAGCCCCTATTGCATGCGCGACCATTTTTCTTACCTGATCATTGTTGTTGGTGGTCCGTATGGCTTTGGTCCACCCAATCCACCTTTCCATGGGAGTCTTTTTGCCATTGAAGTTATGGTGGGGGTCTACCTCTTATGGGTCTACTGGTTCAGAAACGGCTAAGGTCATGGCTGTCTAGGTATTCGGTGTCATAGGTAAGTCTAAGTAGGAGGCCCAGTTCGTCTGTGTCGACGTCGCAGAACTCCACCCCACTCTCAATGATCATCTCCACACATTTTTCCACAGCGAAATCAATGTTAATGGATGGGTATAGTGATACCACGTCCATACTGCCTATTATGCAGTTAGATAGGCTTGTGTTTTTGTTGCATTCATTGATTCTGCTGAGGAGGTACTGTCACATACATATAAAAGATACAGAAGCGAAAACCAACCAAACAGTGAGTGTGTTCTGTTATTAATTCTTGCTATATTATTACAACCATATGACCCTCTCCAAGTATAACAATATTAGTTTCGACACACGATTTCATATCAAAAACCTCGCAAGACAAATTCAACGCCGTCATGGCATTAGCTTGTACCAAGCTGAAAGGTTATTGAAAGACACTGTTTTCTGTTATATAAAAACAACAATAATAACAGAACAAATTCACTTCCTTCAAAATATACACAACAAACATATCAACACAAGTAAATAATTTATTATTAAACAAAACACAAGCTGAACGACTAAAACACCTGTTAACAGTCAATATGAAAAGAATAACATATACAAAAGTTAACGAACTTTACAAACAGAAACGCGTTAACGTTAAGAAAGTTCAAAATCTCACCACACCAAACGAGATAGATGAACTCATGGGCATCATTCGACGTGAAACAAAATATGCTCAAAACCAATGCAATAGACATTTCAATAAGAAATTAGGATGGATGAAGAAGAAAAAACAAGAAGAAAGGAAAATAAAAAATTTACAAAAATACCCAGATAATATCCATATGACAGACGTAGCATTACTGGCAGAATTTACCAAAGACCATACAATAAATATTTATGGGAACACTTTAATCAGTGAACAAGAACAACAGGCTCTACCGCTCCCACCGAAATTTGTTATCTACAAAAAGATAAATCCAATCGAGTGTAAAACGGAGCTGGAAAAGTGTTTCACAAAAATACGTTGGAATGCAAAAATAAACAACAACTATACGGACAACAACTATACGAAATAACAGCTATAATAGTAATAGTCATAACAATAACAATAGCAGGAGAGAGAGAAATAGTAGTAATAATAATGGTAGTAATATTAACGATAGACAGAACAACAACAACCACAATAATAATAATGGAAACATTAATGACAGACACGACAACAACAACAACCACAGTAGTAATAATGGAAACAATACGAGTAGCAACAACAACAATTACAGTAGTAATAATTGTTTCTACGTTAGGCACAAGGCCAGCAATTACCCAGTGTATTACTGGTACTTTATTTTATCGACCCCGTAAGGATGAAAGGCAAAGTTAACCTCGGCGGGATTTGAACTCAAAATAGCAAGGGCCGTAACTCTATGCGTCAAAGCATGGCGTCCGACCCTCTACCAATACTGCCAATCCACCGCATGAGTAGCAACATTAATGATAGACACAACAACAACAAAAACAAGAAACATAATAAAAGTAACAACCACAATGGTAGAAATAACAGTAACAACAACAATAACGGTGGAGGAAACAACAACAATACATCTAACAATCATAACAAAAATACATCTAACAATCATAACAAAAATACATCTAACAATCACAGCAACAATACATCTAGCAAATATAACAACAATACATCTAACAATCACAACAACAATACATCTAGCAATCATAATAATAATAATGTTAAAGGTAGGAACAACAACAACCATAATAACAATAATAGCAACACACACAACTATGAAGATAGACATAATGACAACCCCTTAGAGAAACTATCCTTCAACCCAGCTGACAAAACTTATAAGATGAGGAAAATTTATCCTACGAGGTTACCTTTTAATAAAGGTTTTGTATACCACAACAAATAGATGACGAGACAGAAGCACAGTTCACCATAGCTAGAAATAAAATTAGACAAATAGTATACCGATATACTAAGAGACAAAGCAGACCAGAGGTCCAACAACTTGGAAGAAAACCTGTAGAAGGCCTAGTTAGCCTCAAGCAGCGCACAAGGAGAGGTGAGGTATTATGTCTACCCACGGATAAGTCTGATAGCATGTCAATAGACAGCATGCCGAACTACATCAAGGCTATTATGCAACCCCACATCACCAACACGAGCGAAATTACACAACAAACACATGATGAGGGGAGAAAGAAGATCCTCAACGCTCACATGATGATGCGGACCGACATTCTAAAGCCAAGCAGACGCACTGCCAACAACTTCCAGGCGTCTAACAATGACATACCACCCTTGACGATCTGACGACAGGACCACCAACAAGACCTGTATGCGGAGCCAATATAGCTAGCAAGTACAGGATCTCCTACATCAAATCAATGGTTATACGCCCCATAATGAAGATGTCCCCAGATGTATGTGACAGTACAGAGGACCTCCTCAGCAGAATCAATGAATGTAACAAAAATAAAAACCTATCTAACTGCATAATAGGCAGTATGGACGTGGTATCACTATACCCATCCATTAACATTGATTTTGCTGTGGAAAAATGTGTGGAGATGATCAGTGAGAGTGAGGTGGAGTTCTGCCTCCAAATACCTGATACTCAAAAAATCATCAATGTCCAATAGTGCTAAGTTTAATATTCTGATCGCAGAATTGGTACGAGTGATGAAGAACGTGTCCCGCATGTGTGACCCAACAGAAACGGAAAGACACATCCAACACTTCATCAAACCATATGCAGTTCTCTGGCTACAACCAAAGAGACAGAATCAGAGTATACGAAGGAGCCACGGAGAAGTATAAGACCCTCATAGAACTGGACATGAAAGGAATTTGCCCATTATACAGGAGCAAATCATGGAATAGCTTAGATAGGACTAAACATAAGATAGGGAAATCCACCTCATGGTACGAAAACCAGCGATACCAGAGTGTCATGTTCGTCGACGCTACCTCTGGAGGGAAATTAGCTAACCAGTGTAGAAAGGCCCTGAGAAAGAGCCACTTAAAGATTAAAGTGGTAGAAAAGCCAGGAACTACCATAAAATCCCTGATCAGCAAAACATACCCTTTTAAGAAAACCCACTGTAGTAATAGGAAATGTATTATATGTAAAGTAAACCCCCGGATAAATTGTAAAACTAGAAACGTAGTCTATAGCATAAGATGTACAGAGGGTACTTGCAGAAACATGACAACAACATACATAGGCGAGACAGCTCGTAGCATAGGTGAAAGGATTGACCAACACTGGGGGGAACTAAAAGGACGAAAAAACGGTTCAGTACTATACGAACACGCCAGACAACAACATGAGGGTAACATAGACAACATAGAAATGACCCAGCAGATAGGCAAATCAGAGAGGCAAGTGAAATAGAACTTAGAAGGTCAAAGCTAAACAGAAAAAATGAATGGAATAACAACAACACCCAAACAAACAATACTGACTGAAGAGAAATATAAATAAATAAATAAATAAATAAATAAGTAAATATCTATAAGTCGTTTGGAAGCCTCGACAATAAAAATGGGTAAATCTCCGGGTAACAAGGTCCGGTGGTGGAGAGAGAGATGTAAGTGGGTGTACGTTGAGATGCGTGGTGTGTATAAGATGTGTGAGATGTGTAGAATGGAGGGAAGAGTAAAAGGATAAAAATAAAAATAACAACACAAGAGAGAGTTACCTTGGGAGAGATTTAATAGTCCCTATATATTTCGGATTCACATCCATCAACTGGGTTTTTTTTCCGGGGTGGGGGAAAAGGTTGTCTGTCGGACAAATCCGGAAGGCGTCTTTCGCTGTTTGCTGATTTGAATATCTGAGGTATTCGGCAGAGCGCGCGTGCGCGTGAAATGGGGTCGGTCGTACAAAGGTCAGCGGCCGAATGAGGGAGTGGGATGGCGCTAGCTGTCAGTCCATTCTCTGCCTGTTTGTTAGATGTTACTGTGTGTGTGTGTGCGTGTGTTGTTGTCTCGCTTGAGTGTGTGTGTGTGTTGTTGCCTTGTTCATCTGTATTGGCAGTGTAGTATGTTCGTATGGTGGAATGCTACAATGTGTGTGTGCGTGTGTGTGTGTGGTTGTCCCGTTTGCGTGTGTGTGTGTGTGCGTGTGTTGTGTGTTGTTGCATCGCTTGTTAACTTAAACCAGCCATTTCATTTCGCTTCTCTCTAATCGGTTGTTTATTTGCGGTTGCAGGCGTTTGATAAAAAGTGCTTCCTTGATACGTAACGTGCCGACGTTTCTTTCAGTCGCTAGAATTGTGACAACGGGCCTTCCGTCTTTGTTTCCGCATTTGTCTATGTGTTTCCGGAAAGACGAGGCCCTGGTTTTAGTGTGTTCCTTGATCCGGATGTGCAAAGGTCGAATTGTGCTACCTATGTAGTATTGGTTGCACCTGTCACATTCTATCTTATACACGACGTATGTGCGTAGGCAACAGTTAGCCAGGCGTATCGGGCAGTCTCTGAGGGAGCATGCGTCAATAGATTTTTCGGGTTTCCTGGAGAGGCATCTTCGCAGGGAGGGCCCGAGTGGGCCAGGTGGATGTCGAGGCCCTCCCTCCGTATAGCCTTGCGGATAGCGTTGGTGGTTTTCTCGCCCAGGTGTGGCATTTTAAGGAAGCACTTGCCTTGGGTGTTTCTCTGTCTCTTGCGTCTGGTGTCTCCTATTCTGTCTGTGATCGAGGTAGGGTACCCGTTCGTCTCCAGCACCTCGAGGAATCGCTTGGTATGAGTGACACCACTCGCGGGATCGCTGCATCTGTTTTTGATTCGCGCGATCTCGTTCGTGATGTATCCTCTTTTGGCACTGTTAGGGAGGGCGGATTTGTAGTGAACGAATAGGTCCCTGCAGGCTGCCTTTCTGTAGAAGTTGCAGTGGATCCCTCCTTGTTCCGTGATGTTGATTCGGAAGTCGAGGAGGGCAAGTGACCCGTCTTCGTTCGGGTGTTCAACACTGAAGTCAATGTTCTCGCCCGTGTTGTTGAACGTCTCATAGATTCTGTTCGCCGTGTCTTGGTAAGATCTGAGGATGAGGATATCGTCCACGTATCTTGTGAAAAAGGCTACGGCGTTGGGGTGGCAGGCGTTGAGTGCCTTGCGTTCGAGGTTGTCCATGTAGGAGCTCGCTAGCGAGACAACAACACACGCACACACACACACAGTAACATCTAACAGACAGGCAGAGAATGGACTGACAGCTAGCGCCATCCCACTCCCTCATTCGGCCGCTGACCTTTGTACGACCGACCCCATTTCACGCGCACGCGCGCTCTGCCGAATACCTCAGATATTCAAATCAGCAAACAGCGAAAGACGCCTTCCGGATTTGTCCGACAGACAACCTTTTCCCCCACCCCGGAAAAAAAACCCAGTTGATGGATGTGAATCCGAAATATATAGGGACTATTAAATCTCTCCCAAGGTAACTCTCTCTTGTGTTGTTATTTTTATTTTTATCCTTTTACTCTTCCCTCCATTCTACACATCTCACACATCTTATACACACCACGCATCTCAACGTACACCCACTTACATCTCTCTCTCCACCACCGGACCTTGTTACCCGGAGATTTACCCATTTGCATTGTCGAGGCTTCCAAACGACTTATAGATATTTACTTATTGTTCCACAATGCTTCAAGCAAACTTCAATACTCTCTTAAATAAATAAATATATACACAAGCACAATAACAACAAACACATATAAGCACGCACTAGTAAACTAAGATAGAATACAATAACCAAAACACAGTCACCCAAACGCGAACACACACCAAACACTATACACACACGCAAACGCATGCGCAGAGAAGAAGACAAAAATAAATAAATAAATAAATAAATAAATAGACGGATTAAATAAAGATGGCGTAAATATACAATACAACAGGAGGAACATAATAGCACCACTGACGATGTTGCAGATGTGCAACGAAAGAACTTTGTTAGACTATATATATATATGTGTTTATATCTATATTATATCTGTATTTTTGACCGTTGGTCAGTCAATGGTAAACATTGAGGACCGAATGAATTAACTGATATAAAAGATACAGTAGCGAAAACCAACCAAACAGTGAGTGTGTTCTGTTATTAATTCTGGCAATATTATTACAACAACATGACCCTCCCCAAGTATAACAATATATATATATATAAATATATGTATATTTTTGATACCTGTCTAATCAGCCAGCCATAAAATACATTAACCTATCGTTAAATCTATTTAGAGAACTATGGCAATACTTTTAAAGTTACAATCAAAATTAAGACAAAGTAAGTATTTAAAAAATAGTTGACACAACATGACAGAATGTTTAATAAGTTCGCTTTACAATCATTAGGCCCAGGTCTCGATAGAACTGTGTGGCATATTGAGCATGTATTATTGACCATAGCCTCGGGTCGACTCATGCCTTGTGAGTGAAAATGTTCGAAGTGGAAATGGTTTGAAATCCCCTTAAATGAACTGTACAAAGTTCCAATTTGTCATATACTATATCCCACCAAATTTCCACGAGAATTTAGTTATGCTGCCCATTTCTGTGGAAATTGTAACCATTTACATCAGAGGTTCTCAAACCTTTTGGGCCACCCGCCTCATGACCACATAATATTCTCAGCACCCCCAGCCCTATTTCCAGAGAGACCTGCCTGCACGCAAATTGTTAATTTATATATGATAAATAATATTATATATACTATGAATAAATAAATATTATATATTTTTTAATTTTATGATATTTATATATAATATGTATGATTTGATATTTAATATACTATTATATCATCTCTACCACCGCCCCCTTGGGCCCCACTGCCTCTTGAATCTTCTTAAAGCCCCAGGGGGTGGTAGTGCCCACTTTGAGAGCCTCTGATTTAGATGTTAATTTCATGAACAGACTGTACTGTTGATCGAACAAGTGAAACACTTATCGAAATCAATGAAGGAATATTCCAATAATATACAATATTTGTGACTATCTAAAATTAGAACTCACACAATATGTGTGAAAAGCTGTTAAATCCCGATTAAAATTTTCCAGATTCACCAGAATGAATCAATATGTCCATGGAACTTTTCATTTTTATCTCAAGTTTTATCTGGGTTGTCATTATGATATTCGTATGACAGTCATGATCAGATCACATTCATTATTAAAAGGCGGGGGGATTGGCAGCACCAGTAGAGGGACGGACGCCATGCTTTGTAGCATAGAGTTACGGTCCTTTACGGTCTGAGTTCAAATCTAGCCGAGGTTAACTTTGCCTTTCATCCTTACGAGGTCGATACAATAAAGCACCAGTAACGTACTGAGGTCAATTTAATCGACTTTCTCCCTCCTCCAAATTACTGGCCTTGTGCCTATACTAGAAGGGCGGAGGATTGGCAGTATCGGTAGAGGGTCGGACGCCATGCTTTGACGTATAGAGTTACGGCCCTTGCCATTCTGAGTTCAAATCCCGCTGAGGTTAACTTTGCCTTTCATCCTTACGGGGTCGATAAAATAAAGTACCAGTAATACACTGGTTAATTGCTGGCCTTGTGCCAAACGTAGAAACAATTATTATGGAAGGATTGGCAGTATCGGTAGAGGGTCGGACACCATGCTTTGCAGCAAAGAGTTACGGCCTTTTATAGTCAGATTACAAAACCCACCGTGGTTAGATTTGCCTTTCATCCTTACGGGGTCGATAAAATAAAGTACCAGTAATACACTGGGATAATTGCTGGCCTTGTGCCAAAAGTAGAAACAATTATTATGGAAACAAGGACGGTGGATTGGCAGCATCAGTAGGAGGCTGGACGCCATGCTTTGTAGCATAGAGTTACGCCCCTTTATGTTCTCAGTTCAAATCCCGCCGAGGTTAACTTTGTCTTTCATCCTTACGGGGTGGATAAAATAAAGTGCCAGTAATGCACTGGGATAATTGCTGGCCTTGTGCCAAAAGTAGAAACAATTATTATGGACAACATTTATATCCGAGAGAGAGGAGAGAGGGGGAGAAATAGGTATGGAGAGGAGAGGGGGAAAAGGTTATGGAGAGAAAGGGAAAGAGAGAGACAAAGTTCCAAATGATTTCCAAATGTTGAGATTTTTCAAGCATTGAGCATAATGTTGCAAAATATTAAGTCCAACAATATGACTCACGTATCGTTTAAAACAAATATGGTCAATCCTTAATTCATTGAAGGATCAGACGTTCAGAAACACGTGAAACTACGTGTAAAGTGTTTCAAAAGAGAAACGTGTCGCCTTTGATGAATCATGGGTGACGCCCAAGATCCCGGATGTTACATTCGTGAAAATAGTTTATTTTTATAGACGTATTCAAGGATATTTCAACAGGGCGTCAGATGAGGCATGGAAAACTTTGTCTGGTTTTCATATTCGCCTATGAAACATGTTCCTTACTATTTGATCCACCCATTTTAAGTTGATCAAGATTTAAATGATGTAACTCCATTCAGTGTATATATATACAATATATATATATATATATAAATGTATATATGCACATGTATAAATATATGTATACATACATATATATATATGTATATATATATATATATACACACATTTTGGAAGAAACAGGGAGCTGCGTGGTTACTTGATAAAGTGTATTTAAAAATAATAGGAAAGCACAAACGGGGGGCAATCCCTTCACCAGTTGTCTGCTGGAGGTCTTGGACATTTCAATGCATTAAATATATATATATATATATATATATATATATATATATATATATATATATATATATATATATATATATATATATATATATATATATATATATATATATATATAGAGAGAGAGAGAGAGAGAGAGAGATGATTTCAGTTCCTCAGAGAAATAACAACACTACCAGGAGCTGGATATATCGATGGATTGACGGAGTGAAACACAGTTCAACAACATGTGTATCTATCTTTCCCACACCAATTCGGACTGCCTGAAGAGGTCACAGCCAATGATGGCTGTCACCGAAATATATATAGCCGTACATCTATAATTTGTAATAAGCGAAGCCAAATTTTACATATTTGACTTAATTATTTTACATTACTCTGGAGTAAACAAACCAATCTGCGTACTTAGTCGAGTGCTCCAATCTGCATACTGAGGTGTCGGTAAACAACCAACATATACTCAATTTTTATATATATATATATATATATTGCCTACGCACATACGTTGTGTATAAGATAGAATGTAACAAGTGCAACCAATACTATATAGGTAGCACAATCCGGCCGTTGCACATCCGGATCAAGGAACACACTAAAACCAGGGCTTCGTCTTTCCGGAAACACATAGCCAAATGCGGAAACAAAGACGGAAGGCCCATTGTCACAATTCTAGCGACAGAAAGAAACGTCGGCACGTTACGTATCAAGGAAGCACTTTGGATCAAACGCCTAGGGCCACAATTAAACAACCGAGAGAAGCGAAATGAGGTGGTTGGTTTAAGTAAACAAACGATGCAGCAACACACACACACAAGCGAGACAGCAACACACGCGCACACACACACACACACACACACAGTAGCATTCCACCATACGAACATACTACACTGCCAATACAGTAGAACAAGGCAACAACACACACACACACACACACCCAAGCGAGACAACAACAACACACACACACACACAGTAACATTCAACAAACAGGCAGAGAATGGACTGACAACTAGCGCCACCCCACTCCCACAATTGAAAGAACTACTTCGGCCGCTGACCTCTGCCTGACCGACCTCATTTCACGCGCACGCGCGCTCTGCTGAATACCTCAGATATTCAAAACAACGAACAGCGAAGGACACGTTTCGCACCTTTCCGACAGACAACCTTTCCCCCACCCCGGAAAAAAACCCCAGTTGATGGATATGAATCCGAAATATATAGGGACAATTAAATCTCTCCCAAGGTAACTCTCTCTCGTGTTGTTATTTTTATTTTTATTCTTTACGCTCTTTCCTTCATTCCTCTACACGTCTTATACACGCCACGCATCTCAACGTACACCCACTTACATCTCTCTCTCCACCACCGGAGATTTACCCATTTGCATTGTCGAGGCTTCCAAATGACTTAAAGAAATTTATCTTATTATTCCACAATGCTTCAAGCAAACTTCAATACTAGACCCGTTTCTCGCCCTGGGCCGACGACCATCTTCTTGGACGCCGGCCCCAGGGCAATTTAGCACCCTGGACGCGTTCGTCGATGCCAGCCGTAGCGCCGTAAATCGTTTCGACTTCCACCACCGTTCCAAACGGAATAACATCACACGGGGCGAACTCCTCGCTCTCCGCTCCCTCCATAGCCGAGATGACATCGTCATCAAACCGGCGGACAAGGTAGACGCCGTGTGGTGTGGGGCGCGGACCTCTACACGGCCGAAGCCCCCAGGCAGCTCCGTAACCCCCTCTTCTGCCGCCCTCTACCCTCCGATCCCACACCCCTCTACCAACAACAAGTTTCCTCCACCATCCAACACCTTGTCTGCTCCTCCCTTCTCCCCCACCGCTTCCCACCTCATCGTCCGTCCGCACGCCCCGCACCCCCACCTTCTACTTCCTCCGCAAACTCCACAAACCCGACAACCCCGGCCGCCCCATCGTCTCTGCTTGCAACTGCCCCACCGAACTCATCTCCGCCTTTCTTGACTCCATCCTCGCCCCTTGTCACCACCCTCCCCTCCCACATCTCCGACACCAACCACGCCCTGCGCCTTTTCGACTCCTTCTCCTACCCACCCGCCCACAGCCCTTCCTCTTCACCCTTGACATCAAGTCCCTCTATACCGTCATCCCCCACGCCGACGGCCTACGTGCCCTGAAGCACTACCTCGACCTTCTCTCCCTCCCATCCTCTCCACCTCCACCCTCCTTCGCCTCGCCGAGCTGGTCCTCACCCTCAACTGTTTCTCCTTCTCGGGTGAGTTTTACCAACAGGTCACGGGGGTAGCCATGGGTACAAGAATGGGCCCAAACTATGCCAACATTTTTGTTGGCCATGTTGAGGCCCAAATCTTTGCCCAGTACACCGGCCCCACGCCCGAACTGTACGGTCGTTACATCGACGACTGTATCGCAGCCACGACTCTCACCCGAGAACAGCTCGACTCTTTTCTCTCTTTCTTCTGCTCCTTCCACCCCTCCCTCCACTTCACCACCTCTATCTCCACCACCCACGTGCACTTCTTAGACATCTCCGTCGCCTTCGATCCCTCCCACCACCCCCTCGTCACCTCCGCCTTCTTCAAACCCACCGACTCCCACTTCTACCTCGACTTCACCTCTTTCCACCCCACACACACTAAACACTCTATTCCCTACTCCCAACTCCTCAGGATCCGCCGCCTCTGTAGCCGAGATGCTGACTTTGAGTTCCAGGCCCTTTCCCTAGTCAGCCATTTCATCCGCAGAGGTTACCCCCCTCTCTCGTCCAGACCGCTCTCACCCGCGCCCGTGCTGTCCACCCTCCACCACCCTCACCCCACGCCACCGCACACCCACCGTCCCCCCTTCCCCATCACATACCACCCCTCCACAATACCCCTCCACCGCACCATCCTCCGCCTCTTCCGACGCCTCAAGTCCGACCCCTCCACTTCCCACATCTTCCCAGCCCCACAACTCCCCTCCTTCAAACGCGCACGCAATCTCCGCACCCTCCTCGTCCCCAGCTCCCTACCCCCAACCCACGATCTCTTCCCCCCCCCCGGTTCCCTTCCCTGTTCCAGGCCCCGCTGCAACACCTGTCCCCACATCACCAACACCACCACCTTCCAGGTTCCCAATGGCCACTCTCTCTCTGTCCGGCATGCCTTCCGCTGCACCTCCTCCAACCTAGTCTACGGACTTCGCTGCACGTAGTGCAGCGCGACTTACGTCGGACCGACTGGACGTCGCCTGGCGGACAGGTTTACTGAACACCTCCGGGATATTCGTCTCGGTGGTAGTTCCCCCATCGCCCGCCACTTTGGTGCCCCTGGACATTCCGCACACCACCTCACAGTCTGTGGCCTACTCCAATGCCACGGAACACCCGCCACTCTCCTCAGGGTCGAACAACGAACCATCTTCACCCTACAGACCCACACTCCCCATGGCCTGAACTCCCCACCCTTATTCCTTTAGCCTTCGACCGCCACCTCCCCCCACACATATCCCCCACTAACACCACTAACACACCCCTCCTTTTCACCGCCCACTCCACAACTAACAATACTAACACCTCCACCCCACACCCGACCACCCTTCCCCAACTAACATACTAACATCCCTCCCTTCTTCTCACCCCCCTCCTTATCACACGCACACACCCACCGGTACATATATTCACGCGCTCACACTAAACACACACCCTACTACCACCACTAACCCTCACCCCCACACATCCACCCCACCACTCCGCAACTAACATCACTAACACCCCCCGACCCCAAGCACACGAACACACACACCCACTTACACCACCCACTCTACACGCAACTAACATCACTAACACCCCCAACCCTACGCACACGAACACACACACCCTCTTACACCACCCACTCTACACACCCTACCACCACTGACCCCCACTCACACCCGCATTCAACCCTTTCTACACCTCCAGTATACTAACACCCACTAACACCCCCTTCACCACACACACACACTCATCCAAACACGCACACACACACCAGTACACTACACTCCCTCTATCGGCCCCCACACCGTTCTCTCCCCGCTCCCCGCTCCACCCACACCCTTTCTCACTCACACACACATCCCACTAACACCTCTACTAATACACACACACCCTCTCCTCACTCCAACTTTCACACCTACACATCCTCTCCCCTGTCCACCGCACCTCCGCACACACTGACACACCGACTTTCTTCACTTACCATTCTACCCTACTGCTGCTATGCCCTTATCTCTGACCACCTCCCCGCACACACAGACACACAACCCTCCTCCTGCCTTGACCCTCTGACCACTTCCTGTTGCGCGCGCACCCCACATCTCCCCTCTTCCGACCAATCTCTTCACGGATTACACATATGTGAACATCGATCCCTAGAATCCACCACATCCCAAGGATATTACTCAGCATTTCACCACATCGTCTACGGAACTACCTTAAGGACTCACTCACTGACATACACCCCAAAAAAATTTTTTTCCCCACACGCCACCTACATCCACAACACGCATAAACACCACACACACACGTGCGTACCACCACATTTTTAGACATTCAGCCTCCGGAATCCTCTCCCCCCCACCCCTCCATCCGCACACGCACACACACTCCGACCTACACCTCACACACACCTCTTCCTGAACATGCAACCCCATTCTTCCCCCAACTCTTACTTTCACATACACACACACACACGTACACCTACACACACACCACCTTCAGCCCTCCCCGCTCGGACACCTCGCCTCCCTCTCCCCACTCCACCCGCCACCACCCCTACACGCCCCACATCCTTCCACCACCTGTTTTACTTCATGTGATTTTTTATTTTTATTTTTATCATGCTTTTATATTTAATTTCATTTGTACCGTTTCCTCTCACCCTCTTTTATCTATATGTCTCTCCACCACTCCCCTACACACCCTTGGAACTCTCTTCCCACACACTTTTCACCTGAAGAAGGGCTTATGCCCGAAACGTCGTTCCCCACCACCACCCCACTCTCAAGAGCGTGAAACTAATAAACCTTTGTTCGTACTGCCTCTCTGTTTTGTTCCCGTTCATTTTTTACTATATATATATATATATATATATATATATATCTATATATCTAAGGCGGGTAAAATTCCCGAGATCCATGGACGAGTTCTCTCCAGCGGTCTCTGTCCCTCATTATCGCTGCCATGTCCTGCGTCTCCAACAGACCAGTGTCTGTCTTTAGGGCATCAACATACGTTAACCTTAGTCTTCCTCTTCTAGTGTGTCCATGTAGGGGCTCCCACAGGAGCACTGAGTTCAATGTCAACTCTGGATGTCGGTGAGCATGTCCAGCTAACCTCAGTCTCCTCTGTGTCACTTTTGAGCTGACTTTTGGGATGCTCCCATACAGCTCTGAGATTTTCATCCTCAGTGTATACTGATTAATGTTCAGAGCCATCCTCAGCATTCTCGTGTAGCACCCATCCACCATCTGAGTGAGTTTCTTGGTCAGTGTCCAAGTCTCAGACCCATACAGCAGCACAGACTCCACTACAGCAATGAAGAGGCGGATTTTCAGGTCTTTACGAAGGTCCGACTTCCACACCGATCTCAAGCTGTGGCACGCCGCCCAGGCTTTGCTCTTCCTCTCAACCACATCATCTTCCGTATTCCCAATCTTTTCTCCCAAATACAGGAAGCCCTCAACCAATTCTATCGGATGCTGAATTTGCCGACGACATAGTTTTGGTGACAAATACAGTGAAGGAGGCAGAGGATTTGATGCGAGAGGTTGAGAGTGTGTCGATGAGTGTGGGGCTGAGAATGAATGAGACTAAAACAAAATATCTGGTAGAGAATGTTGAGAAGCCAGAGGGGATCACTAATGTAGGCGGGAAGCCGCTAGAATACATATATATATATATATATATATATATATATATATATATATATATATATATATATATATATATATATATATATATATATATACGAGGTGTGTCAGAAAAGTTCCAGGACTGATGTCACAAAAGATTTATTTCAAACCCGAACTTCACACTAAGGGTTTTCTCCTTCAAAGTAATCCCCCTGGAGTATATAACTGTAATCTTAGCTCTCTGCAGCGATCAAACTTTTTTCTTCATAATTTTATATACATGTCCTCTGTTTCAGGTCGTCAAGCAATGAGCACAGAGCAACGAACAAACTTGAAAACTCCGTCAGAAACACTGGGATTGCTGCACCAAGTGTATGGAGATGAGACGATGTCACGCTCATGTGTTTTTGTGTGGTGCAAGAGGTTTAAAGAAGGACGCGAGGACGTGGAAGATGACCCCAGGAGCGGAAGGCCCTCAACAACCAGGACTGAGGTCAACGTTGAGCGCGTCAGGCAGATGGTGCGTAGCGATTGTCGGCTGACTGTTCGACTGATGGCAAATGAGCTGGGCATGAATCGGGACAGCGTCTGGACGATTCTCACTGAAGATTTGGACATGCGGAAAGTCTGCGCGAAGATAGTGCCAAAACTGCTGAACGATGACCAGAAGGGTCGACGCATGCATGTGTGCCAGGACATCCTCGATCGTCTTGAAACCGAACGAGACTTGCTAGGGACAGTCATCACCGGTGATAAGTCATGGATCGTCGAGTACGACCCGGGGAGGACTCGTTTTGAAGACGTCAACGACATCAAAAAGGCCGTGACGACAGAACTGCGGAGGATACCGGAAGAATCCTTCCAGGAGTGCATGCAAGCGTGGCAGAAAAGGATGGAAAAGTGCATTAGACTCCAGGGGGATTACTTTGAAGGAGAAACTCTTAGTGGGAAGTTTGGATTTGAAATAAATATTTTGTGACATCAGTCCTGGAACTTTTCTGACCCACCTCGTATATATATATATATATATATATATATATATATATATATATATATATATATATATGTGTGTGTGTGTGTGTGTGTGTGTGTGTGTGTGTGTGTGTGTATTTATTACCAAATGGTTTTCCGTGGAGGAACGAGAGGAGACCATAGTTAAATAAGGTACTCAATACATTAAGTAGGTATGGTACATAATTTCGGATGAAAATGACAAGACAATCATTGTCGCATTCGTTTGAAGTGATCATTAATTTCAGCTGAATGAGAATATGTTAGTCCTGTAGAAATCATTTCCAGCATACACACATACGTACATACATAGACCCATGATTTACTGTTTTCAAGTCTGGTATTTATTTCACTGATCCTTTTTTTGTTAAGCCCCTAAATTACGCGTCATAAACTCTGAGACCATTTAGGGGGCGGACAATTTTTCTTGACATAAAAAAGGTTTTGGGAGTTTCTGTTCATAGAATCAGTACATGTTCTTTGTGTAGTGCCTAAGTTACATCATCTGGATGGAACTTACGTATAGAGGGGGAAATAAAGAGTAGTATCATCTACATAGGAGTGGCCATTGCTGGCGATAACTGTAAGAGGGCCTCTGATATACAAAATGACGAGTGTGTAGGACAAAAGCGAACTAGTGATAATAGAGTGTAGGCCAAAAAGATCTTCATCACCTCACGTCGTGATAATACAATCTGACTGGAACAAGAGACGGATGGAGCTTATAAGGATGCAATCTTGCTAGGAAATTCACATGGTAGACATCGTTGGATACTTTGATTATTTCAAATGCAACAACGCAGACTAGAGGCTCCATGGAGTACTGTAGGTGGTGAAATTTACATAGTATGTGACTGTGTAGTAGGTATTCACAATATGGCTATTGTCGAATGGCCCGATATGTGGAGAACCTATGGTAGTTTGGAGGTGAAAAGAAACATTGAGAGATTTGGAATGCCTACATGTCGGTCAGAGATGCTTGTAGGATGCAACTAAATGAC
Source organism: Eledone cirrhosa (assembly GCA_964016885.1). Classification (NCBI taxonomy): domain Eukaryota; kingdom Metazoa; phylum Mollusca; class Cephalopoda; order Octopoda; family Eledonidae; genus Eledone; species Eledone cirrhosa. The sequence continues at coordinate 90,612,817 of OZ024741.1, forward strand.
TTGAGTGTCGAGTATTGCGACACTTTTGGTTTCTACAACAGCATCAGATACATAGTTTAAACTTTCAAGTTACCGAATGATTTCAAAGACTGGTGAAGTGAAAAATGTGCTCTTACTTGTGGATTGTTATAGAAGAAGTGGTGTTGTTGGTTGGAGAAGTCCCAAGGGCATTGGTGGAAGCAAATGTATTTAGTATTTAGAGTAGTGGAAGGGATATATTTGAGCTAAAGTAACAAGACGTCCTTGCTGCTAATATCTAGGCAAAAGAAGGGATTAGCGAGCAGAGTGAAGTCTGCACACTGGTAGACAGTGCTTAACAGAGTGAGGCTTTATTATGCTATTTAAGGAGCGAAAGATTTTGGTCTCGGTGGGGTTTGCCTATTACCAAGAGGTGATGTCTAGGAGGTCTCGGTTGAATCGGAGTTCACAAATATTAGAACGTTTTTCGGCGAGATTATTGTGTTTATTGTGTGCCTTTAACGCAGTTCCCAGCGATATTCAGCTTGACACAGTGTGTGATATGGCTGGCTCTTTAAATTACAACCACAACTCATTTCCTGGGTTACGTGAAAAAAGTATTTTGCCCAAGGACACGAAGCACTGTCTGTCGGTAATCGAACTCATGATATTGCGATTGTGATAATCCACTCACCACTGCCCAGTCCAAATATCTGAAACAGAGTCAACTGAACTAAAGGCACTCATTGGTCAAAATATGATATCAAAAACACGTAGTATGATCTACATACAGTCCCTACATAAAGAAGTAAGGCATATTCGTCTTACTCGCCCAAGCCGCTCTATAAAAACAGGACTACATTAGACATCTCACTACCAAGCACATGATGATTCAGCATCAAACAGCAACGTATCAGTTTATTAAGGGAGAGCTAATATCCTCAAGTAGAAGTATTTTGGGAAGGACTAAGAAGAAATCAGAACAAACAAGATTGTTCAAGGCAACGAATGCAGCACATGAACAAATGTACAATCGTAGGAAGTCATAGCAACTTAAGAGATTACCCAGATGCTACAAAACAAATTAATTAAGAACACTAATATCATGCTAGCTAAAGAAACAGTATAAAAGAATTAGTGTAAATACAAACTTCCAAATACTTAGGTATCAATTAAGTAGATTGTTAATAACCCAGAAACATTAGGATGCGATATTTTAGATGCATTATATTAATGGCTAGTAAAAGAACCTGTCGTTACCGGGCACATCTTTCGCCACTGTAAATAAAGAACCCCCTCTCGTCAACAGGGCCGTGTTTAAAAAGCCCCTCTGCTATTTTAGGGGAGAGAAAGATTTCAACTATATGTTGACATGCTCCGGGAGCTAAATAACCTATGTATCAAATTTGAACAAAATAGAATGGAAACTGTGAAAATGCATCGCCTGCATACAGACAGACATTTTCGTTTATATAGAGAGATTAAAACAGAGCTAGATGTAAAATTAATGGCATTGGCATCAACTTGCACTGTTGTTTCTGATCCTTCCCTGCTAGTCTCGAACGGTCATTATAATGGTTTCTGATTTAGGTACAAGGCCAAGAACTTTTGGGAAGATGAAATCTGGCCCGAAATGTTTAAAGCCTTAAATAGAGAAGGTATTCTTTGGCTGACTCGTATGTGCCGGGTGGCCTGCATCTCTGGAAAAGCACCTAAGCAATGGCAATCAGGAGTGATAATCCCAATTTTCAAAAATGAAAACAAGAGAAATTGTTCCAATTACAGTGGGATCCCCTTTTTAAGCCTCTTTGGTAAAGTCCATGCTAAATGTCTGACAAAGAGATGCAGGGAGATTGTCGAGTCCAAGCTAGCTGATGAACAGTGCGGTTTTCGCCCAAGACGCAGCACAGCCGACCAAATATTCACACTGCGGCAGGTCTTCGAGAAATAGTGGAAGTATTGCCAAGAGGTATATTTTTATTTTGGCGATCTTGAAAAGGCACATGACCGCGTTTCTCGGGACCTGCTGTGGAAGGTTTTGCAGGAGTATGGGATCGATGGTCAGCTTCTTGCTGCCCTGATGTCTCTAACATGAACAAGATTGACATACGCAGCTGGGTTGGAAGTGGTATCATGACTGGCGGGCGTAAAATCAATCGGCTGGAAATTGCAGACGACATGGTGTTACTTAAATCGACAGGTGATCTCCGACTTGCACTCGATAGGTTTGATGCCAAGTGCTGCATGGCTGGAATAAAAATCAGTGCTGCGAAAACTGAGACACTTATCCTCTCAAAGAAGCCTGCACAGTGCACTCTACATGGGAATGGAGTTCCACTGAAGCAGGTAGAGAAGTTCAAGTTTCTCGGGGACATATTCACGAGTGATGGAAGACATGAGGCTGAATTAAGTGCAAGAATTGTAGGAGCTGGGGCAGTAATGCTCCAGCTTCAGCATTCAGTAATCAGAAGAGGGGGGGGGGGGGGGTAGGCGTAAAATCCAAACTCGCTATTGTCAATTCGGTATTCGTGCCAACCCTTACCTATGGTCCTGAATCTCCGAATTGAGAGATGACAACTCCGATATTATGGGTATGTGGTTAGAATGTCTCAGGAAAGAATCGCATGACAGATTTTATGCAAAAACAACCGACAGGAGACGCAGGGATAGACCCCATCCAAGCAAGATGGTTGGATAATATCCATGAGCTTGGCTGGTTGCGCTTTGGGATCCAGCCGAATCAGTTGGAGACGGTTTTTTCTGACTTGACCCGCTTGAAGGAGTGTTTGAGGACTCTGCCCACCCGATCCTCTCAGGAACATGTGGGAGAAGAAGAAGAAGAAGAAGAAGAAGAAGAAGAAGAAGAAGAAGAAGAAGAAGAACAATTTGTAACAAAATTAAATTCCCTGAATGTCGGTAAGTCAGGATCAATTTCAAGAGTTCAACTTAACTCGATAATGTTAGAGTGTCGGATGAAATGCATTGCAGTATTTCGTTACGTCCCTCTACGTTCTGGCTTCGAATACCACCGTGATCAACTTTGCCTTTCATCTTTCAGAGGTCGAAAAAAGTGTTGGCCATGTGCGTAAGCTAGAAACGATTGTTACATTCCTAGTCTACAGACTAGATAAACCCAAACAGTTATGTCTTGTTAGAAGTGTTATAAATCTGTCATTTCTTATATATTCATCAAATCGTTAACAACCATGAAATTATCGTCAGTTAGAAAGGCCTCCGACATATCTTGCATTACAAGTTGCAGAACAGATTACACGCTTCGTTTCTTGCATATGCTGCTTTTATTAATTACTTTCATAGGTTAGGAGGTGAGGTAATGATGGTGAGGCTGGGGATGGTGGTGTCCTTGATCTGCTTATCTGTTTTCACTACACACTTAATAAATATACAGGATATTGTTGTTTTGATAAGTTCAAGTTTTGAAGTTTCTATAACCTTCATTTTGATGCACAAGGCGGACGTGAGTGTCGGTTAGAGTGCTTTGCGATATTTGTTCCACCCTTCTACATGAAAATCTCGATGTGGCTTCTTTTATTTTTTCATCATTATTGGGGGTTGACAAAGAAAATAGTAGAGCTGGACGTTCTGATGGACCTAAACGGAGAGTGATTTGTGCCAACTCGCAAAAACATACCACATTGAACAATTAACAAAAACACTCTACATACCACCAAGTCATCGTCAATTGTGATGACGGCCGTACTTTCATTTAAAAAAAAGTTATTTTACGTATTAACATCATTGTGTATACATGACGTGGTTTAGAATATTGTCTTCGTAGTAGATTTATTTTTTTGGGGAAAATGTTGCTACACAAGATCATTTTGTATTACACATACACCCCCTCCACACACACACACACACACACACACACACACACACACACACACACACACACACACACACACACACACACACACACACATATATATATATATATATATATGTATAAAGTAAAAGGTAAACAGAAATTATATATATATAAAAAGTAAAAAGTAAACAGAAATAATATATGAACTACATTTCTTCTCGCAATTCTATTTTCACGCTACGTGGTTCGGAAGTGTGATCGTTGCTTACCTATCAACTAAATAAACATATATCAGACTTTACACACTTCTAACAGAAGGTTGGATTGACCACTTTCCTGTTTTGTAGCATAAAAATATATATAAACACGCAGACCACACCACACCACACCACACTACACCACTCCATGCCACACAATGCATCAGACAGATAGGATACTTAATTTTATTTCGAATAGAAATGACTTCTACAATCCTAGAACTGTTTCATTCGGTGCTGAAATCTATCAGTGTCATACAAGTGGGCTATGTTGTTTCTAGGGAATCATTGGACAAAGTCCACTGATTCATATTTCTTGGCTGTAGTACAAATTTGATTATGATGAGTGTTACAGAAGTCACAATCAGTGCAGTGAAAGCTTCGAATTCCTGAAACCCCATGTTTGTGTTTAGGTGTTTCTAATGTAGAGGTCCTGGTACATCATAGTTCCAGCAATCTCCGAACATTTTCATTCATTTTATCTACTCAGTGGTTTCTGATACATGTAGGCCAGTTGTAATGCTCTGCATTGATCCTAGCATTAGATTCTCCAAGCCAGTAGAGGTATTCTGGTCGTTATAATAAAACTAGTTATTCGCTTCGATACCGTATTGA
>OZ024741.1:90622475-90677475 GCA_964016885.1 Eledone cirrhosa
CAGTTGTCCCCACACTTCAAAGATTGCTCGACCAGAGGGAGTTATTAATATATTAAGAAACACACAGATACATGCGGACACACACATATATACATGAATGCATCCGCACCCAACTGTGAGTTAAGGGTGCCAACTTCACCGATGTTGCTCAATGAATGACTGGGACAGACCAATTCAGTTTGAACCAGACTGAACCAGTATCAGAGTTAAAAATACATTATGAAGAGAGAAGAAACATTTAGATATAATTAGTAATAAAATGTATCATACCTAAACTGTTCCTAAATTCCTCGACTACGTAGTTTCGTGGCATAAACAAAAACAATATATCAAAGATATAGAGTTCTTGCGGGGTCTGCCGACTTATCAAGAGGATACCTCATTTTACTAGTCTCAAGAACGCGTCTACACGACGTGAGAAAGAATCCCAAAAGGCGGAGGGGGAGATAGTCACGCGATATAACGGTCGAGAAACAGAGCTAAGCCTCTTATAACCACGAAGAAAATACCACGGAGGCGGAGGGGGTATTCATATCGAGGCCGTAGAAGAGGTAGTGAAGAAGGCGAGAAGTATGAGTAATGGAAGCTTTCCAGTTGTCCCCACACTTCAAAGATTGCTCGACCAGAGGGAGTTATTAATATATTAAGAAACACACAGATACATGCGGACACACACATATATACATGAATGCATCCGCACCCAACTGTGAGTTAAGGGTGCCAACTTCACCGATGTTGCTCAATGAATGACTGGGACAGACCAATTCAGTTTGAACCAGACTGAACCAGTATCAGAGTTAAAAATACATTATGAAGAGAGAAGAAACATTTAGATATAATTAGTAATAAAATGTATCATACCTAAACTGTTCCTAAATTCCTCGACTACGTAGTTTCGTGGCATAAACAAAAACAATATATCAAAGATATAGAGTTCTTGCGGGGTCTGCCGACTTATCAAGAGGATACCTCATTTTACTAGTCTCAAGAACGCGTCTACACGACGTGAGAAAGAATCCCAAAAGGCGGAGGGGGAGATAGTCACGCGATATAACGGTCGAGAAACAGAGCTAAGCCTCTTATAACCACGAAGAAAATACCACGGAGGCGGAGGGGGTATTCATATCGAGGCCGTAGAAGAGGTAGTGAAGAAGGCGAGAAGTATGAGTAATGGAAGCTTTCCAGTTGTCCCCACACTTCAAAGATTGCTCGACCAGAGGGAGTTATTAATATATTAAGAAACACACAGATACATGCGGACACACACATATATACATGAATGCATCCGCACCCAACTGTGAGTTAAGGGTGCCAACTTCACCGATGTTGCTCAATGAATGACTGGGACAGACCAATTCAGTTTGAACCAGACTGAACCAGTATCAGAGTTAAAAATACATTATGAAGAGAGAAGAAACATTTAGATATAATTAGTAATAAAATGTATATATATATATATAACTATATATATATATATATATAACTATATATATATAACTATATAACTATATATATATATATATATATATATTAGAAAGTGAGGTTTTTTTTACAAATTGAAAAATAACCGAGGTGTCCTACACGAGTGAAAGTATAAAGAAAAAGAGATGAAATCGAAAATGCAACTGGAGAGTCTTATTTTTTTTAAAAATATATATATTTATTTGGTTCCCTTACCGGTTTCGCAGTTCTTCTGCTTTTCAAAAGGTGAGTTGAGATGGAGGGTCTGTGGTTTTTCTCACATCTGGTTGGTCTCTGAATGTTACTTGTTTTATATGGAAAAAGTGGCTCGAAATGCCAGGTTTTTCGAGAAGTAATTTGATTGGTTTGTCAATAATTATAATAAATTTCGCGCCAGTTCGCGTTACAATAGTTCTTCAAATAAGAGGAGGGGGGGGGGGGGGGTTGTCACAGGTTGTTTTTTTCATATATGAGTGTTTGAATTTCTTTTTACTTGAAAAAAGGGGCTCACGAAGGCTTTTTTTGGTTGGTTATAAATGAAATTATGGCTGTCACGTGAACAAGTTTTCATTAAATTTTCGTGCCCTTATTTGGAAATCCATTCTGTAGCCTTTTTAGAGAATTTTATGATAAGTGAAAGATAATGGTCAAGAGAAAGGGATGGGAGAATTGTTCTGGTTCAGTGAATATGGTTAGTTCGTTGGGGTGTTAGAATTTAGATTTTCTATTGAATAAAGAAAGTAAAGATATGTATGTTTATTTGTGTGCTTGTGTGTGTGCGTGTGTGTGTTGTGTGTGTGTGTTTGAATTTCGTTACTTAAAAAAAAGGTGGCTCACGAAGGCTTTTTTTTAATAAACGTGATTTGATTGTATATATATATATTTGTGATATATTTATATAAGTAGGGAACAGTTTTCTGTCAAACACATATGGAATATAATAAATGACATGCGTCAACTATTGAGAAATATCAAATTAGTTATTTACGATCTCATAGCATTCCCATGATACTTTAAAACCAATTCTAAGCCCGTGAACACTACACCACTTGTATGACCATTCCTATTCTGATGATGCAACCATGGAGTCTGCAAAACGTTGATACAGTCATTGATTCAGGAACGCTACAGTTCCAAATTAAGCTTAAAGTTCTAAGAAAGTACGAAATGTCTTCAATAAAAAGATCAAACTGGATCAGAGACGTGTTACCAAGATAACAAACAAACAAACACACACACACACACACACACACACACACACACACACACACACACACACACACACACACACACACACACACACACACACACACACACACACACACACACACATACATACATACATACACACACACACACACACACGCGCACACCCACACACACATATATATATATATACAAGGTGTCCTCTAAAAATGTATACACACTTTGATTACGTGTACAGGCAATATTTATTACAATGCTGTTGAAGTATGTATACATTTTGGGGACATCCTGTATATATATATATATATATATATATATATATATATATATATATATATATATATATATATATATATATATATATATATATATATATATATATATATATATACACAGATATATATATATATATATATATATATATATATATATATATATATATATATATAGATTCCTTCCTACCTACCTTCCTACCTACTTACCTACCTACATACATACATACATATATATATACATACATATATACATAAGCATTTATTCACAACCCCGTACATATGAATATATATACTTACATGTTAACATACATATATGTATATTCTGCCATATAATAGAAGTTTCGTATACATTTCACAGGAAATATATTTTGTGCGTTATCAGCAAAATAACATTTATTTGTTTTTCTATTAGAATATTTTATAGCAAGTTACTGCTACGTCTAACAGACTTAATAGCCTCTTGTTATTGTTGCTGTTCATCAGAACAAAATAAAACAATGTGCTGGCTACAACAATAGTAAGAAGAGAGGAACATGCAAGAGAAAAAAAATATGGGTGAAATTAACACATGGGCAAGACCTTCATCGATTTCGACGATAACTGTTCTATTTATTCAATCAATGGAACAGCCTGCACGTGAAATTAACGTGTAAGTGGCTCTGCATTTCACAGACACGAGTACCCTTAGCGTAATTCCTAAGCAAATCCAGCGCGATACTGTGTATCAAGACTGACCTCTTTTCAATTACAGATATAGTCCATCCGACGGGGCTTCCAAATAGTTTCCGTCTAACACTAACCCTAACCCTAACCCGCAATGGACTAGCGTCATGTCCAGGGGCGGTGTCTTGTACTCTCTGTGATTAGCCCTGATCGAATGAGCCTCCGGGTTTGAGACAGACTTTAGACTTAAGATGAATGAGCGAGCAAATATCCGTAACAGGCGAAGATTACTCTTCAGCGAGGATGTAGCCTGGCCGAATACTTGAAACATCCGCTTCATAGTTATGACATTCCAAGTTCGATCCAAATGTGTGGTATATTGAGAAAGTGTTTGTTAACCCAGCCTGGATTTAAACCGAATTCTTCTAAATAAAACAGAGTAAACGAAATTCAGAGTGCTAGCCTTATCAACAATTGTTTCACATTGAATCTGCCTGTTGATTATGTTAAGGAAACACATATCTATATAAGAATCAATTACTTATTCGTTGATTTAACGAGTAATTGCTCCATTAATCGAACAATCTGGAGCACACATCATCGAAACCGACGGATATTCATTTAACTTTTACTATATTGGAGCTACATCACAAGATTTAACATCCATTATAAGTGTTCATTTTCTTCTTCTTCATAATGATAATATGTTCTGACATAGAAATGAGGTCTCATTGTGTGAGCGAACAGTCAATTATATCGAGCCCAGTACTTGATAGGAACTATATTTGATCGATCGAGTTGAAAAACATAAGTAAGTATTTAAAATACAGTATGAGTTAAGATATCGCCGTGTTGACTGCATTCTTTATAATAATTTCGACGGAATATAACATGAGTATTAATGTTATGACATACTTCCTTAAACATATATTTTGGTGGACAACTAAGCTTCCCAAGAACTTTCAATGATGTCTCGCTGATAACGCACCAAAATCCTTGGTTAAATCAACAAATAACTCATCTATAAGCAACTGCTGGCTAATACATCTTTCTTGAAGTTGTCTCGCAGAGACAATTATGTCCATAAAACTTCTTGAACTAAAACTAGATAGCGGTTCTGGTAACACTCAAGGGCAAATGTCTTTCTTTAACCGATTCACCATCCATCTAAATACAATCTTGCCAATGAACTCTAAGTCACAGAATTATCACACAAATTTAGAACCTTTGTTTTTAGAGATCTTGATAAGAATCCCATCAATCCAGCCTAGCGGTATCGGCGTTCCTATCCAGCTAGTCATTATCAGATTAAATATGGAAGGTGAAACATTTTTGACCTCATTTTGCATCAGTTTAATAGGATGCCCTATATAACCTTGGTGCCTTGTAAATATTGCTATCTTTAATCGTTAAAACTTCTTCAGCGCTTTTGGGTCTACAATCTATAAGATGAAGTATATCTTCCTAGGTCACCAACAACAGTTTCTTCTACCACTGAAGGATTGAAAAAAATATCATTAAAATGTTCCGCCCAGCGCTGTAAAAATACGTTCAATTTAGATTTTCGACGTACTACCAAAGACCTATTGTAGACAAACTTGGTGTTAATCTTTTTCAACTCTCGCTACATATACTTCTTATGCATTTTAAAGGTAGTTCAAGTGTCGATCAATAAGTTCAGATCAAACAGAGATTCCCAAAGTGAACGTTTCATTTCCAGTTGCTGGCTGATGGTAGCTTGGCATAATTGTTAGAACGTCGACAAAAATGCTTTACGGCATTTATTTATGGTCCTTTACGTTCTGAGTTCAATTCTGCCTTTCATCTTTCCGTAGTCAATAAAAAAAAGTATCAGTTAAGTACTGATGTCTATATAATCGATTTTTTTCTCCTTCTAAATGGCAGGTCTTGTACCAAAATTATAACCCATTATCAAACCAATCTCTTTAATTCTTTTTCTTTTTAATCCAATCATCTCAACTCACAAACTTTTCCCAACTACCGTCAAAGCTGAAATCAGCAAATTTACATACATACATATATGCATGCATGAATGCATACATACATACATACATATATACATACATTTGGTCGAACAAACCATTGACAATTATGGCTAACTGTGTTAAGGTTGAGCGATCCGAAGTCCCCATACTTAATTTGTTTAGTTTTCTCTTAAAAATAAGCTTTCTGTTACACATATATCCATCTTTAGAGATGAAGTATTAAAACCAGGTTTGTATTAATACATTAGTGAGATACCAGGGGAACATAGCAATGGAATTATCTTTGCAATGCCTTTTATAGTTCTAAAGTAGAAAAGAGTAAAACAGGTGGAAATTTAAATTAAGATGTGGCTAGTGCGTGATTGGTTAGTTTAAGAAAATGTCGTATTGTGATTGGTTGGCAATTAAGTGCAACATGGTAATATGTCGTGCAGTGGTTGGTGCTATAATATAAAGAATAGAAGATGTGCTTATCTAATTATCTTATTACATACATATTTTATTTCATATTTATCTGTTCGTTGTATGTATTCATGTTTTTTATCTAAAAATGTAGTAGTCATACTGTGGAATGTTATTTGTTTACAGAGTGGGTATAGTAGTTAGAAAATAAGAAACGATACAGTTTTTATACTTCATTCCTTGTTGTTATACTCACTGTTTATTATGGTATGTAAAAAAGGCGGGGAATTTGTAGAGTGGTTAAAGCGTAAGATAAAATGCTTTTCGGTATTTGGTCTTGCTCTTTACATTCTGCGTTCAAATCCAACGAAGGTCAGTTTTGCTATTCATATTCCAGTACTGGGGTCGATATAATTGACTTTCCCCTCCCTCAAAATTACTGGCTTTGTGTCCAAAGTAGAAATCATTATGGTATGTAAAAGAAACTACTGTAAATCAGTACCAATATGGGTACTGCAAATGCATTGTGGGATATACTCTTGCAAGAAGAAAGCTCTGATTGCCCTATTATTAAATGTTTGATAAATATTCTTTTGTTACTATTTCTTAGTTCACTGCATCTTTTATGTGATGTATTTTCCTCAATGCCTAGATATTGGTAAGACTCTTGATGTAAAGGTAGGTTTGGGTTTTAGGAAACTATTTTTGCGCATTCATCTGCTAAATATGAATAGTTCGTTTGACTACATTCCATCCATTTATCAGTACGGAACCGACGGAAACCAAACAATTTTAACTCTCTCTCTCTCTCTCTCTCTCTCTCTATCTCTCTCTCTCTCTCTGTGAGTGTGTGTGTGTGTACATGTTTGTGGAGGCACGTACTTAATGGTTAGGTTGTTCGGTTTACGATTGTTAGTTCGATTCCTGCCTGCACCAGGCGGCATGCTGTGCCTTTGAGCAAGACACTTTATTTCACACAGCTCCAGTGGTCTGTGGACATATCATCCCTTTCTACTATATTAATGATATCGGAAGCTCTAGTAACAGACACATGATCTGTCACTGAGGCCGCCTCTCGTTTCTCCACAGAAGGACGAGACCAAGCCGCCTTTTTGCTTTTTTTATGTATATATGTAAGCAATCCCCTTTTACGTTTGCTCTCTTTATCCTTCTCTCTCTTTCTCTTTCTCTCAGTACCTCACTTACCGTCTATCCTTGGCTCAGTATGACCTTTGTCATGACGGCTAAAGCACTCTAAAGAACTAAGGACCTATAAATATGATAAAGACACGATAAGCACCAATTTGGGATAGGAAAAGAGCAACATAACCTTAGTTTAAACCAGTAAAAAGTTTATAAGGAATAGTTTGACAGAACACCTGCCGCTTTTTATGTTGAACTATTCTCTATATATTATTGGTTTCAACTAAGGTTATGTTGCTCATTGTCTGTCCCAAGTTAGTGCTTATCCTGTCTTCGTCATATTTATAGGATTTTAGTTCTTCAGATTGTTTTAGCGGTCATGACAAAGGTCAAGCTGAGCCAATGATAGACGCTAAGGTAGGCACTGAGAGAGAGAAAGAGAGAGAACATAAAAGGGGGTTGCATATATATGTAAATACATACATACATAAAAAAAGCAAAAGGACGGCTTCGTCTCCCTCCTGGTGGGGAGAAAGTAGAGGGGATCTCGGCAACAGAACAATCTTTTATACATAATAGATGCAGTGAAAAGAGGACATATAAAAAGATAAAAATCTTTGGATTGGGATAAAACAAGATACAGCACAGTGTAAGTTGCGCATGTAAGTAATATCGGAAAGGGAGAAATAATTAGGTTTTATATCGTCCAAAGAGAGCAAGACAGAAAGAGGGACTTGAGGAACGCCAGAAGTAGGGACTTCAGGAATGTAGTTGAGCATACGTCAGAAAGTAGAAGTTGGGAAATGAGAGAAAGAGTAGAGAAAGAAAAAGAGAGAAAGAAAGAAAAAAGAGGAGAGCAAGAAAGAGAGGGAGAGAGAGAGGAGAGCAGGAGAGAGAGAGAGAGGAAGAGCATGAGAGAGAGTGGGAGAAAAAGAGTGAGAGAGGAGAGCATAAGAGAGAGAGAGAGAGAAAGAGGAAGAGAGAGAGAGAGGGGAGCGCATGAGAGAGAGAGAGAGAGAGAGAGAGAGGGAGAGAGAGAGGAGAGCAAATAAACACAATAAGTGAATCAAGAATGATGCGTAGCATTACATGTCAAACAATTATTAACAACGTTGCACACGAGAAGCAGAATCGGAGGACAAACGAATAAAAGCATATATTTTCCTTGTCAGCCCCACCAACACACACACACACACACACACACACACATATATATATATATATATATATATATATATATATATATATATATATATATACATATATATATATATATATAGAATGTTTAAGTATCGAGAGAGAGAGAAAAAAAAGGAAAGATAGGCGATACATAGATTTAGTTGCCAATAGTTTGTGCAGATGTGCTCAATACTCGTGCCTACAGGGTTAAATATTAGAAGCGTCAATATTTAGTGGGCGAGAAAAAAGAAGCAGAGCGATTATAAAAGAAATGAATACAATGAGTTTAAAACCGTTAGAACATGTTTATATAACAGTGCACCTATGTACGTTTCGCACGGAATGGGATAATCAATGGCATGGAAAACAAAAAAAATGATCAATACACGACCCAGGAGGGGTTTCACAGTTAAATTAACATCAGAGTTCATTCTTCGCCTACGTACATGTGGTGTTATCGCAGAGCAGGGGGAGTAACTCTGGCCGGTGTTCAAACAATCTAGTCCCACTTGGTTTTTTATACCTGTTCATATGATGGTGTTTTGCATTTTTATATTATGGGTGTTGTTTCACTAGTGCCAGTTCAAGTCGGGTCTGGGATGCACATTTATTTTTAAGTGGGTGTTGCTTCACTAATGCTTGTTCGAGCAGGGTCTGCAATGTAGATTTGGTTCGCAGATGTTTGTTTATACCGCCTGCTCACCGGGGTGTTATGGTTAGGGCAGGGGGACCCAGTTTATAGTTTTCATGCCGCAGTCGCTTCCCAGGCAAAGTACGACTCCTGCACTCGGTGTCTACAATTTATGACTGATTCCGCTCGGCTGTTTATGAGCTCGTGGGGTATTCTTATGATGTAGTACAGCTCCATGAGGCAGAGCTGGCATTTCCTCCTGAAGTTGTAGGGTGCAGCCCTACCGACAATATCCGAGTGTGTGGAGAAGCTGATGTTGGCGTCTTGTAATGTGGTGACGTCGTTAGCAAGTGACGTGGAGTGCCTTAGTTTTTTGTTTCTGAAAGAGTAGAGATGTGTTCTAAATCTCGTTTTAAACTGGCCAGAGGTGGCTCCTATATAGTGTTTAACTCCGCTATGGCTAGTTACGGTGCACCTATAAACAATCTTATCAGTCAGGCAGTTTCCCCTGAGAGGGCAGCCTCCCCTGTCACGACAGTTGCATTTTCTGTCACGGTCGCTCCTAGTTCCTGAAGTAATGCTATTACTATTGCTACCTATGTTGTTATCTACGTCTCTATCTCGGTCATTTGTACTGTTATATCTCGAGGCGTGCGGTGTTGTACCATTATCACTCCGCACGCCGCAGCCCGTTCTGTTGCCGGTGGGTAACCCGTGCGGGTCACCAGTATATTCCCCAATCACGCCTTAGTTACGTGGGTTTCGTCTGCCGGGGCTGCCACCAACACAATTTGGTGCTGTTAGGGAGATGTTAAGGTTATTAGTGTTGTTGTCGGGTCTAGATGTATCTGTGCTAAGGTGCCGTGTTTTGTTGATCTTACTGTGATTAGTTGCTCCTATGATGTCAGCTAGATTGGGGGTGGTAGAGAAGGATATTTTGATATTGTTCCTATTAAGTATTTTCCCGTATTTATGATTAGGTGGGAAATTCTTCTCTAAGGCTGCGAAGAATATCCTCGGTAGGTCGGAGGCCACACTCCGAGAGTAGGGGAGGGGGGGACCGTAGGATATTACGGTGGCGTTTCCGCTTTACCGTGGGTTTGCTACAGGTTGTGCTTCCTAGTTGACAGTACTTACGGTTGTTACTGTGCTGTAGCCAGTTATGCGTCCCCATTACTTTATGTTCGGGTAGGCGCGCCTTCCTTCCGTAATTTTTATGTGTGGCTTGACGTGGGTTGGAGAGTATTGGTAATAGGCCGCCGCCGTTGCTAATCTTATAGTTAGGGAATAATTCTAATAGGCTGCAGCGGGTGGCATTACCAATCGGGTAACCCTTACCATGCTGTAGGTTATCTTGGTCGCCACCCGTGTAATTAACGGTGTGGCCAAGTTCCTTAGTGTGGTTCTCTATACTATAGTTCTTGACGCTATCTTGGCTGTAGCGTGCTCTGTTATAGGTATGGCTTACTATAACATTAGTCTTATGTTGGGGTTGGTTTCTAAAGCTAGCGTTAAGGTTGTAGGAGATTCTCCGGTTAAAACCGGAATTTAGTAAGGCCCTATTGTAATATTCGGCCGCTTGGTTGAAGATATCTTCATTGGCAGAGAGTCTCGAGATCCTATGGGATATGCTATATACTATGGAGTTGAGAGTAGACTTAGGGTAGTTAGATGCATAGTTTATATAAGACAGAATCTCGCCGGGCTTATGGTATGGCTTGTATAGGCCCGTGCTCAACTCCAGGGTTACGTCCAGGAAATTGACTATTTGGTGGTTGAGGTCCATGGTCACGGATAGGCCATATGTCTTGAAGAACCTGTGTATACGCTTGTTAAGTCTTTCTATCCTACGGGGGCTGCGGCTTCTTACCGTAAACAGGGCATCGTCCCTATATACCACGCCCTGTAGGGCCGGTATCTCGTCCCTAAGTCTATGGAGGAGGTATATCCCGACCAGGTCGGTCACTTGCGCCGAGTCACTGGACCCCATCGTGATATCGAAGTTATCAGGACGGTTGGTTCTGGTCCAGTAGGAGCCTTAGAACTTGATAATAGTTCTACGCGCTGCGAGCACGATATCTATCTCTTTCTTAGTGAGGCTAGTATTAGACTTAGCTAGGATAAGCGCTTTATTTAGGAGTATGGGGGAGATTGATGCGTAGTAGCCATCTATGTCAAACTGGATGAACTTTAGAGTTGTTTTATCGGGTAACTCTGTGAACCAATTAATGACCTGGTCTGTGTTGCTCCAGAGACAGACCTTGGCTTTGTTATTAAGTTCTAGTAGTACTCTATCTAGGATCACTTTACTAATTTTACCTATATCCGAAGTAGAGGGGCATATTAGTCTAATAGAGGGGTTTTCATTAAAGTTACATTTATGATCCTTAAGAGAGAATCTAGGTGTCATAGGGACATATGGGTTGGTGTACTTGTCTATGTCTAAGCTAGTAACTATATTCTTCCCTACACTATTTATGTCATTTAAAGTACTAATTGGTGTTTTCTCTGATGTTAATTTAACCGTTAAACCCCTCCTAGGTCGTGTATTGATAATTTTTTTGTTTTCCATGCCCTTGATAAGCCCATTCCGGGCGAAACTTACGTAGGCGGTTTTAAACTCCTTGTATTCATTTCTTTTATATATATATATATATATATATATACATACACTTTATGTATAAGTGTGTATTTATATATTTCTTTAACTCACTTAAGTGATATTCCAGAAACATGCATAAATGTGAAACACGACTAAGACGTCGAAATAATAGCACTACAAATTTAAATGTGATAGATAGTACTTGAGGCGTGTGAATTAGCTGGCATGATTCTGTCGACTCAATTTCTCAAGATAATGTGTCAGACGATAATACATTCATTTCGTTAAAAGTCACGGTATGTATAATATTGCGACATAAGCTGCAACTTCGACGTTTAATTAAATGACGTTCTCCACTTTCATTTGCTTCACTATCACATTCTAATTTAGTAAAATATAATATAAGTTAAGGGCCGAATCACTTGCTTGAGCGGGGTCTCTTCTCTGAAGACCTTCTCTGTCCAGCTCTCCTGAGAGTGTTTTATCCCCCCCCCCCATCACACACATATATATAACGGGAGGATACATAATAGTACCACTGATGATGTCACAGATGTGTGACGAAAGAACTTCGATAGACTATATATATATATATATATATATATCTGTATTTTTAACTGTTGGTCAATCAATGATAAACATTGATTGCCAGATAAATTAACCATGGAGATATAAAAGATACAGAAGCGAAAACCAACCCAAACCAATCACTGAGTGTGGTCTATCATCATTTCTGGCAATATTATAACAATATGACCCTCCCCAAATATAACTATATATATAAATATATATATATATATATATATATATATATATATATATATATATATATATATATATATATATATATATATATATATATACATATATATATTTATATATATATATATTTATATATATATATATACATATATATATATATATATATATATATATATATATATAATTCAAAATTCAATAAGACCAAGGATCAATATTATTATTATTATTTATTTATACATCGCTACGGGCGTTTCAATGCGGATAGATTATCCCATCCACATATGGAGGAAAAAAACACCGGATATTATCCGTAAGTTATTTACTCCATTATGGGCACTCTGCCTAAACGGTATTTCTTCAGGAAATGTATAAATAATTAAAAAAATAACAATAAATTGATTAATATCATAAGACCAGAATAATACAGGATTCAAAGCAATGTGCATTCAAATTATAAATTTACAAGTGCAAAGCATAAGCTTAGGTATGTTTTCAGACATGCCAAAAATAAAGATTTATCAGTGTTTTCCCACAAGCATGTTAGAATATATTAAATATATTAAATCTGTTAATTGGTTATAGTAGGAGTTGTAGAAAAAGTTTTCTTAAGGATACATGGCAGTGTTTTTCGTTATTTATCATAGACAGATTTGAAAAGATATTTTAGATTACGTTAGTCTAATGTAAGGGAAAAAGAAAATTATTTACAGACATATATATTTTTAACGTATATGTACACAGTTACCTAATATTTTTCTAATCAGGTTCTAAAGAAACTTTATTTCATGGGGTTGATGCATTTCAAAAATGCACGGTTATTTCAAAGAAATCGCTTTTTTACCGGCATTACTTTATTACGGTTCCTTATCTAAATAGCTTTGTAGCGTTTATCAAGTATTTTCATACACATCAATATATCTATTAGATTAATATCTATTAGTTTAAAGAAATTTTTACAAACATCTAGGATTTGTTATGATTTAGTACATTATTAAGTTAAATCTATATTAATGTCAATAAATCGTTATTTATCGGTGCCAGTTTATTTAAATACCATTACAGTGTGTGGCTATTATCCTGATAAATGTTCAAATATTATTCAAATCTTATTATTTTAAGGAATGTTTGCAAAAGACTAGTAGTTAATGCAGTATATATCTAATTAAATTTGTATTTATATTAATGCGTCTATAGATGAAATCAGAATAAAGACCAGACATTAGAAAAAAGTATAATGGCTCTTAGTATATCCTTGGGGAGTTAGGTTTTCAACTTTCCAAATTTATCTGTATTTGGAACTTTTCTTATATAAGTATATTCCACATAAATATATGTTATATAAAGGACATATATATATATATATATATATATATATATATATATATATATATATATATATAAAGAAATACACAAGAGAATATAAACACATCCATATAAGTGTTTCATACACACCAACCTCCACATAAATGCCATTATTGAAATATGCATATACATATACATAAATGTCATTTTTGAAATATGCACATATATATAAATATAGAAATATACATGAATACATATATAAAGATGCACATATACAGATATACCGTACATACGAAAAGAAAACATAGGAAGTGTAAAGTAATTCATATAAAACCATATATATATATATATATATATATATATATATATATATATATATATATATATATATATATATATATATATATATATATATATATATATAGGAACGAGTAGGACCCCGACGGCTGAGCCCAAGCCGTTTCGACGGCTAATTCTGGACTGAATGAAAATTGTTATCCTGGTACATGAATAGCCGAGCTTCTCAGGGGGTAATTCCATATATGGTAAAAGTGATTGTCACAAGGATTGGTCAAAAGTTTGTTGTTGAGACATAATTCTATCATGGCAATTTGTGGAAGGAAGGGGTAGCTGAACTTGCCAGTAGAAGAAAGAGGGAGAGGGAGTGGAGGAAACCCAGTCGTGAGTTGATAGTGCCAACTACAGCAGGATCCTAAAGGCAGGAGGTCAAGAAAGTATACTAGGGAGGGGGAGGGGGAGGAAGTCGAAACAATAAGTAAATCAATATGGAGTAAATATATAGAATAATAATAAGAATGTTAAAAATATAAAAAAAAAACAATTTCTGGTTACTATTCCCTAACCACAATCATCAAGTCTCTCACTGGTACTGCTAAACTATAGAAAAGTTTACTAGGTGGGACGGAATTGTAGTGAAAGGATCTTATGAGTTAGTAGTAATCAACCAAATCTATCTTACAGTGACAGGTCAACAAGTAGGGGGCCAAAATACTAAAGAAACTACTACGAAATAATAATTCAGAGTCCCGAAACTAATACGAAATAATAATTCAGAATCCCGAAAATGAATACTAATACTATATATAAGGGTGCCGCTACGATACAAAAATTCTAATACAAACTACATAAATGCTCGTACGATATATATGAAAAATTTGATACGGAAAATTAATTCAGACCCCCCCCCCCCCCCCAAAAAAAAAAAAATACTGATATACGAGAAACTAAAGCAGGGATACCACTAAGAAATGTAGAAAGCACGGAAATGGGGCAGCCATCGGATAAGAAAGCAAGTATCTGGAGTCTATCACATCTGCTATAAAAAGCGGAGTCGGCCAATTGTATCATAGAATAGGGGATGGGGGTGGGGGTACTGAGGCTACAAAGGACCGAAGGGCTGCCTCGGGGTGGACGAGAAAGTGAAAAGGACGACGAAAAAGAAGGAGAACTGGGGTGGAAGGACTATATATATATACACACACATGAGCAAAAACCATAACTATGCATACACATATCTACACAGATATATAAATAAGTAGGTTCACACTCAAAATTAGGCTCATCAGCCGATGTAGGCTTTAGAGAATACTATATATTCTCAACAGCTCAAGAGTGTAGCAGAACAGGGAGAAATACACAATCTTGATAAGGGGCAATAACCCGGAGACAATTGTAGGTTGTTTTACTCTCTGCTACCACTGGAACAAAAGGATGGCGTTAGACGACTAGAAAACGTATGGCATTGTGAGGCTGTTTGCGTGCAAACGAATTAAATATTAATAATTGTTTCTACTTTTAGCACAAGGCCAGCAATTATCACAGCAAAGTTAACCTTAGCGGGATTTATTAAAAATTGTTTCTACTTCTGGCACAAGGCCCGCAATTATCCCAGTGTATTACTGGTACTTTATTTTATCGACCCCGTAAGGACGAAAGGCAAAGTTATAATATTATTATAATATTATTATTATTCACTCACGAATGCATTTATGTATCCGCTACGTTAGAGTGAAAATAACATTTTATTTTTATATATATCCAATAAATGTATTTCAACCTCTATATATAATCTTCATAATAAGGATTCTTATTCATTGTTTCTCAGGAGGACAATGGGCTAAATCACTTATATCGAGACAAATAATTTGGAGTTGCATAACTCCCATCAATTATTCCCGATA
Source organism: Eledone cirrhosa (assembly GCA_964016885.1). Taxonomy (NCBI): domain Eukaryota; kingdom Metazoa; phylum Mollusca; class Cephalopoda; order Octopoda; family Eledonidae; genus Eledone; species Eledone cirrhosa. Next base: position 90,638,309 of record OZ024741.1, read on the forward strand.
TCGATATTATCATGATCAATCAATTTTCTCAAACGATCGTAAAACAATGAACTAATTAATTAAGAACTAAACCTCACGTTCTTGTTTTCATTGTTCAACCTATTTATGTATGTACGAATATCTATCTATCTATCTATCTATCTATCTATCTATCTATCTATCTATCTATCTATCTATCTATCTATCTATTTATCTATCTATCTATCTATCTATCTATCTATCTATCTATCTATCATTCATTCAGAAGGATAGACTCTACGGGAGTCTATCCATTCTCATGAAGGACAGGGACACAGCAGTGAAACTGTCCATCAAACCAATCACATCCACCGCATACACCTTCTACCCTACGTACATGGGTAGAAGAACACAAAAAATAAAAATCCACACCATCCTGCCGATTATGGACATATGGTGGGTTTTGACAGGTTTTCTGGACCTGGAGGATGACATGCTGGTGTCCATGGGAAAGGCATCGGGTGACGCGTTCAGTGGAACGAGCCTCGAACTTGTAGTTCAAATGAGGCCCGAAAGGATCGCCCAGATCCCTGAACGCGTCATACTGGATGATCTAACCTTCATCAACATTACCGTTGAGGGTAGATGGCCCTCGTGTTACCTCTGCGGAACCAGAGGTCACCTGAGGGCTGTCTGTCCCCAACTTAATAAGAAAACCCCAATCCTGCCTACACCACCAACAACTGCACAACCAACACAATCACCACAACTACCACTACAAAAACAACCACCACAGCTCAAACCAAAACAAAACAATGTCCAACCCATCCCCTCCACTCAAAAAACAAAAACAATTTCCAAAACACCCGTACCGCAAACACAACCCGAAAATATACCCCTCCCCTCCAACGCGGAAGATGACCCTAGTTCGTCGTCAGACGAGGAGGAGCACTTCCACACAATCAAAAGAAAAAAAAGAAAACACACCTCAGACACACAAATGAAAAAAAACCCTCCCCAAAACATAACACTGACACCAACACAAAAGAGCTCACAACAACAGCAAACAAAAAACACCACACAAAAACAAAAACATGCATACACATACATAAATACAAGAAACAAAAAACTGTTAAACATTGTGTACAACAACAATCTAATAAAAACACAAGGGCCTAACTTCACCCAGGCAGGTGATTTCCCCCACCTCAAAATGATTAAGGCCCCACAGGACACCTATAAAACTTTAAAAAACAATTTTAAAGAGGACGTGGGTCCCCCCTGCGTCGGGCCCATTAACCGCGTCCTCCTAAAAAACTATCCCACCCCCTCCCCAAACACCCACACAACTCCAAGCTCCCCAACCACACAACACACTGATGCCCCCACACTTCCACAAACCACCACCCCACCCAACAACCCATCCCCCACCCTAATGGAAATTGTGCAGCCCGATACCCGGGACGCAGAGAGGTAAGTGCCTTTTCTCTTCACCACCAACATGGCTATGCTAAGAGTAGGCTGTTTAAATGCGCGTGGCCTGGGCTCAACTTGGAAGCAAGCAATGCTTCTAAATGACCTCAGGTCACAACGTATAGATGTGATGGTTATTTGCGAGGCCCGGATCAGCAACGTGCGACAGCTGGCCCCCACCTTTGATGACTTTGAGATGCACGCATCTCTCTGTCAGCCCGGAGGTGGGGGTGGAGTTGTCGTTCTGCTGCAAAAACATCTGGGTCACGCAACACAGATGGTACATTTGGACCCGGAGGGTCGACTAGTGGTTCTGGACCTTGGCAGTGGTAAAGGCGGAGCGTTTAGGTTGGTAGCCGCCTACGGCCCTTTCGGGTCAATGCGGCCGGACTTCTTCCATCGTCTGGAGACTTTTCTGGGGACGTCCCGCTCCTTGCTATTAGTGGGGGACTGGAATGGTATCCTAGATGCACGCTGGGACTACGTAGGGGCCTGCCCCGATAGAGAGGGGTGTAATAGCCTCAAAGGGTTAATCGGTCGATTTGACCTGGCCGATAGATATCGACTAGATTTTCCGACTGCGCCAACCTGGACTTGGGCAAATCGTAGCGGATCATCTAGGTCGTACCTAGATAGGTTCTTAGTTAGAATTAAGGATAAGGACTTTTTAAGTTGTCCAAAAATGCGCATGGTTGGCTATTCAGACCACAAATTAGTGACCTGCATGGTCAACCTTGACAGAACTCATAGACAGGGCCCCGGTTACTGGAAGCTCAACTTGTCCTTGCCGGCAAGTAGAGCCTACAGGAATCGGATTAGTACGTTAGTTAAGGAACGGTTGACTGGAGCGATCGTCAACAGCAGGTGGTGGGTATCTCTAAAGAGAGAGATTAGAGTAGTCTCGATAGAATTTAGTAAGGTTCTAGCTGCGGATAGGAATAGGAAGGAAAGGGAGCTAATAGATAGAGTAGAAGAGGCAATTAGAAGCGGCGACGTGGCCAGAGTGCTAGCGTCGAGAACGGCTTTGAGCCAGTTTTTCGACGCGAAGCACGAAGGCTGCGTTGTCCGAAGTATAATACGTGCTCTAGGGAACGAGGGGACCAAAGCTGTTAGCTGGGCCCGCGTGACAGAGGCCAACAGTGGAACTAAATCCACCATCCGGTCTTTGCGAGACCTGGATGGACGGGCGATTCTTGAGCCTAAGCAGATGTGTGAGGCCTTTCAAAGGCACTTTGCCCGACTGTTCGGGAGGGGCAGGGAGCCGGTTGGGAACGTAGACTTCGGTCCATACCTCGACGGCCTGCCGCGCCTCTCGGACAGGGAGGCGAAGTCCTGCGGGGAGCCGATTTCGGCCGCTGAGATAGAGGACGTGCTGAGCCAATGCGGCAAACGCAAATCCCCGGGTCTCGATGGTCTTCCTTACGAATTATATCTAGCTATGCCGGACTTGTTCCCCGATCTCCTCGAGGCGGTCTACTGCAACTGGCAACAGAACGGGAGAATTCCCTGTACTGTGACCAAGGGCTAGTCACGCTAGTGAGGAAGGACGAGAACAAGGGGGACGAAATAAGTAACTTCAGGCCCATAACTCTGCTAAATACAGAGTTACAGATTTTGGCCAAGGTGCTAGCAAAGAGGTTGGCGCTTGTCGTGGGCAACCTGGTGGGAGATGCGCAGATATGCGCTATCCCGTCCAGGTCCATCCATGACAACCTCCACCTCATGCGATACATCATAGAGAGGGTTGGGAACGAACCCGGCTTTGGTGGGGCTCTGATCAACTTGGATCAATCTAAGGCGTTCGATAGGGTCGACCATGGTTACCTGGATGCGGTGCTAGCGGCGGCAGGCTTCGGACCCGTTTTCAGGGGATGGATCACTGCTATGCACAGCAGCCGCATCTGCTCTAGGGTCAAGGTGAACGGCTACCTCTCGGAGCCGTTCAAAATCGCGCGGTCCATCCGACAAGGGTGCCCTCTCTCCTCCCTTCTGTATGTGTTGACTCTCGAGCCACTACTGCGGAAGTTGGAGTTGTTGCAGGGCATGCCTTTGGAACCGGGATTGCGGAAAGCGGTGTCAGCCTACGCCGATGACGTGACAGTAATGGTGTCGACGGCCTCCGAAATCGAGGCGGTCGGCACCTTACTGGAGGAGTACGAAAAGTTCACAGAGGCTAAGCTGAACCGGGACAAGTCGATCGGTTTGCAACTCGGCACGTGGAGGGGCAGACCGATGCCCTCCGATGGCGTCGTCGGACGCTGGACGGAGGGCCCGGTGAAGTTGCTCGGGGTCTGGTTCGGACCGGACCTCCAGGTGGAGAAAAACTGGGCGGAGGTTACGAACAGGGTGTTTGCACTGACCCAGAAGTGGGCCAGTTGCAAACTATCCCTGAAAGGTCGGGCGGAGGTGGCGAACACCTACATAGCGTCCGTCATCTACTACCGCCTGACCGTAGTGCCCTGTCCAAGGGAAACCCTCACCAAGATGGAGCGCGCGCTCTTCCAATTCCTTTGGAAGAGGCGGGCTCCTATGGTGAGGAGATCCATCTGCTGTCAACACCCTTCGAAAGGAGGGCTGGGGATGCCGTGGCTAATGATGCGTAAACACGCATTAAGGCTACGGCACCTCTACGTATTCCTCACCGGACAACCGGTGTGGGCCTCGTTTGTGAGACGAACCTTTCCCAGACTCGTCTCACTCACCGAGCTGCAATCCTGGGTCAAGCAAAGACCGAGAAAACTGGGCGCCTGGCACACTGAGTGTGCCCAGGCGCTCACCGCCCTCTGGCAGGCGGATCCGGTTATCAGTGGAGACTCCACCGCAACATTCTATAGAGGGCTGGTACGCAGCAGGTGCGACGACGCCCTTGGAGAAGCCCTAGACATGGAGGAGGACGAACTGGCCAGCCTGTTCGGTAGGACATTCAGCCCGGGACCTATGGACAACTTCCAGAAGTCCCTGGCCTGGCAGTGCTACCGAGGGGCTTTACCCGTTCGAGAAAGGTTCTACAGACACGGGCGCCCGGGTAGGGACCCCGCCAAAAAGATCTGTCCCAGATGCGTGTGCGACGAGGAAACCGTTGCACACGCATTGGTACACTGCTCGGGCGTAGCCGATCTGTGGGGCTATGTCGAACAACTGCTGTCAAGGGTGGGACCGATCCGGTTGACCACCGAGTCTATTGTAATGATCAAGCCGCCTCCCCCCTTCAAAGATGAAGCAGAGGCGATGTTTCTGTGCGTAATAGCCATGGCGAAAGAGGTTGTATGGTGGACGCGTCTGAAAGGACTGAGGTCAGGCACCTTTCTCTCTGGCCAACAACTGGTCCGTTTCTTCCGATATCATTTCGGAAGAAGGATCAGGATGGAGAGAGAGGTGCTGCACCCCAGCCGTTTCTATGAAAGATGGGTGAAAGTGGCGAGAATGGCCTGTGTGAATGGGCCTTCACTCTACATCAGACTATAGGTGAGGAAGATGAAAGACCAAGGGAGCACCCCTTCTCTGTGCTCCTGAGGAGAAGAGTTGCACACTTTTTTCGGGGGTGTGTGCGACCCCCCAAGGCGCCTCCTCTCTATTGAGGATTTTGTTATAAATTTTATTTTTTGTTATATCTTATTTTATTTTTATATTTTGTTATTGCCTCCTCCTTATTGAGGACGCCTTTTTGTGTAAACTCCCCCCTTTGTACTTGTCCCACTTTTGATGCCCTAGTGGCAAATAAAAGAAACATATCTATCTATCTATCTATCTATCTATCTATCTATCTATCTATCTATTATAAAGAAATATATCTATCTATCATCTATCTACCAGACGTATGTAACTTCGCGGAGAAGTTTCCGTTAATTTAGGTAAGAAAAAAAACGTGAGTTTTCAGTTAAATTTTATATTATTGTGTAACTTGACCCCCCGTCTGGACCTTCAGGTGGTGGGTCAACTCATTTTCGCCCCCACAGGGGCGAAATATTCGTTTGAAAAATGTCGGCAAGTCTACATAGCTCGCAGTCAACATCGTCTTCTTCCCTTTACTTCTCCATTGATACTATGGAGATGGAAAGACGAAATGAAATTTTAAAAACAAATTCATATCCAAACAACACAAATGTCACCAAACAGTACAATGACAACAAAAATAACAACAACAACACCAATAATGATGATAAAAACAACAATGATTACAACAACAAAGAAAAAAATAAAGACAACACCAATAATACCAGCATCAAAGACCAACACCAACACCAACACCAAGGAAAATACGAACAATATCAACATCAGTGACAACAAGAATAACAACAACAATAACAGCAATAATGACAACACCACCAACACGGATAATTCCACAAAGAAACCGAAAATCTCCTTTGCACAGACAGTTCAGAAAAAGGAGGGATTAACATATCTCGACATAACAAATGCCGAACAACTTTTAAAGGACGCTAGGAGATATGTTACCTTCGAAAAGAATGGTGCTTTCAGCATCAATTCTCCGGTAGAAATTCGCTTTCAAAACTGCTCTCAAAACGATAGTTTTTAGGACAGTTTCTAATTCTACCCGAAAACCAGTCCAATTGTCACAGAAAGAAATTGAACTGGTTTTCAAAAATTCAATGAATGATATTTCATTCATTCAAAGAAGCAAACTCTTTGGGAGTATTTCGGTACTCATGAAGGATCAATTGACGGCCCAAAATTACTCTGTGTCACCAATTGTATCCAACCTGTATACCTTTTTCCCTACATACATGGGAAAAAGGACACAAAAGATTAGAATCACGAGTGTCACACCAAAGGTAAACATATGGTGGATACTGTGCGGCTTCATCAATTTTGATGAAGACAAAATACTTTCAGTAGGAAAGTCCCCCAGAGATGTATTCAATGGGACTAGCGTTGAAGTTCTGATGCAAATGAGCCCAGAGCGAATAGTTATGATCCCACAACGTGTACTCCTGGACGGACTCACCTACATAAACTTTTCGGTTGAGGGTAGGCGGCCTTCATGTTACCACTGCTTAATTAATGAGTCAAAAAAGGATCTTCTGCCGACACCTATCAAAACAACACAACCACCAACACCACCACAACAACAACAACACCAACACACAAAAATAACCACAACAAACACAGTCCCACCTAACTCCACTCCACCTAAAACCACTGCAAAATCACATACAGACACAACAGCTCCCCAAGACATACCTCTCCCCAATCAGACAGACGATACAACAGATGAAGCTATCTCGCCATCACCCAATGAAGACGAGGGAGAACCCCATCGCTCGAAAAGAAAGAAAATACATCACAAAAGCAAAAAACCAGCAAACACTACCACAAACATACAACCACCAACACAAACAACAAAAACATCACAAACAAAACCCCCACCTCCTGAAAACAAAATACCTACAACAAAACGAAAGCACACACAAGAACTACAGACAAAAACAAACACAACACAAGAAAATTACACTTACACTTACATAAACACTGAAAACAAAACACTAATGGAGACCATCACGAACATCCCTTCGGTTTTCACCGAAGGGAAAACTTTCGGCCACTCTATTAAAAATAACAAAAAACTGAACCTAAAACTGATTAGGGTCCCTATACAAACTTATAGGTCCCTAAATGAAACATTTGAAAAGGATGTGGGGAATTCCTGCGGGAAACCACTTAACCGCGTCCTTCTCAAATGTCTTCCCACCCCAGACACCCCCATCCCACCATACCCCACCCCACCAAACATCTCCGTCCCCACCCTGCCGGAAACCACCACCCACCCAGACAACCCCTCCAACACCCCCATGGAAATCGTGCAGCCTGGTCCTCAGAAGACGAAGGGTGAGTGATCTCTTTTCCTCTTTTAACTTTTCAGCACCAACATGGCCAATATAAGAGTTGGATGTGTGAACGTACGCGGCCTGGGGATGCCCTGGAAACAGGGCAAACACTTAAACGACCTCAGGTCGCACAGTATGGATGTAGTAGCCATTTGCGAGTCCAGGACCCACAGCGAGCGACAGCTAGCCCCCATCTTCGATGAATTTTAGATCTACGCATCTCTCTGTCGGCCGGGGGGTGGGGGCGGGGTTGCCGTTTTGCTGCGAAAACATCTGGGCCTCGTAACACAGACGGTACATCTGGACCCGGAGGGTCGACTGGTGGTCCTAGATGTTGACGGTAGTGAAAGGTGGAGCCTTCAGGCTGGTGGCTGCATATGCCCCATCCGGGACACCGCGGCCAGACTTCTTCAAACGTCTAGAGACTTTTCTGGGAACATCGCGCTCCTTGCTTTTAGTGGGGGACTGGAATGGAATCCTAGATGCACGTTGCAGAGGCAATTAGAAGTGGCAACAAGTCCACGATTCGGTCTTTGAAGGACAAAAACGGACGCGTGTTACGTGAGCCGAAGCAGATGTGTGCGGCCTTTCAGCGGCACTTTGCTCAACTATTCGGGCGGGGCGGCGCGCCGGGAGGGGCTATGGATTTCGGTCCATACCTCGACGGCCTACCGCGACTCTCTGACAGCGAGGCAAAGTTCTGCGAAAAGCCGATTTCAGCCGCTGAAATAGGGGACGCGCTGAGCCAACGCGGCAAAAGCAAATCTCCAGGTCTCGACGGTCTACCGTACGAATTTTACGTAGCAATGCCGGACTTATTCTCCGGTCTCTTGGAAGCGGTCTACTGCAACTGGAAACAGAACGGGAGAATTCCCAGTTCTGTAACCGAGGGCGTAGTCACACTAGTCAGGAAGGACGAGAATAAGGGGGATGACATAGGCAACTTCCGGCCCATAACTCTGCTAAATACAGAGTTACAGATTTTGGCCAAGGTGTTGGCAAAGAGGCTGGCGCTTGTCGTCGGGAACCTGGTGGGAGAAGCGCAAACATGCGCAATCCCGTCCAGGTCCATACACGACAACCTCCACCTCATGCGATACATCATAGAGAGGGTAGGGTGTAAACCCGGCTTCGGTGGGGCCCTGATTAACTTGGATCAGTCTAAGGCTTTCGATAGGGTTGACCATCGTTACCTGGATGCGTTTGAAAGGGCTGAAGACGAGCACTTACCTCTTCGGTGATGCCCTGATTGACTTTTTCAAATTTCATTTGAAAATAAAATCAGAGTAGAGAGGGAAGTGCTCTCTTCCCAGCATTTTGTTGAAAGATGGGTGAGAGAAGCAAGAATGGCCCGAGTGAATGGGCCTACTCTGAGTATATATCTGTAAATTAAAGGTGGGAAACTGGGAGAGGGCACTTGCCTTGGTGCTCAGGGTCATTGTGGCTTTTTACTGGGCTTTCTCCACAAATGTCCCTCCGAAGTCTCCCCCCTATTGGGGAATTTTTCATTGTTATTTTTTTGTTACATCCTCTGTTTTTGTTTTTTACACGCAGAAATGCCCATTTGTACCGTCCTGCATTGTCCTGCACTGTCCTTAATGTCTACTTTATGTAAACCCTTGTGGTTAATAAAGAAATCATTATTATTATTATTATTATTATTATTGAATGCCATGGTTGACGGAGGCTCGGCTCTGTAAGGTATAGTAATTTTTAACCGTTAAAACAATTGTAAATTGTTTAAAACTTGAACCAAATTGTTGATAAAGACACCCTCCTCCTCGTGAGAGGGGTCTTTCTGTCCGTTATTTGGCCCTTCGGGGTTAAATAACCAGTTATTGGGGTTTTGTACCCAATATTCATTTTAAACAAAAAAACAACATGGCTACGAAAAAGAAATTTCATACGTCACTCCCACTCATTCCGTCTTCTTCTTCCTCAATCATCACTACAGCAGAGAGAAGATTGTCTCTCTCCCTCCCTTCTTTAAATGTGTCTCTCTCCCTCCCTTCTCTTTCGCAAGTGACGAAAGAAAAGAAAAGTCTCGTGCAAAGCGTGCAAGGTTTCTCCACGACGACGACGACAGCGACGAAACAGGTGTGCGGGAAATACGAAAACCCAGTTCATTCGTCTGACGTCAGGAATAATAGCAGTAGCAGCCGTAATAACAACAGCAACAGTGACAATGAAAACAACAGTAGCAGCCGCAACAGCATCACCAGCAGCATAAAACAACAACAGCATTAGCAGCAGCAACACCAACAACAACCACAGCAACAGCGGCGGAGGCAGTAGTCGTAGTACCTGCAGCAACAACAAAAGTACCAGCAGCTCTGACGACAACAACAACCATAGCAGCAAAGAAAAACCAATCTCATTTGCAGGCATTGCGAAAAACTTGGAAACAATCCTCATAACAAATGAGGAATTAGAGGAAGCGAAGAAGATGGTGACAAAGAATGGACACCGAGCAATCTGCAAGGCAGCGGAAAAGTTTTTCGAAACCCAACAGCACTGTACGGTCACGTACCGTACAGTAAGTACAAAATCCCGTAGGGTGGAAAGAGCCACAGAGGCTCAGATACAAAAAGCCTTGGGGTCTGTGTGGCAGCGGAAAACGCACATCACCCGAGGCAAAAAATATGCCACCGTAGACGTACTTTTTGCCACACCCCAGGAGGCAAAGGCCCAATCAGTAGTGACCCTAAGGAGCGAGGAAATGGTGTTGGTGCCCTCCTACTGCGGGCAAAAAATTGTGAGGGTCAAACTGACCCACGTCCCCCCCGGAATGGCCCCTTCTTGGCTGGCCGCGTCTGTCCTCGTCGGAATCGAGGACAAAACAACTGTACTGCAAGTACAGAAAAAAGTAAGAGAAGATTGGGTCGGCACCTCCATTGAGATGCTAATCCAAACCAACCAGGAGTGCATCGAAGCTATCCCGGATGTGATAGACTTCGATAACGGCACTCAACTGCCCATAAGTGTTGAGGGAAAACGCCCGAAATGCTTTCGCTGTGGATCGAAGACTCACCTCAGGGCCTTCTGCAACGAGAAGACCCTGAGAAAGGAGAAAACCCCCCTCCTTCCGAATCCGGCTCCACGGCTACCAGCAACAGGACAAGCGGCAACCAGGAACGATAGGTCCGTGGCACCCATACCCACGCCACGGAAATCAAAAACAGCAGCAGCAGTGGAAATATTAACAACAACAACAGCAATACCAAATGCAGCTGCAACAGAGACTCCAGTGCAAACATCACCAACAATAACAAGTGAAAGAGTGGAGCTGGTACCCCTCCCCGACCTCACAGAATCAGACATGGAGTGTGAGGTGGGAGAGGGATGGCAAAAGGTCGTAAGAAGGCACAAACGCAGAAGCAGCGCATCGTCGCCTTTGAAAAGGGAGGAAAGAAATGAGAAAAGGGTAAAGTCTACTGCAAAGAGACCCACAGCAGCAACAACACCAACACCATCACCACCCACACTAGCACCACCATCACCACCGGCGACAACCCCACCGCCAACAACACCTTCAACACCACCACCACAAGCACCAACATCGCAAACACAACAACAAAACACACACACCCAGCAACAACGACAAGAAAATAGCAGAACCACACCCCACCCCCAGAAAAACAAATGCACGGCAATAAATACACACAACAAGAAACTAATGACTTACATAATTGAACACACAGACATTTCACAACAGGACTACATAATACCAGCACCAATCAAAACGCCAACTAACATAAGACTGCTAAAAATAGCACAGAAACAATACACAAACATTAAAACGAAATTCCCCAACGCAGTTGGTGATTTCAGGGACCTAGGAGGAACCATCAATCGAAGAGTATATTCAGACATTCTCTTAGAAGAGCCGACGACCAGCCGAAGGGACGATTCAACGGTCCCTTCACCAGACGATCAAGTGAAAAGGGATGTAAAAACCATCCCTCCTCTACCAAAAGTACGGTAAGTGGTCTTTCCCATCTTTTCCACTCTATTTTAAACATGACCTCACTCAGAATAGGCAGCATAAATGCGCGTGGCTTGGGGTCGTCATGGAAGCAGGGTCACCTGCTCAACGACCTCAGGTCACTAAACATAGATGTAGTGGCCATCAGCGAGACCAGAATCTCCGAAGCACGGGCCTTCACACCGATCTTCGGCGGCTACGATGTGTACGCATCTCCCAACCGTCCTGGATCGGGTGGAGGAGTTGCTGTGCTTTTTCGGAGAGGTTTGGATCTCGCCATACGGGCCATCTTCCTGGACCCAGAGGGTAAGCTGGTGGTGCTGGACGTGACCAGGGCAAGCTTTCAGGCTAGTGGCCGTCTATGCCCCGACAGGAGCAGGGCGGCCTGATTTCTTCCGGCGTCTGGAGACCTTTCTTGGAACGTCCCGCTCTTTAGTGTTAGTGGGCGACTGGAACGGGATCTTAGATGCATGCTGGGACTGTGTGGGATTAGCGGATAGGGGTGGAGGGTGCAAGAGCCTCACCAACCTTCTCAGGCGTTTTGAACTGTCTGACAGGTACCGATTGGATTTCCCGAATGCGCCAACGTGGACTTGGACAAATCGCATAGGGTCATCCAGATCATATCTAGATAGAGTATTTTGTAGGGAAATAGATAGGTCTAGCATAGGCTGTCCACAATTCAAGATAGTCAGCTACACGGACCACAAATTCGTGATCTGTGTGCTTGACTTAGATAGGCTTCATAGACGAGGACCCGGCTACTGGAAGCTAAACGCGTCCTTACCAGCGCGCAAGGCCTACAGAGACCGGATTAGCGAACTAGTTAAGCGGGCGTTGACAGGGGCCATCGTCAACAACAAGTGGTGGTTTGCTCTGAAAAGAGCGATTAGAATAGAATCCATTAGGTTTAGTAAGGCTTTAGCAATAGAGAAAAATAGAGCAGAGGGAGAACTAGTTAGAAAATTAGACGAGGCGCTTAGAAAAGGCATTGCGACCGACGTGCTTGCGGCGAAATTGGCCCTTGACCAATTCTTCAATGCAAAGCACGAAGGCTGCGTTGTCAGAGCAAGGGTGCGTGCTCTCAGACACGAGGGGACGAAAGCTGTTCAATGGGCCCGAGTGGCGGAGGCGCATCGTGGCAACAAAGCCACGATCCGGTCTTTGGTGGACCACGACGGGCGAATGCTACTCGATCCCGGGCAAATGTGTGAAGCTTTTCAGCGACACTTCGCTCAGCTGTTCGGGGGCACCGGTGGGCCGGGTCGAGGGATGGACTTTAGTGTCTACCTCGACGGACTGCCGTGGCTCTCGGCCACTGAGGCGAAGTGTTGCGAAAGGCCGATAACAGCCGCTGAAGTAAGGGAGGCAATGACTGGCTGCACAAGGGGTAAATCGCCTGGTTTGGATGGTCTGCCCTATGAACTTTACGTACAGATGACAGACTTGTTCGGAGGCATCTTGGCGGACGTCTAATGCAACTGGCAACAGAACGGGAGAATTCTCAGTTCTGTGAGCCGAGGAGCTGTGGCACTGCTGAGAAAGGATCCGAACAAGGGGGATAACATAGAACATTTCCAGCCCATAACTCTGCTAAACACAGAGTTTAAGATTTTGGCCAAGGTGCTAGCAAAGAGGTTGGCGCTTGTCGTTGGTGGTCTGGTGGGAGAGGCGCAGACATGCGCCATTACCGACAGATCCATCCACGACAACCTCCACCTCATGCGATACATCGTAGAGAGGGTAGCTAGGGAACCTGACACGGGTGGGTCCTTGATCAATTTAGATCAGTCGAAAGCTTTCGATAGGGTCGACCATCGTTACCTAGCGGCAGTCCTGAGGGCGGCTGGCTTTGGGCCCGTCTTCAGAGGCTGGATCGCTGCCATGCACAGCGACATCTGCTCTGTGGTGAGAGTGAACGGTCACCTGTCGGAACCGTTCAACATCATGCGCTCGGTCCGCCAAGGATGTCCCCTCTCGTCCCTCTTGTACGTATTGACTCTCGAGCCATTACTGCACAAACTGGAGACGTTGAGGGGCGTCCCGCGCGAACTAGGATGCGGAAGATCCGTGTCAGCATATGCGGACGATGTCACCGTAGTGGTGTCGAACGCCAAACACATCGAGGCGATCGGCACTACACTAAGAGAATACGAAGCGGTGACAGGAGCAATGATCAACCAGCAAAAAGTCAGTGGGCCTGCAGCTCGGCACCTGGAGAGGCAGGTCCATGCCGTCCAACAGCGTCGTCGGACGCTGGACGGACGGACCGGTTAAATTGCTAGGGGTCTGGTTCGGTCCGGACCTCCAGACGGACAAAAACTGGGACGAGGTGACGAGCAGGGTGGCTTCTCTCACCCAGAAATGGGCGGAGAGGAAGCTATCCCAGAAAGGTCGAGCGGAGGTGGCTAACGCGTACATCGCGTCTGTCATCTGCTACCGCCTGACCGTCGTACCTTGTCCTAAGCCTCGCCTGACTGCGCTGGAGCGTTTGCTCTTTCGCTTTTTGTGGAAGGGACGTGCTCCGATGGTCAGGCGGTCCATCTGTTGTCAACACCCGCTACGTGGAGGGCTGGGCATGCCGTGGCTGATGATGCGCAGGCACGCGCTCAGGCTACGACATCTCCACCTCTTCCTCGACGGTGATCAGGTGTGGTCGCCGTTTGCTAGACGCGTATTTCCCCAGCTCGTTTCCTTGACGGAGCTGCAGTCCTGGGTCAAGCGAAGACCGAGAGGGAGCGCCTGGAGACTGGAATGTCTTCAGGCGCTCACAGCCCTCGACCAATCGGGCAATGTGATCGGTGGAAACTCCACCTCGGCGTTCTATAGAGGATTAGTGGAGGGGAAGAGCGACGACGTACTTGGGGAAACTCTAGGCGTCGACGAAAATCAACTAGCCAATCTCTTCGGAAGAACTTTCGGGCCAGGGCCTATGGACAACTTCCAGAAATCTCTGGCCTGGCAGTGCTACCGAGGAGCCTTGCCAGTTCGGGATAAACTCTACAGGCATGGAGGTGCCGTCAGCCGGGCATGTCCGAGATGCGCGCAGGGCGACGAAACCGTCCTGCACGCACTCGTCCAGTGTCCGAAAATTGCTGACTTGTGGGTTTATGTCGAACGCCTGCTGTCGCGTTTAGGACGGATCCGGCTATCATCTGAGTCCATCGTGAGGATTGCCCCGCCCTCCTCCTTTAGCCGGGAAGGGCAGGCAGTTTTTATCTGTCTGGTGGCCATGGCGAAAGAGATAGTATGGTGGACACGTTTGAAAGGGCTGAAGACGAGCACTTACCTCTTCGGTGATGCTCTGATTGACTTTTTCAAATTTCATTTGAAAAGGAAAATCAGAGTAGAGAGGGAAGTGCTCTCTTCCCAGCATTTTGTTGAAAGATGGGTGAGAGAAGCAAGAATGGCCCGAGTGAATGGGCCTACTCTGAGTATATATCTGTAAATTAAAGGTGGAAAACTGGGAGAGGGCACTTGCCTTGGTGCTCAGGGTCATTGTGGCTTTTTACTGGGCTTTCTCCACAAATGTCCCTCCGAAGTCTCCCCCCTATTGGGGAATTTTTCATTGTTATTTTTTTGTTACATCCTCTGTTTTTGTTTTTTACACGCAGAAATGCCCATTTGTACCGTCCTGCATTGTCCTGCACTGTCCTTAATGTCTACTTTATGTAAACCCTTGTGGTTAATAAAGAAATCATTATTATTATTATTATTATTATTGAATGCCATGGTTGACGGAGGCTCGGCTCTGTAAGGTATAGTAATTTTTAACCGTTAAAACAATTGTAAATTGTTTAAAACTTGAACCAAATTGTTGATAAAGACACCCTCCTCCTCGTGAGAGGGGTCTTTCTGTCCGTTATTTGGCCCTTCGGGGTTAAATAACCAGTTATTGGGGTTTTGTACCCAAAATTTCATTTTAAACAAAAAAACATGGCTACGAAAAAGAAATTTCATACGTCACTCCCACTCATTCCGTCTTCTTCTTCCTCAATCATCACTACAGCAGAGAGAAGATTGTCTCTCTCCCTCCCTTCTTTAAATGTGTCTCTCTCCCTCCCTTCTCTTTCGCAAGTGACGAAAGAAAAGAAAAGTCTCGTGCAAAGCGTGCAAGGTTTCTCCACGACGACGACGACAGCGACGAAACAGGTGTGCGGGAAATACGAAAACCCAGTTCATTCGTCTGACGTCAGGAATAATAGCAGTAGCAGCCGTAATAACAACAGCAACAGTGACAATGAAAACAACAGTAGCAGCCGCAACAGCATCACCAGCAGCATAAACAACAACAGCATTAGCAGCAGCAACACCAACAACAACCACAGCAACAGCGGCGGAGGCAGTAGTCGTAGTACCTGCAGCAACAACAAAAGTACCAGCAGCTCTGACGACAACAACAACAGCAGAGAAAAACCAATCTCATTTGCAGGTATTGCGAAAAACTTGGAAACAATCCTCATAACAAATGAGGAATTAGAGGAAGCGAAGAAGATGGTGACAAAGAACGGACACCGAGCAATCTGCAAGGCAGCGAAAAATTTTTTCGAAACCCAAGAGCACTGTACGGTCACGTACCGTACAGTAAGTACAAAATCCCGTAGGGTGGAAAGAGCCACAGAGGCCCAAATACAAAAAGCCTTGGGGTCTGTATGGCAGCGGAAAACGCACATCACCCGAGGCAAAAAATATGCCACCGTAGACGTACTTTTTGCCACACCCCAGGAGGCAAAGGCCCAATCAGTAGTGACCCTAAGGAGCGAGGAAATGGTGTTGGTGCCCTCCTACTGTGGGCAAAAAATTGTGAGGGTCAAACTGACCCACGTCCCCCCCGGAATGACCCCTTCTTGGCTGGCCGCGTCTGTCCTCGTCGGAATCGAGGACAAAACAACTGTACTGCAAGTACAAAAAAAAGTAAGAGAAGATTGGGTCGGCTCCTCCATTGAGATGCTAATCCAAACCAACCAGGAGTGCATCGAAGCTATCCCGGATGTGATAGACTTCGATAACGGCACTCAACTGCCCATAAGTGTTGAGGGCAAACGCCCGAAATGCTTTCGCTGTGGATCGAAGACTCACCTCAGGGCCTTCTGCAACGAGAAGACCCTGAGAAAGGAGAAAACCCCCCTCCTTCCGAATCCGGCTCCACGGCTACCAGCAACAGGACAAGCGGCAACCAGGAACGATAGGCCCGTGGCACCCATACCCACTCCACGGAAATCAAAAACAGCAGCAGCAGTGGAAATACTAACAACAACAACAGCAATACCAAATGCAGCTGCAACAGAGACTCCAGTGCAAACATCACCAACAACAACAAGTGAAAGAGTGGAGTTGGTACCCCTCCCCGACCTCACAGAATCAGACATGGAGTGTGAGGTGGGAGAGAGATGGCAAAAGGTCGTAAGAAGGCACAAACGCAGAAGCAGCGCATCGTCGCCTTTGAAAAGGGAGGAAAGAAATGAGAAAAGGGTAAAGTCTACTGCAAAGAGACCCACAGCAGCAACAACACCAACACCATCACCACCCACAATAGCGCCACCATCACCACCGGCGACAACCCCACCGCCAACAACACCTTCAACACCACCACAACCACCAACATCGCAAACACAACAACAAAACACACACACCCAGCAACAACGACAAGAAAATAGCAGAACCACACCCCACCCCCAGAAAAACAAATGCACGGCAATAAATACACACAACAAGAAACTAATGACTTACATAATTGAACACACAGACATTTCACAACAGGACTACATAATACCAGCACCAATCAAAACGCCAACTAACATAAGACTGCTAAAAATAGCACAGAAACAATACACAAACATTAAAACGAAATTCCCCAACGCAGTTGGTGATTTCAGGGACCTAGGAGGAACCATCAATCGAAGAGTATACTCAGACATTCTCTTAGAAGAGCCGATGACCAGCCGAAGGGACGATTCAACGGTCCCTTCACCAGACGATCAAGTGAAAAGGGATGTAAAAACCATCCCTCCTCTACCAAAAGTACGGTAAGTGGTCTTTCCCATCTTTTCCACTCTATTTTAAACATGACCTCACTCAGAATAGGCAGCATAAATGCGCGTGGCTTGGGGTCGTCATGGAAGCAGGGTCACCTGCTCAACGACCTCAGGTCACTAAACATAGATGTAGTGGCCATCAGCGAGACCAGAATCTCCGAAGCACGGGCCTTCGCACCGATCTTCGGCGGCTACGATGTGTACGCATCTCCCAGCCGTCCTGGATCGGGTGGAGGAGTTGCTGTGCTTTTTCGGAGAGGTTTGGATCTCGCCATACGGGCCATCTTCCTGGACCCAGAGGGTAAGCTGGTGGTGCTGGACGTGACCAGCGGAGACGGGCAAGCTTTCAGGCTAGTGGCCGTCTATGCCCCGACAGGAGCAGGGCGGCCTGATTTCTTCCGGCGTCTGGAGACCTTTCTTGGAACGTCCCGCTCTTTAGTGTTAGTGGGCGACTGGAACGGGATCTTAGATGCACGCTGGGACTGTGTGGGATTAGCGGATAGGGGTGGAGGGTGCAAGAGCCTCACCAACCTGCTCAGGCGTTTTGAACTGTCTGACAGGTACCGATTGGATTTCCCGAATGTGCCAATGTGGACTTGGACAAACCGCATAGGGTCATCCAGATCATATCTAGATAGAGTATTTTGTAGGGAAATAGATAGGTCTAGCATAGGCTGTCCACAATTCAAGATAGTCAGCTACACGGACCACAAATTCGTGACCTGTGTGCTTGACATAGATAGGCTTCATAGACGAGGACCCGGCTACTGGAAGCTAAACGCGTCCTTACCAGCGCGCAAGGCCTACAGAGACCGGATTAGCGAACTAGTTAAGCGGGCGTTGACGGGGGCCATCGTCAACAACAAGTGGTGGTTTGCTCTGAAAAGAGCGATTAAAATAGAATCGATTAGGTTTAGTAAGGCTTTAGCAATAGAGAAAAATAGAGCAGAGGGAGAACTAGTTAGAAAATTAGACGAGGCGCTTAGCAAAGGCATTGCGACCGACGTGCTTGCGGCGAAATTGGCCCTTGACCAATTCTTCAATGCAAAGCACGAAGGCTGCGTTGTCAGAGCTAGGGTGCGTGCTCTCAGACACGAGGGGACAAAAGCCGTTCAATGGGCCCGAGTGGCGGAGGCGCGTCGTGGCAACAAAGCCACGATCCGGTCTTTGGTGGACCACGACGGGCGCATGCTACTCGATCCCGGGCAAATGTGTGAAGCTTTTCAGCGACACTTCGCTCAGCTGTTCGGGGGCAGCGGGGGGACGGGTAGAGGGATGGACTTTAGTGTCTACCTCGACGGACTGCCGCGGCTCTCGGCCACTGAGGCGAGGTGTTGCGAAAAGCCGATAACAGCCGCTGAAGTACGGGAGGCAATGACTGGCTGCACAAGGGGTAAATCGCCTGGTTTGGATGGTCTGCCCTATGAACTTTACGTACAGATGCCAGACTTGTTCGGAGGCCTCTTGGCGGACGTCTACTGCAACTGGCAACAGAACGGGAGAATTCCCAGTTCTGTGAGCCGAGGAGCGGTGGCACTGCTGAGAAAGGATCCGAACAAGGGGGATAACATAGACAATTTCCGGCCCATAACTCTGCTAAACACAGAGTTTAAGATTTTGGCCAAGGTGCTAGCAAAGAGGTTGGCGCTTGTCGTTGGTGGTCTGGTGGGAGAGGCGCAGACATGCGCCATTCCCGACAGATCCATCCACGACAACCTCCACCTCATGCGATACATCGTAGAGAGGGTAGCTAGGGAACCTGGCACGGGTGGGTCCTTGATCAATTTAGATCAGTCGAAAGCTTTCGATAGGGTCGACCATCGTTACCTAGCGGCAGTCCTGAGGGCGGCTGGCTTTGGGCCCGTCTTCAGAGGCTGGATCGCTGCCATGCACAGCGACATCTGCTCTGTGGTGAGAGTGAACGGTCACCTGTCGGAACCGTTCAACATCATGCGCTCGGTCCGCCAAGGATGTCCCCTCTCGTCCCTCTTGTACGTATTGACTCTCGAGCCATTACTGCACAAACTGGAGACGTTGAGGGGAGTCCCGCGCGAACTAGGATGCGGAAGATCCGTGTCAGCATATGCGGACGATGTCACCGTAGTGGTGTCGAACGCCAAACACATCGAGGCGATCGGCACTACACTAAGAGAATACGAAGCGGTGACAGAAGCAATGATCAACCAGGAAAAGTCAGTGGGCCTGCAGCTCGGCACCTGGAGAGGCAGGTCCATGCCGTCCAACAGCGTCGTCGGGCGCTGGACGGACGGACCGGTTAAATTGCTAGGGGTCTGGTTCGGTCCGGACCTCCAGACGGACAAAAACTGGGACGAGGTGACGAGCAGGGTGGCTTCTCTCACCCAGAAATGGGCGGAGAGGAAGCTATCCCTGAAAGGTCGAGCGGAGGTGGCTAACGCGTACATCGCGTCTGTCATCTGCTACCGCCTAACCGTCGTACCTTGTCCTAAGCCTCGCCTGACTGCACTGGAGCGTTTGCTCTTTCGCTTTTTGTGGAAGGGACGTGCTCCGATGGTCAGGCGGTCCATCTGTTGTCAACACCCGCTACGTGGAGGGCTGGGCATGCCGTGGCTGATGATGCGCAGGCACGCGCTCAGGCTACGACATCTCCACCTCTTCCTCGACGGTGATCAGGTGTGGTCGCCGTTTGCTAGACGCGTTTTTCCCCAGCTCGTTTCCTTGGCGGAGCTGCAGTCCTGGGTCAAGCGAAGACCGAGAGGGAGCGCCTGGAGACTGGAATGTCTTCAGGCGCTCACAGCCCTCGACCAATCGGGCAATGTGATCGGTGGAAACTCCACCTCGGCGTTCTATAGAGGATTAGTGGAGGGGAAGAGCGACGACGTACTTGGGGAAACTCTAGGCGTCGACGAAAATCAACTAGCCAATCTCTTCGGAAGAACTTTCGGGCCAGGGCCTATGGACAACTTCCAGAAATCTCTGGCCTGGCAGTGCTACCGAGGAGCCTTGCCAGTTCGGGATAAACTCTACAGGCATGGAGGTGCCGTCAGCCGGGCATGTCCGAGATGCGCGCAGGGCGACGAAACCGTCCTGCACGCACTCGTCCAGTGTCCGAAAATTGCTGACTTGTGGGTTTATGTCGAACACCTGCTGTCGCGTTTAGGACGGATCCAGCTATCATCTGAGTCTATCGTGAGGATTGCCCCACCCTCCTCCTTTAGCCGGGAAGGGCAGGCAGTTTTTATCTGTCTGGTGGCCATGGCGAAAGAGATAGTATGGTGGACACGTTTGAAAGGGCTGAAGACGAGCACTTACCTCTTCGGTGATGCTCTGATTGACTTTTTCAAATCTCATTTGAAAAGGAAAATCAGAGTAGAGAAGGAAGTGCTCTCTTCCCAGCATTTTGTTGAAAGATGGGTGAGAGAAGCAAGAATGGCCCGAGTGAATGGGCCGACTCTGAGTATATATCTGTAAACTAAAGGTGGAAAACTGGGAGAGGGCACTTGCCTTGGTGGTCAGGGTCATTGTGGCTTTTTACTGGGCTTTCTCCACAAATGTCCCTCCGAAGTCTCCCCCCTATTGGGGAATTTTTCATTGTTATTTTCATTGTTATTTTTGTTACATCCTCTGTTTTTGTTTTTTTACACGCAGAAATGCCCATTTGTACCGTCCTGCATTGTCCTGCACTGTCCTTAATGTCTACTTTATGTAAACCCTTGTGGTTAATAAAGAAATCATTATTATTATTATTATTATTATTATTATTGAATGCCATGGTTGACGGAGGCTCGGCTCTGTAAGGTATAGTAATTTTTAACCGTTAAAACAATTGTAAATTGTTTAAAACTTGAACCAAATTGTTGATAAAGACACCCTCCTCCTCGTGAGAGGGGTCTTTCTGTCCGTTATTTGGCCCTTCGGGGTTAAATAATCAGTTATTGGGGTTTTGTACCCAAAATTTCATTTTAAACAAAAAACAACATGGCTACGAAAAAGAAATTTCATACGTCACTCCCACTCATTCCGTCTCCTTCTTCCTCAATCATCACTACAGCAGAGAGAAGATTGTCTCTCTCCCTCCCTTCTTTAAATGTGTCTCTCTCCCTCCCTTCTCTTTCGCAAGTGACGAAAGAAAAGAAAAGTCTCGTGCAAAGCGTGCAAGGTTTCTCCACGACGACGACGACAGCGACGAAACAGGTGTGCGGGAAATACGAAAACCCAGTTCATTCGTCTGACGTCAGGAATAATAGCAGTAGCAGCCGTAATAACAACAGCAACAGTGACAATGAAAACAACAGTAGCAGCCGCAACAGCATCACCAGCAGCATAAACAACAACAGCATTAGCAGCAGCAACACCAACAACAACCACAGTAACAGCGGCGGAGGCAGTAGTCGTAGTACCTGCAGCAACAACAAAAGTACCAGCAGCTCTGACGACAACAACAACAGCAGAGAAAAACCAATCTCATTTGCAGGTATTGCGAAAAACTTGGAAACAATCCTCATAACAAATGAGGAATTAGAGGAAGCGAAGAAGATGGTGACAAAGAACCGACACCGAGCAATCTGCAAGGCAGCGAAAAATTTTTTCGAAACCCAAGAGCACTGTACGGTCACGTACCGTACAGTAAGTACAAAATCCCGTAGGGTGGAAAGAGCCACAGAGGCCCAAATACAAAAAGCCTTGGGGTCTGTGTGGCAGCGGAAAACGCACATCACCCGAGGCAAAAAATATGCCACCGTAGACGTACTTTTTGCCACACCCCAGGAGGCAAAGGCCCAATCAGTAGTGACCCTAAGGAGCGAGGAAATGGTGTTGGTGCCCTCCTACTGTGGGCAAAAAATTGTGAGGGTCAAACTGACCCACGTCCCCCCCGGAATGACCCCTTCTTGGCTGGCCGCGTCTGTCCTCGTCGGAATCGAGGACAAAACAACTGTACTGCAAGTACAGAAAAAAGTAAGAGAAGATTGGGTCGGCTCCTCCATTGAGATGCTAATCCAAACCAACCAGGAGTGCATCGAAGCTATCCCGGATGTGATAGACTTCGATAACGGCACTCAACTGCCCATAAGTGTTGAGGGCAAACGCCCGAAATGCTTTCGCTGTGGATCGAAGACTCACCTCAGGGCCTTCTGCAACGAGAAGACCCTGAGAAAGGAGAAAACCCCCCTCCTTCCGAATCCGGCTCCACGGCTACCAGCAACAGGACAAGCGGCAACCAGGAACGATAGGCCCGTGGCACCCATACCCACTCCACGGAAATCAAAAACAGCAGCAGCAGTGGAAATACTAACAACAACAACAGCAATACCAAATGCAGCTGCAACAGAGACTCCAGTGCAAACATCACCAACAACAACAAGTGAAAGAGTGGAGTTGGTACCCCTCCCCGACCTCACAGAATCAGACATGGAGTGTGAGGTGGGAGAGAGATGGCAAAAGGTCGTAAGAAGGCACAAACGCAGA
The DNA here is from genome assembly GCA_964016885.1 of Eledone cirrhosa. Taxonomy (NCBI): domain Eukaryota; kingdom Metazoa; phylum Mollusca; class Cephalopoda; order Octopoda; family Eledonidae; genus Eledone; species Eledone cirrhosa. The sequence continues at coordinate 90,661,051 of OZ024741.1, forward strand.
AGCAGCGCATCGTCGCCTTTGAAAAGGGAGGAAAGAAATGAGAAAAGGGTAAAGTCTACTGCAAAGAGACCCACAGCAGCAACAACACCAACACCATCACCACCCACAATAGCGCCACCATCACCACCGGCGACAACCCCACCGCCAACAACACCTTCAACACCACCACAAGCACCAACATCGCAAACACAACAACAAAACACACACACCCAGCAACAACGACAAGAAAATAGCAGAACCACACCCCACCCCCAGAAAAACAAATGCACGGCAATAAATACACACAACAAGAAACTAATGACTTACATAATTGAACACACAGACATTTCACAACAGGACTACATAATACCAGCACCAATCAAAACGCCAACTAACATAAGACTGCTAAAAATAGCACAGAAACAATACACAAACATTAAAACGAAATTCCCCAACGCAGTTGGTGATTTCAGGGACCTAGGAGGAACCATCAATCGAAGAGTATACTCAGACATTCTCTTAGAAGAGCCGATGACCAGCCGAAGGGACGATTCAACGGTCCCTTCACCAGACGATCAAGTGAAAAGGGATGTAAAAACCATCCCTCCTCTACCAAAAGTACGGTAAGTGGTCTTTCCCATCTTTTCCACTCTATTTTAAACATGACCTCACTCAGAATAGGCAGCATAAATGCGCGTGGCTTGGGGTCGTCATGGAAGCAGGGTCACCTGCTCAACGACCTCAGGTCACTAAACATAGATGTAGTGGCCATCAGCGAGACCAGAATCTCCGAAGCACGGGCCTTCGCACCGATCTTCGGCGGCTACGATGTGTACGCATCTCCCAGCCGTCCTGGATCGGGTGGAGGAGTTGCTGTGCTTTTTCGGAGAGGTTTGGATCTCGCCATACGGGCCATCTTCCTGGACCCAGAGGGTAAGCTGGTGGTGCTGGACGTGACCAGCGGAGACGGGCAAGCTTTCAGGCTAGTGGCCGTCTATGCCCCGACAGGAGCAGGGCGGCCTGATTTCTTCCGGCGTCTGGAGACCTTTCTTGGAACGTCCCGCTCTTTAGTGTTAGTGGGCGACTGGAACGGGATCTTAGATGCACGCTGGGACTGTGTGGGATTAGCGGATAGAGGTGGAGGGTGCAAGAGCCTCACCAACCTGCTCAGGCGTTTTGAACTGTCTGACAGGTACCGATTGGATTTCCCGAATGTGCCAATGTGGACTTGGACAAACCGCATAGGGTCATCCAGATCATATCTAGATAGAGTATTTTGTAGGGAAATAGATAGGTCTAGCATAGGCTGTCCACAATTCAAGATAGTCAGCTACACGGACCACAAATTCGTGACCTGTGTGCTTGACATAGATAGGCTTCATAGACGAGGACCCGGCTACTGGAAGCTAAACGCGTCCTTACCAGCGCGCAAGGCCTACAGAGACCGGATTAGCGAACTAGTTAAGCGGGCGTTGACGGGGGCCATCGTCAACAACAAGTGGTGGTTTGCTCTGAAAAGAGCGATTAAAATAGAATCGATTAGGTTTAGTAAGGCTTTAGCAATAGAGAAAAATAGAGCAGAGGGAGAACTAGTTAGAAAATTAGACGAGGCGCTTAGCAAAGGCATTGCGACCGACGTGCTTGCGGCGAAATTGGCCCTTGACCAATTCTTCAATGCAAAGCACGAAGGCTGCGTTGTCAGAGCTAGGGTGCGTGCTCTCAGACACGAGGGGACAAAAGCCGTTCAATGGGCCCGAGTGGCGGAGGCGCGTCGTGGCAACAAAGCCACGATCCGGTCTTTGGTGGACCACGACGGGCGCATGCTACTCGATCCCGGGCAAATGTGTGAAGCTTTTCAGCGACACTTCGCTCAGCTGTTCGGGGGCAGCGGGGGGACGGGTAGAGGGATGGACTTTAGTGTCTACCTCGACGGACTGCCGCGGCTCTCGGCCACTGAGGCGAGGTGTTGCGAAAAGCCGATAACAGCCGCTGAAGTACGGGAGGCAATGACTGGCTGCACAAGGGGTAAATCGCCTGGTTTGGATGGTCTTCCCTATGAACTTTACGTACAGATGCCAGACTTGTTCGGAGGCCTCTTGGCGGACGTCTACTGCAACTGGCAACAGAACGGGAGAATTCCCAGTTCTGTGAGCCGAGGAGCGGTGGCACTGCTGAGAAAGGATCCGAACAAGGGGGATAACATAGACAATTTCCGGCCCATAACTCTGCTAAACACAGAGTTTAAGATTTTGGCCAAGGTGCTAGCAAAGAGGTTGGCGCTTGTCGTTGGTGGTCTGGTGGGAGAGGCGCAGACATGCGCCATTCCCGACAGATCCATCCACGACAACCTCCACCTCATGCGATACATCGTAGAGAGGGTAGCTAGGGAACCTGGCACGGGTGGGTCCTTGATCAATTTAGATCAGTCGAAAGCTTTCGATAGGGTCGACCATCGTTACCTAGCGGCAGTCCTGAGGGCGGCTGGCTTTGGGCCCGTCTTCAGAGGCTGGATCGCTGCCATGCACAGCGACATCTGCTCTGTGGTGAGAGTGAACGGTCACCTGTCGGAACCGTTCAACATCATGCGCTCGGTCCGCCAAGGATGTCCCCTCTCGTCCCTCTTGTACGTATTGACTCTCGAGCCATTACTGCACAAACTGGAGACGTTGAGGGGAGTCCCGCGCGAACTAGGATGCGGAAGATCCGTGTCAGCATATGCGGACGATGTCACCGTAGTGGTGTCGAACGCCAAACACATCGAGGCGATCGGCACTACACTAAGAGAATACGAAGCGGTGACAGGAGCAATGATCAACCAGGAAAAGTCAGTGGGCCTGCAGCTCGGCACCTGGAGAGGCAGGTCCATGCCGTCCAACAGCGTCGTCGGGCGCTGGACGGACGGACCGGTTAAATTGCTAGGGGTCTGGTTCGGTCCGGACCTCCAGACGGACAAAAACTGGGACGAGGTGACGAGCAGGGTGGCTTCTCTCACCCAGAAATGGGCGGAGAGGAAGCTATCCCTGAAAGGTCGAGCGGAGGTGGCTAACGCGTACATCGCGTCTGTCATCTGCTACCGCCTAACCGTCGTACCTTGTCCTAAGCCTCGCCTGACTGCACTGGAGCGTTTGCTCTTTCGCTTTTTGTGGAAGGGACGTGCTCCGATGGTCAGGCGGTCCATCTGTTGTCAACACCCGCTACGTGGAGGGCTGGGCATGCCGTGGCTGATGATGCGCAGGCACGCGCTCAGGCTACGACATCTCCACCTCTTCCTCGACGGTGATCAGGTGTGGTCGCCGTTTGCTAGACGCGTTTTTCCCCAGCTCGTTTCCTTGGCGGAGCTGCAGTCCTGGGTCAAGCGAAGACCGAGAGGGAGCGCCTGGAGACTGGAATGTCTTCAGGCGCTCACAGCCCTCGACCAATCGGGCAATGTGATCGGTGGAAACTCCACCTCGGCGTTCTATAGAGGATTAGTGGAGGGGAAGAGCGACGACGTACTTGGGGAAACTCTAGGCGTCGACGAAAATCAACTAGCCAATCTCTTCGGAAGAACTTTCGGGCCAGGGCCTATGGACAACTTCCAGAAATCTCTGGCCTGGCAGTGCTACCGAGGAGCCTTGCCAGTTCGGGATAAACTCTACAGGCATGGAGGTGCCGTCAGCCGGGCATGTCCGAGATGCGCGCAGGGCGACGAAACCGTCCTGCACGCACTCGTCCAGTGTCCGAAAATTGCTGACTTGTGGGTTTATGTCGAACACCTGCTGTCGCGTTTAGGACGGATCCAGCTATCATCTGAGTCTATCGTGAGGATTGCCCCACCCTCCTCCTTTAGCCGGGAAGGGCAGGCAGTTTTTATCTGTCTGGTGGCCATGGCGAAAGAGATAGTATGGTGGACACGTTTGAAAGGGCTGAAGACGAGCACTTACCTCTTCGGTGATGCTCTGATTGACTTTTTCAAATCTCATTTGAAAAGGAAAATCAGAGTAGAGAAGGAAGTGCTCTCTTCCCAGCATTTTGTTGAAAGATGGGTGAGAGAAGCAAGAATGGCCCGAGTGAATGGGCCGACTCTGAGTATATATCTGTAAACTAAAGGTGGAAAACTGGGAGAGGGCACTTGCCTTGGTGGTCAGGGTCATTGTGGCTTTTTACTGGGCTTTCTCCACAAATGTCCCTCCGAAGTCTCCCCCCTATTGGGGAATTTTTCATTGTTATTTTCATTGTTATTTTTGTTACATCCTCTGTTTTTGTTTTTTTACACGCAGAAATGCCCATTTGTACCGTCCTGCATTGTCCTGCACTGTCCTTAATGTCTACTTTATGTAAACCCTTGTGGTTAATAAAGAAATCATTATTATTATTATTATTATTATTATTATTGAATGCCATGGTTGACGGAGGCTCGGCTCTGTAAGGTATAGTAATTTTTAACCGTTAAAACAATTGTAAATTGTTTAAAACTTGAACCAAATTGTTGATAAAGACACCCTCCTCCTCGTGAGAGGGGTCTTTCTGTCCGTTATTTGGCCCTTCGGGGTTAAATAATCAGTTATTGGGGTTTTGTACCCAAAATTTCATTTTAAACAAAAAACAACATGGCTACGAAAAAGAAATTTCATACGTCACTCCCACTCATTCCGTCTCCTTCTTCCTCAATCATCACTACAGCAGAGAGAAGATTGTCTCTCTCCCTCCCTTCTTTAAATGTGTCTCTCTCCCTCCCTTCTCTTTCGCAAGTGACGAAAGAAAAGAAAAGTCTCGTGCAAAGCGTGCAAGGTTTCTCCACGACGACGACGACAGCGACGAAACAGGTGTGCGGGAAATACGAAAACCCAGTTCATTCGTCTGACGTCAGGAATAATAGCAGTAGCAGCCGTAATAACAACAGCAACAGTGACAATGAAAACAACAGTAGCAGCCGCAACAGCATCACCAGCAGCATAAACAACAACAGCATTAGCAGCAGCAACACCAACAACAACCACAGTAACAGCGGCGGAGGCAGTAGTCGTAGTACCTGCAGCAACAACAAAAGTACCAGCAGCTCTGACGACAACAACAACAGCAGAGAAAAACCAATCTCATTTGCAGGTATTGCGAAAAACTTGGAAACAATCCTCATAACAAATGAGGAATTAGAGGAAGCGAAGAAGATGGTGACAAAGAACCGACACCGAGCAATCTGCAAGGCAGCGAAAAATTTTTTCGAAACCCAAGAGCACTGTACGGTCACGTACCGTACAGTAAGTACAAAATCCCGTAGGGTGGAAAGAGCCACAGAGGCCCAAATACAAAAAGCCTTGGGGTCTGTGTGGCAGCGGAAAACGCACATCACCCGAGGCAAAAAATATGCCACCGTAGACGTACTTTTTGCCACACCCCAGGAGGCAAAGGCCCAATCAGTAGTGACCCTAAGGAGCGAGGAAATGGTGTTGGTGCCCTCCTACTGTGGGCAAAAAATTGTGAGGGTCAAACTGACCCACGTCCCCCCCGGAATGACCCCTTCTTGGCTGGCCGCGTCTGTCCTCGTCGGAATCGAGGACAAAACAACTGTACTGCAAGTACAGAAAAAAGTAAGAGAAGATTGGGTCGGCTCCTCCATTGAGATGCTAATCCAAACCAACCAGGAGTGCATCGAAGCTATCCCGGATGTGATAGACTTCGATAACGGCACTCAACTGCCCATAAGTGTTGAGGGCAAACGCCCGAAGTGCTTTCGCTGTGGATCGAAGACTCACCTCAGGGCCTTCTGCAACGAGAAGACCCTGAGAAAGGAGAAAACCCCCCTCCTTCCGAATCCGGCTCCACGGCTACCAGCAACAGGACAAGCGGCAACCAGGAACGATAGGCCCGTGGCACCCATACCCACTCCACGGAAATCAAAAACAGCAGCAGCAGTGGAAATACTAACAACAACAACAGCAATACCAAATGCAGCTGCAACAGAGACTCCAGTGCAAACATCACCAACAACAACAAGTGAAAGAGTGGAGTTGGTACCCCTCCCCGACCTCACAGAATCAGACATGGAGTGTGAGGTGGGAGAGGGATGGCAAAAGGTCGTAAGAAGGCACAAACGCAGAAGCAGCGCATCGTCGCCTTTGAAAAGGGAGGAAAGAAATGAGAAAAGGGTAAAGTCTACTGCAAAGAGACCCACAGCAGCAACAACACCAACACCATCGCCACCCACACTAGCGCCACCATCACCACCGGCGACAACCCCACCGCCAACAACACCTTCAACACCACCACCACAAGCACCAACATCGCAAACACAACAACAAAACACACACACCCAGCAACAACGACAAGAAAATAGCAGAACCACACCCCACCCCCAGAAAAACAAATGCACGGCAATAAATACACACAACAAGAAACTAATGACTTACATAATTGAACACACAGACATTTCACAACAGGACTACATAATACCAGCACCAATCAAAACGCCAACTAACATAAAACTGCTAAAAATAGCACAGAAACAATACACAAATATTAAAACGAAATTCCCCAACGCAGTTGGTGATTTCAGGGACCTAGGAGGAACCATCAATCGAAGAGTATACTCAGACATTCTCTTAGAAGAGCCGACGACCAGCCGAAGGGACGATTCAACGGTCCCTTCACCAGACGATCAAGTGAAAAGGGATGTAAAAACCATCCCTCCTCTACCAAAAGTACGGTAAGTGGTCTTTCCCATCTTTTCCACTCTATTTTAAACATGACCTCACTCAGAATAGGCAGCATAAATGCGCGTGGCTTGGGGTCGTCATGGAAGCAGGGTCACCTGCTCAACGACCTCAGGTCACTAAACATAGATGTAGTGGCCATCAGCGAGACCAGAATCTCCGAAGCACGGGCCTTCGCACCGATCTTCGGCGGCTACGATGTGTACGCATCTCCCAGCCGTCCTAGATCCGGTGGAGGAGTTGCTGTACTTTTTCGGAGAGGTTTGGATCTCGCCATACGGGCCATCTTCCTGGACCCAGAGGGTAAGCTGGTGGTGCTGGACGTGACCAGCGGAGACGGGCAAGCTTTCAGGCTAGTGGCCGTCTATGCCCCGACAGGAGCAGGGAGGCCTGATTTCTTCCGGCGTCTGGAGACCTTTCTTGGAACGTCGCGCTCTTTAGTGTTAGTGGGCGACTGGAACGGGATCTTAGATGCACGCTGGGACTGTGTGGGATTAGCGGATAGGGGTGGAGGGTGCAAGAGCCTCACCAACCTGCTCAGGCGTTTTGAACTGTCTGACAGGTACCGATTGGATTTCCCGAATGTGCCAATGTGGACTTGGACAAATCGCATAGGGTCATCCAGATCATATCTAGATAGAGTATTTTGTAGGGAAATAGATAGGTCTAGCATAGGCTGTCCACAATTCAAGATAGTCAGCTACACGGACAACAAATTCGTGATCTGTGTGCTTGACTTAGATAGGCTTCATAGACGAGGACCCGGCTACTGGAAGCTAAACGCGTCCTTACCAGCGCGCAAGGCCTACAGAGACCGGATTAGCGAACTAGTTAAGCGGGCGTTGACGGGGGCCATCGTCAACAACAAGTGGTGGTTTGCTCTGAAAAGAGCGATTAGAATAGAATCGATTAGATTTAGTAAGGCTTTAGCAATAGAGAAAAATAGAGCAGAGGGAGAACTAGTTAGAAAATTAGACGAGGCGCTTAGCAAAGGCATTGCGACCGACGTGCTTGCGGCGAAATTGGCCCTTGACCAATTCTTCAATGCAAAGCACGAAGGCTGCGTTGTCAGAGCAAGGGTGCGTGCTCTCAGACACGAGGGGACGAAAGCCGTTCAATGGGCCCGAGTGGCGGAAGCGCGTCGTGGCAACAAAGCCACGATCCGGTCTTTGGTGGACCACGACGGGCGCATGCTACTCGATCCCGGGCAAATGTGTGAAGCTTTTCAGCGACACTTCGCTCAGCTGTTCGGGGGCAGCGGGGGGCCGGGTAGAGGCATGGACTTTAGTGTCTACCTCGACGGACTGCCGCGGCTCTCGGCCACTGAGGCGAAGTGTTGCGAAAAGCCGATAACAGCCGCTGAAGTACGGGAGGCAATGACTGGCTGCACAAGGGGTAAATCGCCTGGTTTGGATGGTCTGCCCTATGAACTTTACGTACAGATGCCAGACTTGTTCGGAGGCCTCTTGGCGGACGTCTACTGCAACTGGCAACAGAACGGGAGAATTCCCAGTTCTGTGAGCCGAGGAGCGGTGGCACTGCTGAGAAAGGATCCGAACAAGGGGGATAACATAGACAATTTCCGGCCCATAACTCTGCTAAACACAGAGTTTAAGATTTTGGCCAAGGTGCTAGCAAAGAGGTTGGCGCTTGTCGTTGGTGGTCTGGTGGGGGAGGCGCAGACATGCGCCATTCCCGACAGATCCATCCACGACAACCTCCACCTCATGCGATACATCGTAGAGAGGGTAGCTAGGGAACCTGGCACGGGTGGGTCCTTGATCAATTTAGATCAGTCGAAAGCTTTCGATAGGGTCGACCATCGTTACCTAGCGGCAGTCCTGAGGGCGGCTGGCTTTGGGCCCGTCTTCAGAGGCTGGATCGCTGCCATGCACAGCGACATCTGCTCTGTAGTGAGAGTGAACGGTCACCTGTCGGAACCGTTCAACATCATGCGCTCGGTCCGCCAAGGATGTCCCCTCTCGTCCCTCTTGTACGTATTGACTCTCGAGCCATTACTGCACAAACTGGAGACGTTGAGGGGAGTCCCGCGCGAACTAGGATGCGGAAGATCCGTGTCAGCATATGCGGACGATGTCACCGTAGTGGTGTCGAACGCCAAACACATCGAGGCGATCGGCACTACACTAAGAGAATACGAAGCGGTGACAGGAGCAATGATCAACCAGGAAAAGTCAGTGGGCCTGCAGCTCGGCACCTGGAGAGGCAGGTCCATGCCGTCCAACAGCGTCGTCGGACGCTGGACGGACGGACCGGTTAAATTGCTAGGGGTCTGGTTCGGTCCGGACCTCCAGACGGACAAAAACTGGGACGAGGTGACGAGCAGGGTGGCTTCTCTCACCCAGAAATGGGCGGAGAGGAAGCTATCCCTGAAAGGTCGAGCGGAGGTGGCTAACGCGTACATCGCGTCTGTCATCTGCTACCGCCTAACCGTCGTACCTTGTCCTAAGCCTCGCCTGACTGCGCTGGAGCGTTTGCTCTTTCGCTTTTTGTGGAAGGGACGTGCTCCGATGGTCAGGCGGTCCATCTGTTGTCAACACCCGCTACGTGGAGGGCTGGGCATGCCGTGGCTGATGATGCGCAGGCACGCGCTCAGGCTACGACATCTCCACCTCTTCCTCGACGGTGATCAGGTGTGGTCGCCGTTTGCTAGACGCGTTTTTCCCCAGCTCGTTTCCTTGACGGAGCTGCAGTCCTGGGTCAAGCGAAGACCGAGAGGGAGCGCCTGGAGACTGGAATGTCTTCAGGCGCTCACAGCCCTCGACCAATCGGGCAATGTGATCGGTGGAAACTCCACCTCGGCGTTCTATAGAGGATTAGTGGAGGGGAAGAGCGACGACGTACTTGGGGAAACTCTAGGCGTCGACGAAAATCAACTAGCCAATCTCTTCGGAAGAACTTTCGGGCCAGGGCCTATGGACAACTTCCAGAAATCTCTGGCCTGGCAGTGCTACCGAGGAGCCTTGCCAGTTCGGGATAAACTCTACAGGCATGGAGGTGCCGTCAGCCGGGCATGTCCGAGATGCGCGCAGGGCGACGAAACCGTCCTGCACGCACTCGTCCAGTGTCCGAAAATTGCTGACTTGTGGGTTTATGTCGAACACCTGCTGTCGCGTTTAGGACGGATCCAGCTATCATCTGAGTCTATCGTGAGGATTGCCCCGCCCTCCTCCTTTAGCCGGGAAGGGCAGGCAGTTTTTATCTGTCTGGTGGCCATGGCGAAAGAGATAGTATGGTGGACACGTTTGAAAGGGCTGAAGACGAGCACTTACCTCTTCGGTGATGCTCTGATTGCCTTTTTCAAATTTCATTTGAAAAGGAAAATCAGAGTAGAGAAGGAAGTGCTCTCTTCCCAGCATTTTGTTGAAAGATGGGTGAGAGAAGCAAGAATGGCCTGAGTGAATGGGCCGACTCTGAGTATATATCTGTAAACTAAAGGTGGAAAACTGGGAGAGGGCACTTGCCTTGGTGATCAGGGTCATTGTGGCTTTTTACTGGGCTTTCTCCACAAATGTCCCTCCGAAGTCTCCCCCCTATTGGGGAATTTTTCATTGTTATTTTCATTGTTATTTTTGTTACATCCTCTGTTTTTGTTTTTTTTACACGCAGAAATGCCCATTTGTACCGTCCTGCATTGTCCTGCACTGTCCTTAATGTCTACTTTATGTAAACCCTTGTGGTTAATAAAGAAATCATTATTATTATTATTATTATTATTATTATTATTATTATTATTGCGCTCTGGGTACAAATCCTTCCTTGGTCAGTCAAATAATGTACCGTTCAATCATTAGAGTCGATTTAATGAACTAACTCTTCACTCACCAAATGTTCGGCTTTCTTACCATGTTAGAAATGATTGTTATCATTATTTTGTTTTTGTAATAAGTTAGAGGAGCCAAAGCTATCATGGATATACTAAATGGATGGATCTGCGTAAAAATAAGTTTCGTGATGAAAGTCATAAATAACATTACCAAAGAGCTCCCTGAGAAGGCGCTTGTTATTTATGTTGTAGTAGATGGTAATTTGATGAAACTTAAATTTCAGATGCCATTATTAAACGAGCATTTAAGAGAAAGTCTTTCATACCTGATTTAGTGAATATTTTGCTAGTATGGATAAGCTCGTACAAAGCTGGTGATAGGCTCAGTCGGGATTTAAAATTCAGGCCTTATTTCAACGTGCTTATCAAGTATTTTATTAATTTGTGCTAAACATGTGTATATAATTTATGTATGGTTATATAAATGTACAGAGAAAATCGTTATAACGTCGGGTAGAATGCTTTGCGGTATTCATTCCACCTCTCTTCTCTCAGAGTTCAAATCCCACCGAAGTCAATTTTGCTTTCGAGGTCGATAAAAATAGTACCAGTCTAGTACTGGGGTCGATTCTTTTCCTATATCTCTTTCTCACGTCACACACACACACACACAGCCTCGGCGGACAGGATGGAGAAGGCGTTCCCACGGAGGACGGCAAGGGTGATGCGCTGGAAAAGCCACTCCAACTCGCGGGGTTCATACCTGCGGCTGGCCAGCTCAGCGCCTATGGTGGTGAGTAGGGAGGTAGCCCTAGAGCCGAGGACACCAGAAGTCTCCACTGCCAGGGATACAACCGTAAACCTGTCGGAGAGCGACCGGTATTTGAGGAGTTTGGCCTCCTCAGCCCGACGTGCAACAGAACCTGGGTTAGTCGCAGACTGCACCAGGTTGCGGCTGCAGAAAGTGTCGGTGCAAGTAGCATCCCAGACGAGGGGTTTGCCACCGTGGAACGGGAAGATGGTCATGCCATCTGGCCTTTTGCCGTCCCCTCGGTCCAGCCCCACCGACTCGAGCTGGGAAGGGAAGCCCGCAGCGTCCAAGCCATGCTTGAATCCACGGTGGATCCGCAGCGACATTGGTGTGGATCGCAGATATGGAGGCTGAGCCTCAAGGAAACGCCGATGCGCAGGCTATTGTTGTCTAGCTGGTGTGGAAGGCGGCCGGCACTGTGGCGACAAGAAAGCGGGTGGAGGCCGAAAGAATCCACGGTGGATCCGCAGCGACATTGGTGTGGATCGCAGATATGGAGGCTGAGCCTCAAGGAAACGCCGATGCGCAGGCTATTGTTGTCTAGCTGGGTGCCAGTGGAGAAGGAGGGCAAGGTATGGAGCCAGACTGTGTTTTATAATAATAGCAGGCTCTGGCTGACTGGACCAGCAAAAGCCCCCCAATATACAAATGCTCAACGTAATTGGGACGTCATCAAGTGCAGGTCTACCTTCAGTCGGATCGAGTCACGCTTGGACCAACACCGCCTTGCCTGTTTCAGCTCCGCCTTGCAGTCAAACAGCAGTAGCTGGCTCAATTCGGTGCCCTCTTCATCAACAGGTACCCTTCTTGATGGCGGGTGCACTCGCATCGGAGTGGCTCAACACCTCGGCCTCCGCGTTTATGAGCCACATAAATGCCGTCGTGAAGCTGTCGTCGTCTGCACCCACTGTCATGCCGCAAGAGTGCCGATCGCACCCCCCCCCCCCCCCCCAACATGCTGCTCTCAACGACATAATGAAAATGAGCCGCGAGGCAGCCTGCTTCCCTTCACAACTGGAGCCAACAAACCTCAGGGAGACGGCAAGGAGGTAAATCCCTCATTTGGGATGCGACATGCTGTGACACGTTCTCCACCACCAACTTAGTCGCCTCGGCCACAAAACCTGGTACCGTGGTCCGCAAGGCAGAAGATAGGAAGACAAGCAAATACTGGGGCATGTCCGGCCGCTTCCTCTTTTTATCGATCGCCGTTGAAACCTCAGGCGTCGTCGGACCCCGGCCAGCTGACCTCCTCCATAAAATCAGATCTATAGTAGTCCGTATTAGGAAGGAGTGTTGTGAGGTGGGGTTACAGCTGCAGCGAGTGTCGCTGGCCATTGTCCTCGGAAATGTCTCTGCCATTTTATTCGCGGGGCGCAGCCAGAACACCACTCTGACATAGGTGTAGTGTCTATCACCTTCTCCTCTTCCCCTTTTCTTTCTTACTTTATCTCATAGTCATTGCTCTTCCCATCCTTTTCCTATCATTTATGGCATTTATATTCCTTTCCAATGCTGCTTTCTTTTTCTGTGTTTGACTTATTTATAATTTTATACTTATTTCATGTTTTTCAAATAATTATTTATTAATTGTATTATTTGTATTAATATATGTATTAATATGTATTCATTGTATAATGCCCTTGTCCCTACCTTCATTATCTTTTACGTAACTTTCTCTGTTCGGCGACATGTATTGTAACTTTAATGTTTACTCTATTCTATGTGCAAGATAGTGTGGCCAATAAGGAAATCATTTTAACAAATACATAAATAAAGGTTTCTTATATTAATAATAATTGTTTCTACTTTTGGCACAAGGCCAGCATATCCCAGTGCATTACTGGTACTTTATTTTATCGACCCCGTAAGGATGAAAGGCAAAGTTAACCTCAGCGGGATTTGAACTCAGACCATAAAGGGCCGTAACTCTTTGCTGCAAAGCATGGCGTCCGACTCTCTACCGATACTGCCAATCCACCGCACCAACAAACATAAATAATAAATTACTTTTTCCGTTACAAGAATTATAAATCAAAGGAAAAATATATCTTTTTTTATATGATCTAGCTTGTTGGTCTGGATACAACATGACCAAACTGTTAAAATGTTAGACTCGTAATCACGATGTGTGGCACCTTGAGCAAGTTCTATTTACCATAAACTAGAAGTGACCCAAATCTTGAGTGTGAAATTGGGTTGACAGGAAATATTTGGAAGCCCGTCGGTTGGATCGTGCCTGTAATTTGTGAAATTATGCCACACCGAATCTTCCTGGAAATTACGCTCAGGTACAAGCGCCTCTGGAATACACAGCCGTTAATTGAATGAAGAAAGTGACGGAGGTCCATTTGCTTACTAGTAATATTCGCAATATTACAAATTTTAACTGTTGTCATAAACACAAGAAACAAAGTCGATCAAAGCCGCATTGTATTGCAGAAATGTGAACCACTATCTATAATCGACAGCCCCAAGCTGATAAAGCTTGATAGCAACTAAAAAAAAAAGAAAAAGGCGTATAAGTGATTGCTCAGTCTACTAGAAATAGCAGCGAAAAATCCTTCAACTCACATTATAACGTCTTAGACAAGGCAGGGTACATTAAATAATATCTTAAAACAAAACGATGTGGTCATGGGAGGAAAGCATATGATCATAATCCAGCAGGATCTGTCTAAACCTGGAATTCAACAGTATTAAGTTTTAAAATCAATGTTCCAAGTATAATATAGTAGTTAAAGGGAGAGTACTTCTCTAAAGGGAGGTAACTTGCAATAATTGTTATTTCTTTAAGGGAATATGGTTAAATCTTAATTATTCCTGATTATTGACTGACTTTAAAATGTCATTTATATTAGGCCTCTGTTTTATATATACGTTAAATGACGCTGACAATGACTGTAATATATTAACAGTTGTATAAATAAGGCCACAAATTGTTTATAATTCTCACAGATTGAAAATATAAACACAAATAATATATAAACACAAATATAAACATAAAATATAAACACAAATAATATATAGAATTAATTATTGCTAGGAAGCTTATAAATATAATAGACAAAAATATATAATCAAAGCTAGAGAGATAAAAAATTCAAAACATCAATTCACCACCAAGTGCGTCAATGGGGCACACACCACATGGCTCATCAGAAATTTTTGAGGCAAGCCAACACACTCGTGAAACCAGGTCGAAAACGAGCAGATGGATAGAGAGAGAGAGAGAGAGAGAGAGAGAGAGAGAGAGAGAGAGAGAGAGAGAGAGAGAGAGAGAGAGAGAGAGAGTCGATATGAAAGCGTGGTGGGACACCAAATCGAGCAAAACAGGTAAAGGGGGGTCACAGCAGGACAGTCTATCGACTCTCGTCAAAACTCAATTGAAATTAGAAAAATAAATGTATGCATGTATTAATTACACACGCATATAGATATTTTCTTAGGCTAAAAACAGAAGTGATACCCCAATAACGTGCCGCATCTCAAACCGTAGCAAATACAGAAAGTTACGCTTTAAAAGGCGATTGGGAGTGTAAATCTCTGGCCAAATTAAGAGTAAAATATTTAATACACGCGGGTTAATTAGTTATTTCAAAACTAATATCAATTCCACGTGTTAAGAACTCAATTAATTAAAAAAAATAAGTGTATGCATGTTATTATATACACATGCTTATATATATTTTCTTAGGCTAAAAACAGAGAAATGACAACAAAAAAACCTCCATATTTCATAACAGTAATAAATACGGAAAGTCATGTTTATAAGGTACCTGGAAATAAATACCTCTGGCCAAATCAAGAGTAAAATATTTAATACAATAACAGAGATAGCTTAAAGCTAAACTCCGACTGGTAACCATCTCACTCAACAAACATTAGGTTATATGTTAGTATAAACCCAATTTAAGTGTTTGGGGTGCTAACTATATGTATTTTGTGGAAAGCCAGTTGTATTATTTTATGAGATATAATTAAAGTTAAAATATATCTCTCTTTCCAAACAATTGTTTCATTATAAATTTTCTACAAATTGGGAGAATGTTTCCAGTTTATGTAGAAGCCTAACATATATTCATGTAAGAATATATTTAGGTGGGCACTTATAAATCTTCAGTGGAAGCCCATTAAACTTTGATATAATAAAAAATTCTTACCGCAGTTAAAAATCGTGTCTGCTAAGCTGCTCCTTCACGCATTGAATGACCGCCAAATTTGAAATTCCAGCAGTCTTTTGACTGAGGAAGTATCATAGCGTCACTAAGCGGGAAAGGGAGACAACCACGATTCACGAGAAAATAAAATAATAAACACGTGGGTTAATTAGTTTTTTCAAAAACATTATCAATCCAACGTGTTAAGAACTCATATATATATATCGGTCGTAAGGTGTAGCAAATGGCGAAATGTTGAGTGAAATCGTATGGAACATGTGAGAGGTGTAAAAAATCGTATTTTGAAGAGTTAAACGGCTGCCACGCCGTCCCTGACCAAAAAATGCAAAGTGTAAAGTTACTATAAGATGTGCAATGATAGGTTCTATCGTAGTATAAAAGTTGAACCAAATAAACTGATTTATGTGTAAGGTGGAGCCGAAGTTTCGAATTTGAACGAAATCGGTTGAAAAATGTGGAAGCTAGAGCCGAAAAGGCGGAAATTTGAGCGAGAGGTGGTATTTTCGAATATTTAAGCGGCTGCCACGCCGTTCCTGAACAAAAAATCCAAACTGTAAAGCCACTTTAAGACGTTAAATAATCAGATCTAGCGTAGTGTAAAATTTGAACAAAGTACGTTGATTAATGTGGGAGCTAGAGCCTAAAAAGTGGAAATTTGAGTCTAAAAGTGGTATTTTTTAATATTTAAGCGGCTGCCACGCCGTCCCTGAACAACAAATGCAAAATATATAGCTATTACAGGATGTGCAATGATCAATTATATTTTGCTTTAAAATTTGAACGAAATCGGTGGCAAAATGTGGGAGCTAGAGCCAAATATCTTATTTTTCGATACCTAAAAAAAGGTGATACGCTGATATATAGAAAACACTCCCCGATGACTAATCTATGAGCCTGTAAAGTTTCATGAAAATCGGTCGTAAGATGTAGGCCCCTATAGATAATACACAGACACACAGACACACACACATACTTAAT
>OZ024741.1:90679975-90689975 GCA_964016885.1 Eledone cirrhosa
CATCTAAATGTTGTGAGAGTGTAACATCAGCCGGTTTCTCGATTGCCTGTGCTACTTTCGTGTCATCAGCATAACCAATGAGGGAGATTGTCCGTATTACAGAGGGCATGTCTCAGAGAGCCACCACAAACAGTAAGGGTGCTTGTTATTGATGTTTCCTTTGAGAGGGCCGCGTTGGCTGCAACAATCTGACTTCTGTCTTTTAAGAAGTCATGAAACCATTCACCTAGTTTTCCAGTTATGCCAAAGATACGTGACCAACCTTGTTGAAGGCCTTGGCAGAGTTAAGATATATCACATCCACGTTCGAATGGACTAACAGCTGTTTGATCCAGTCATAATACTGTAAGAGCTGCGTAAGGCAACTTGTACCCTGGCGAAAGCCATGCTGGGTGTCAGTTAGGAGACCATTTTTCTCTAGAAATGTAATCAGTTTCTTTCTGATGATTCGTTCCATGACTTTACAGGTATGTGAGGTCAGGGAGACATCTGCTCTACCTTTTTTCTTTGTGTATTATGTTCTGCCTTCTTTTAGTTTTCGAGTAGTTTACCACTTGCAAGGGCTCTTTGGAAGAGGATCTGCAGTAGTTTTGCTTATGTTCGCTTGCATGGTTTTAGGAAGATTGCTGGGAAAGCATCAGTGCCAGCAGCCGAATTTGGTCTCATTAATGATTGATATTACAACTTTCTGCTTTATATCTTTATGGTTGATGGTTGCCATTTCTCTGTGTAATACAGTGGTGTTAAATAACTCATCTGGCTTATTTATTTGCATGTGTCTCATTGGAAGTGTGAAAACACTTTTTTGTTGCTCGTTCATTATTTTCCTTATTCCTAGGGATTTGCGGTCAGTGATCCACTTTTATGGGAACATTGACCCTATTCCGTCATGTACCGGGGCGGTGTCTTTTACAAATTTAAAGGAGGCCTTAAGGTTTTTCTTTATTTTTTCTGTCTCTTTCTGCCCTCTTCTTTTCATAGGAGGGTTCATTTTCAATTTCAAACAGTGCCTGCTCCAAACAGAATTCCTTCTTGCTATTTACTTGTATATGTAGCTGATTTGAGATCTTTGTTCTCCTTCTCAAAGATTTTCCTGTCTCTGGGAATAATATGTACTTTCCGGGGCAAACTTAGAGCGTATGGCTTGTATTATTTTAATGAATTGATGAAGCTGCAAGTTGATAGACTGTCTCTCCAGTTTTGCTTCAGGATCTCACCCTGAATCTTTTTCCAGTTAGCTTTCTGGAAGTTGAAGCTGGATAGAGACCGAGTGCTTCCTGTCGGCTGCATATCTACAGTCTTTCTCGGACTATAAAATACTAGTTCTACTATGTTATGGTCCGAGAAAATCGTTGATGTCACTCTCATATTGTGGATGAGCTCCTTGTTATTTGTGAAGCAGAGATCCAGGATATTCTCAGCTCTGGTTGGATGCAGTACCATTTGTTCCCTGAAAAGTTTGTTTGTAAGATCCAACAAGGATTCTGTCTGCTTTTGTTCAGGCGCCATCATTCCTGAGAGGGGCTGGCCTACGGGCCATTTGACTTTGAGGAGGTTAAAATCTCTCAGCAGCAGGATGTCGAGACTCTGATACAAATTGATTAGCACTTCTTCAATCCTTCCGAAGCTATCTTCAAACTTGTCTTCATGTCTGGGAGCATCTGGTGGTCGATATGTGACATATTACCATTTTGAGTGGCTTTACGTGTATTATTAGACCTAGTTGGAATGTGAGAACAGTACTAATGGTGTGACACCATCATGGATGTACAAAGCAACTCCACTATGAGTTCTCACCCCCCTGTCAGTACGAAATACAACATACTTTGGTATGTGTATTTCCACATTTGCTATGCTAGCTGTCAGGTGAGTTTCAGTTAGTGCCTTGCAAATTGTTTGATTGCTTGTGGTTAGGTCACTTACCTAGGGGATCTTACTCATGTTGATCAGTTTTACCAGGCCCCTGTCATTTGGTAGTAGCACTGGTGTGAGATTTGGAGTGTCAGTGGTGGCCGCTGATATGATATTTGCGTGGATATCAATGGTGGCCACTCTGTGTCCTTTATTTGTGGTGGTCGAGAATATTGGTGTAACTGACTTTGGCTTTGTATCTGATGTGGCCAAGTCAGCTGTATTGCTTCTGCATACTGTCCCCTCTTCATCGGGGCAGTATGTGCAACCATAGCATACTTCCTGGGCAGTGACCCTGTGTGCTGTGTTGTTTACCCATCTTGACTTTGGCTGGAATATTTGAATCTGGGGTATGCAAAACTGCAGCCTGTCACAGCTATCCCGTTACCAGCAGGTCACGTTCTTGTAGAATTTAAAGAGTACTTGGGCTTTTTTATTTCCTGGGTTTCTGTGTTTCCTAGTTTTAGTCTTCTTTGCCTTAACATTTATCTACTGGTATCTTCTTGCCTGTTTATTTTCATTTATGGGGGGTCCCCCCAGGGGTTCTTTTTTTTACCTTTGCCACATTCCAGTATTTCATTTTCTTTTATTTCACTGATTTTGTCTGCGTCGCAGGCCATCTCACTTTCAGCGGCTCTCAGATCATTCCAGGCATCACTGTGTCCTTAAGGGCTCGTATTATTATTTTTTTTGTCTTTTTGTCTTTTTTTGTCTCAAGGGCGGTGGATTGGCAGTATCGGTAGAGAGTCGGACACCATGCTTTGAAGCATAGAGTTACGTCCCTTTATGATCTGAGTTCAAATGCCGCCGAGGTTAACTTTGCCTTTCATCCTTACGGGGTCGATAAAATAAAGTACCAGTAATGTACTGGGTAATTGCTGGCCTTGTGCCTAAAATAGAAACAATTATTATTTTTTTTGTCTTTTTCTTTCGTCTCCTCTGTGAAGGTATGGCTCAGCAGATCCATGTGTGGCCTAATGAACGTATAGGCGTGATTAAATTTGTACGTTTTTTGCTTAATCTGTGCCAATGTTCTCAAAAAGCCACAGCTTTTATGGATCTCCTTGATTAGCTTGTTTGACGGTGAACCACCGGCCAAGCTCCAAAATCACTGAAAATAATGAAAGAAAAAATAAAATAGAAATAAAACATTATTTACTTAAAGAAAAATCATCACAATGTATCGAACTTGGAGTAAATTAAATTATGAAAATATTACTTACTTGATGTTGATTCAAAATAATTACCATGAGGGGAAGATATATTTCAGAAATGTATCATATGAATAAAATACAGAAAAATACAGGCCGTACTTTCAAAATTCAGATCTTACATTAATGTGTATACTTTTACTTTACAATGCCGTGAAACTGGTTTTGAAACAAGGAGATAAGAGTTTTAAAGATTTTCGCAAGCGTAGAAAATAGCGACCACCGGTGACCAGCTTATTGTATATATATATATATATATAATAGAAGCTTTCACCGTATTTTTTGACTAAAGAAATTTTAGCCTGATAGTGGGGTTTAGAATACTCAGAGAAATGCAAAAAGATGAGTATTGACGTACATGGGAGTCGAACCCACATTATTTCTCTGAGGAACTGGAATTCCAGTCCCTCGGAGAAATAACAACACAACCAGGAGCTGGACATATCGATGTATTGACGGAGTAAAACACACTTCAACAACATGTGTACCTGTCTCTCCCACACCAATTCGGATATATATATATATATATATATAATATATATATATATTATATATATAGTAATAATAATAAATTTGAAGACTAAAATCCAAAGAGGGCTCGATAAGGATAAATATATATCAAATATATAAGAACCGTAGAGCAAATATTTATTAAAATAACAGATTAAAGTTTAAGCAAAGAATCGCTGCTTTCACCCTTAACGGGATCTTCTGAAACTAGTTAGTTTCAGAATATCCCGTTAAGGGTGAAAGCAGCGATTCTTTGCTTAAACTTTAATATGTTATTTTAATAAATATTATATATATATATATATATATATATATATATATATATATATATAGGGCGGTGCCCCAGCATGGCCTCAGCCGGAAGGCTGAAACAGGTAAAAGAATAGGAACCAGTAAGACCTCGACGGCTAATTCTGGACTAAATGAAAATTTATCCTGGTATATAAATAGCCGAGCTTCTCAAGGGATAATTCCATATATGGTCAAAGTGATTGTCACAAGGATTGGTCACAAGTTAGTAGTAATTCTGTGATGACAAATTAGTGGGGGAGAGGGTGGCTAAACCTGCCAGTAGGAGAAAAAGGGGAGGGGGTGGAGTAGACCAAATCATGCGTTGGTAGTGCCGGCTACAGCTGGGCATGAGGTCAAAGAAGATACTAGGGAGGGGGGGGGAAGTGAAACGGTAAGTAGAACAATGAAGGGTAAAAATATATATATGAAAAAAAATACTGAGAGTGATAAAAAGCGAATAAATGTAAAGAAAAAAATATAAGCAATTTCTACGACCTAAGTCTCTAGCTATTGCTAGGCTAGATAAATAAATAAATAAATAAATAAATAAATAAAGAAAGAAAGAAAGAAAGAAAGAAAGAAAGAAAGAAATAAGGAAATAAAGAAATAAAAAAATAAAAAAATAAATAAATAAACTAGGTGGGACGGAATAGGAAAGGACCCTTTTAAGAGGTATAAGTACGTATATCATACGGTGACGGGTCAACAATGGGGGCCAAAATACTAAAGAAACTACCACGGAAATTAATAAAGGTTTCTACCCCGGGCACAAGGCCAGTAACCACCCAGTGCAGAAAAGTAAACTAGTACGAGAATGATTCTGAGTCCCGAAAAAAATATACTAATGCTAACTCTAATGGTACCGCCATGCTACAAAAGTTCTTATACAAGCTACATGAAAGTTCGTACGAGGTAAAAGTAGAATACGGAAAAATAAATTCAGAATCCACCCCGCCCAAAAGAAAAGAGAAGAAAGAAATACTGAAACGAGAAATTAAGGCATAGGTGCCACTAAGAAATATAGAAGGCACGGAAAAAAGGGGGAGCGGTCGGATAAGGGGGCAAGTATCCGAGGTCTCGTTTATCCTCCATATTGCTGAACCATGAGATTACTTCCTGGGTGTTGATCCATAGGCAAAGTCGGGCGTGTTGCTTGAGTTTTGCTATCACGCGGTCTAGGATTTTTTTGCTGATTCTCCCTATGTCGGACTTCGTTGGGTTAATAAGCCTGATAGAGGGTTTACGGTCAAAATCGGATAAGTGGTCCTTCAGTGTGAAGTAGGGTGTCCGTGGGTCTAGGGGTTCCGTGCGGTCGGCGACCCCGAGGTTGGAGGTAATTTGTTGTCCATCTCGATTTCTGTTCTCGTTGCATGAGTGGTTGGCCTTTTTATAGTGGTTGGCCTTTTTATAGGTGGAGTTTAGGCTGCTCCTGATCAGTGTGTGGTATCTGTCATGGTTGACAAAGTATAGGTTCCCAGTTTTATCCGAATGCACCATGATGTCATTGGTGTTATTATACTCTGTTAAGTTGCTACGGAGTTTTTGTAGGAATCGGTTGCGTCTGGGTTTGAATTTAATGTTCTTGACCAGTTGGAAGAGGTCATTCTCGAAGGGATACCAACATAGACATACCTTCCGAAACCCGGCCCGGCGTCACGCCACCACACTTTCGGGCCACATATGGGACCTCAAGGACAACAACATCACCTATGATCTCACTTGGAGATTACTGTCCAGAGCCAACTCTTACACGGGAGGACGCCGTCCGTGCAATTTATGCTCGGAGGAAACTTTACAAATGCTGTTTTCGACGGACCAACTCCTAAACAAGAAAGATGAACTGGTTACTGCATGTAAACATAGATTGCGTAGGACTTACCTCGCCCTCAAACCCCATAATGACCCGGGAGGGGGGTAGACTAGGGCTATAACACCCCACTTGCCGATTTTGTAATGGGTAACCCCTGCTTGCCAAGGGAGACGTAAGATCTTCTTTTTATTCTTTTATCGCTTCCTCTATATTTCCTTCTTCCCCCATCCCTCCCTAGTCCTTCTACCCCAGTTCTTTTTCTTTGTCGGCGTATTTTTCTCGCCCACCCGAGGCAGCCCTTTGGCCCCTTGTAGCCTCAGTACCCCCACCCCTCCCCTATTCTATGATAGATTTGGCGGACTCTGCTTTTTATAGCAGTTGTGTTAGACCTCGGATACTTGCCCCCTTATCCGACCGCTCTCCCTTTTTTCCGTGCCTTCTATATTTCTTAGTGGCACCTATGCCTTAATTTCTCGTTTCAGTATTTCTTTCTTCTCTTTTCTTTTGGGCGGGGTGGATTCTGAATTTATTTTTCCGTATTCTACTTTTACCTCGTACGAACTTTCATGTGGCTTGTATAAGAACTTTTGTAGCGTGTCGGTACCATTAGAGTTAGCATTAGTATATTTTTTTCGGGACTCAGAATCATTCTCGTACTAGTTTATTTTTCTGCACTGGTTGGTTGCTGGCCTTGTGCCCGGGGTAGAAACCTTTATTAATTTTCGTGGTAGTTTCTTTAGTATTTTGGCCCCCATTGTTGACCCGTCACCGTATGATATACGTACTTATACCTCTTAAAAGGGTCCTTTCCTATTCCGTCCCACCTAGTTTATTTACTTATTTTTTTATTTTTTTATTTATTTCTTTATTTCCTTATTTCTTTCTTTCTTTCTTTCTTTCTTTCTTTCTTTCTTTATTTATTTATTTATTTATTTATTTATTTATCTAGCCTAGCAATAGCTAGAGACTTAGGTCGTAGAAATTGCTTATATTTTTTTCTTTACATTTATTCGCTTTTTATCACTCTCAGTATTTTTTTCATATATATATTTTTACCCTTCATTGTTCTACTTACCGTTTCGACTTCCTCCCCCTCCCCCTCCCTAGTATCTTCTTTGACCTCATGCCCAGCTGTAGCCGGCACTACCAACGCATGATTGGGTCTACTCCACCCCTCCCTTTTTCTCCTACTGGCAGGTTTAGCCACCCTCTCCCCCACTAATTTGCCATCACAGAATTACTACTAACTTATGACCAATCCTTGTGACAATCACTTTGACCATATATGGAATTACCCCTTGAGAAGCTCGGCTATTTATATACCAGGATAAATTTTCATTTAGTCCAGAATTAGCCGTCGAAACGGCTTGAGCTCAGCCGTCGGGGTCTTACTGGTTCCTATTACCCACTCTACTACCCTAAGTATTGAGTACTTTGGTGCGTTATGGTCCACCTGGTTCCTTACCACATTTCCTTCGTTATATATATATATATATATATATATATATATATATAACTATTTCAGTATATATATATATACATATATATATATATACATATATATATATATTATATATATATATATATATATATATATATATATATATATATATATATATATATATATATATATATATATATATATATATAACTATTTCAGTAGCAGCTGAATCTTCACACAGTTGAGATCTTTATAGACCATAGATCATTGCTTCCCAACCAGGGGGCCATGGCCCACCAGTGGGCCATAGCAAATTATTGGGGGAGCCACTGGAATTAACTAAAAATCACAAAATTTCATACATAAAAAAGAAGAGTAGTTTCCTAACATAATTTTTTCTTTTTCTTGCTTCAAATTTTTATATTTAACTTTTTATCAACTTTCTACCTTTTCTAATTATGATTTTACTTCACTTGATAGTTATTTAAATCTGGATATAACAATTTATGTTTTAGTAAAGAAACTTATTTTTATAACAGGATATATATTATTTATTTTAGTAAATTTCTCATTGACAAAATTACTCTGACTATTTTGAAGTACTTTTCATTATTTATTTTAGTAAATTTATCATTTAAAACTGGATATAGAAACTTTTTTTTATTTATTTTAGTGAATTTCTCAATGTCAGAAAAACAGAAAAAAAGAAAGTATGATGATACATATCTTCAAATGGGATTTGTTTGCATGCAAAAGAACAATATTGATTTGCCTCAATGTGTAACTTGTTTCAAGGTACTGACTATGAGGCCTTCTAAGCTCAAATTACATCTTTCAAAATGTCACTCTAACTACTTGGAAAAGATGAATCTTTTTTTAAAAGGAAATCAGATGGTTTAAAAAAATCAAAAGCTTGATGTAAGTGGTACTATTCATGAGACCAAGGCCACTATTGTTGAAGCTTCCTATTGTGTTGATTATCTGATTGCTCAACAAAAGAAGGCACATTCGATTGCTGAGGAACTGATTTTGCCTTGTGCCAAAGAGATGGTGAAACTTGTTGTTGGAGAAAGTGCTTCAAAGAAGTTAAATGATATATCCTTGTCAAATAACACGATAAAACGAAGGATAAATGATATATCGGAAGATTTGAAGGATCAAATCGTTGAGCAAATTAAGGATTCACCATGGTTTGCATTGCAGCTTGATGAATCAACTGATGTTTCCATGTGTTATCAACCCATAGTCTTCTGTCGCTATTTGTTTAATGGTCATATGAAAGAAGAGTTTCTTTACTGTCATTCGCTGGAGGGCACAACAAAAGCTGTCATGGAATCAATTTCTACATTTATTGACAAGCAAGGAATTCTTTGGCAACGTCTCATAGGCATAACAACAGATGGAGCACCAGCAATGCTTGGATCAAGATAAAGCACCACAAGTAGTAGGAGTACATTGCTTCATACACAGGGAAGCCCTTGCATCAAAATCATTGCCTCAAAAATTAAATAATTTCTTCAAAGACATTGTCAAAATTGTAAATTTTATCAAATCATCAGCTCTGAATACTCGTTTGTTCAAACAACTTTGTGATGACCTGGGAACAAAGCATACAAATCTTCTTTACTACACAGCTGTCCGTTGGTTGTCAGCTGGTCAATTTTTGGAAAGGTTTTTCTCGCTTAGCAATGTGGTGAAAAAGTTTGTTGAAGAGCAAAAGAAGCAAGATATTCTGGAAACATTTCAACATGATCAATTTGACCTTCTTGCTTATCTTGTTGACATTTTCGACATACTCAATAGTTTGAATTTAAAGTTGCAAGGGAAAATTTGCAATATTCTGTCACATACAGATACTATCCGTGCTTTTCTAGGAAAATTAGTATTATACAAGCAAAAGGTTCACCAAGGTAATGTTATAATGTTTCCAAAAATGACATCTATTCTAAATGGAGAGCAACTCCCAATGACCACAGAACTTGAAATAACAGAGCATCTGTCACAACTTGAGGATGAGTTTCAGAGGTACTTCCCAGTTCTAAGTTAACAAAATCTTGAGTTGACAAGAAATTCCTTTCTTTGTGATGTGGGAGTTGTACCAGAAGCTGCTCAAGAAGAATTCCTTGAACTAATTAATGACTCAACAGCAAAGAATTTGTTTAAGACAGAAGAATTGAATGAATTCTGGTGTTCTATGAAAGTGTCCTACTCAAGAATAACTGACATGGCGATCTATGTGTTGCTGCCATTTTCATCTACTTATCTATGTGAGAGCGGGTTCTCTGCTATGTTAGGAAATCAAAGGCAAGAAACAAATTGGCAGTTGAAGATGACTTGAGGTGTGCTCTTACCTCTATTCTTCCAAGATTCCAGAAACTAGTTGAAAACAAACAATTACAGAAATCTCATTAATTTGTTCTTTGAAATTAAATAATGTTCTTATTTTAATGTTTTTTGTTGAAAAAGGGTTTATAATAAATTTTAAATGATTTGATTGAAATAAAAAGACATGCCGAAATTATTTCTACATAAAAAAATTATATCAAAAATTATATCAAAAATTTATTTTTGGGAAGGCCATACTGTTTTGCTATATCATTAAGGTGGAATTTATTATAAAAGTTTGGGAACCGCTGCCATAGATCAAACGCGTTTTGTGACTATAACCCAATTCTAATGCTTATGCTATTGTGTCTTTATGTGCCTGTGAAATTATACCCTTAACTACATCTGCAGCCTACTGTATTTAAAACCGTCACGGTCCTTGTAAACACGTGTTTTCCTGGTTTTCGTTGTTATTGACTTTTGTATGAAATCCACGTGTTG
>OZ024741.1:90694975-90717475 GCA_964016885.1 Eledone cirrhosa
GTGAGTGGAAGTGCGAGGAAGAGGTCAGTCGAGAGAAAACGTGTAACTGACAGAGAGGGTGAAGAAGGTAAGAGAAACAGAGAGAACGAGGGAGCAGTAAGAGAGAAAGAGAGAAACAGATAATCGCAGTTTAGTTAAATCATATATGAAAAACTATATACATACACACATACACAAACATACATACAGAGGAGAGAGAGGGAGAGATGAAGAGAGAGAGAGATGAGAGAGAGAGAGATGAGAGAGATGAGAGAGAGAGAGAAGAGAGAGAGAGAGAGAAAGGCACATATACACACACATATATATATTATATATATACAATTCTTCGGTCTAAAATCCTTAGGGAGAATGAGTCCCCAAGTTGAAAACATCTATATATATATATATATACATATATATAAATCTATATATACACATGTACATGTACACACATACACACACTCCAGGTATATATATATATATTGAGTGAGTGTGAAAGACCAAAGGTCTTTGGATGTGTATATTTCGCAAAGTACTTTATATCTTTTATTGGAGAAGATAAGAACGGTCACTTTCATACATTCACAATAATCTAAAAATTCAATTATAACATTCTGTATTAACATTTGGTATTACTGCATACTGTCAGTAATATATACACTATATATACACTATAATTAGTAAAAAATACACATTTTTCCAAAAAATTTGATTACACTGATTTGTTTTCACTTACGTATTTTTTTAAAATGTTATATATTCATTATAAATTTAAATGATAGCATTCTATATATGGGTGGGACCCCTTTTACTCCTGGCAACCAATACGTTTAGAGCCAGTTCGCCACTGTATACATACATACAAATAAACAAACAAACTACATACCTGCACGCACAAACACTTGTAAAGATAATAGATATGATTAAGTCTGGAATAGCGAGAATATTTAAGAAACGAGCTTACACTCTACATATGTGTGTGTGTGTGTGTGTGTGTGTGTGTGTGTGTGTGTGTGTGTGTGTGTGTGTGTGTGTGTGTGTGTGTGTGTGTGTGTGTGTGTGTGTGTGTGTGTGTGTGTGTGTGTTTGTGTGTGTGTGTGTGTACAAGAATATATACATATATATATATATAATCTCGGGTACTTTACCCGCCCTAGATATATATATAATAGTAGAACACTGGGGGGTTACATCCGTAGTAATAGAGCACTCAGTCCATGGGACGAGTTTAGTAGAAGTATTTCCACAACAGTTAGTTCACCATACTGAGAACAAATGTTTCACCTTATTCGGATCCCCAGCTCGGTCTAAATGAAAACTAATGTAGGAAACATTTTTTTAGCTCTCTTAGATAGACACTTCCCCATAGGTCACAAATACCGCTCCATCTTTAACAGACACAGGATGAAACTAAGATACTGCTGTGCTAAGGATATGAAGGCTCACATAACCAACAGCCCTAAGAGCAGCACCCCACCAGGATGCTCTTGCCGAAAGCTTGAAGCCTGCCCCCTTCAACAACAATGCAATACACCCGCTGTAATTTACGAAGCTGTGGTCACTTCCAACCGACCAAAATACAACAGGAGGTTAAATCCTATTTAGGTATGGCGGAGGGCCGGTTTCAGGAACGCTTCCTGAACCATCAATCGACCTTCAGATACCCGGACAAACGATCGTCCACGAAACTCGCGAGCTACGTATGGTCCCTCAAAGACTGAGGCGTCGATTACTCCATCCAATGGAAAGCTATCACTAAGTCTACAGCCATACGCAACGGAGAATCCGTCTTGTGGGCTGTGCATTGAAGAAAGGATCAATATCCTGAGAGATAACGTAATAGCGATTGCCCAAATTCAAAGATTGAATTTTTCTCACGTTGTCCACACGTCTGGAAATACCTATTACATAATTACAATGCTCCAGATTGACTAACATCAACAATCCATAATATTCTGATAACACGAATAATTTATTCCGGGTATCCACATTTATCTCCCTCACATCGATCTATTATGGGTTACCTCCCCCAGGAGAAATGACTGTTTCTGCACATGCGTATTCGTACAGTTGTGTTTCCTTTCCGTACAACTTCATGTAGACCGAGCTGAGGATCCGAATAAGGTGAAACATTTGTTCTCAGTATGGTGAACTAACTGTTGTGGAACTACTTCTATATATATAATATAATATATTATATATATATATATATATAGAGAGAGAGAGAGAGAGAGCGAGAGAGAGAGAGAGGGAGAGAGAGAGAGGAGAGAGAGAGAGAGAGAGAGAGAGAGAGAGAGAGAGAGAGAGAGAGAGAGAGAGAGAGAGAGAGATGTATATGAAAACATATAAACAAAATAATACGTTTGTATACAATAAACATATGGGTGGCAAAGAAAAATATTTCCTCGTAACGGAACGAAAACAATTTTATTTTTCTCTAAATATAGTATAGAATTGTCAGTATGTTTTGAGAATGTCAGGCACCACTGTTTCAAGATTTCTTAATCTTTCGTCAGTGACACTCACTAAGAACGCACTGGTATACAATAGACTATAGTCAATATAGAATTGTGTGTGATGATTACTTTCTGGATATGCTCATTTATATAGCAAATAGAAAACATCGATGGAAATGGTCATTTGCATATAGTGCGATCTTTGCTGGTTATATTGTCTGACATTCTCAAAACATACTGGCAACTCTATAATATATTTTTGCCAGCATAGTGGAATGGAGCAATGTGAAATATAGTATCTTGCTCAAGTAATCGACACACCACCGGGAATCAAATTCCCGACCTGGCAATTGTAAATCGAACAGCCCAGCCATTACGTCATTGGGTTCCAGAGACTGTAATGCATTGGGGTAAAACCAGCTTCAAGGAGCACAACGCTCTCCTCGTTACTGACAGGCATCCAAACCTTAAGTCAACGTAGAAGATTCTACGGCGTTACTCAACTGGTTGCCATTTGCAGCAAAAATTCCATCAAATTGTAATTTAACGTCTTCCAATGAGTGGGGCACATTATATAAAATATCATGGATATCTTTATATTTGAAAACAAACAAATAAACAAAAATGACAGACAGGCAACGCTGAGCTGAATGTGATTATAAAACTGCTTATTCAGAGTTGATCTCCGTTAATCATCAACAACAAAAATATTCGCAGTTGAACGAAATGACACAACCCGAACGGAAAATGTGTTTCAGATTGTGCTCGCTAGAAACTGAAGCTAGAAAACAACCGGTGTATTTTTGTAAATATAATAAAAGGCCGAAAGTAGAGTGACCAGGTACACAGACAAGTGAGATTATTGCGGCTGTTTCCCCGCTTGAACATCTGAAAGTTGATGCTCGCAGGAAAAAAAAAAGAAAAAAAATGAAGAGCATATAGGGAACGAGGAATCGGGTAAGGATTTTCACAGAAGAGTGAAATTCATTAATATATGTATTGTTGTAGTTGTTGCTATTTAGGTCCAGGTTTTAGCAGATCGAAGACTGTCTTGTAGCCATTATCATCCCTCCTTATTTCCAGAACACTCGTACTTTATCCAATGTGGCTTTCATCTTTTATAAGATGGTGAGGTGTGATTTAAAAGGGATTTGACTGCTATTTCTAACAGATAAAAAGTGACAACGTAGTCACTCCCTCATTAGTAGTTGGTTATGTGGGTCGTTATAGTATAGAGTGGAGTGCTAGATCTTTCGCCTAACGCTTTCAATCTATAAATTTCTGCGATTCTGTCACAACACGTAAAGAGAGAGGAGTAGTTTGACTACCTCATACTACTCCTCTCTCTTTACGTCTGTTGCCGGATGAATGTATGTGTATGTAAAAGGAAAGAAGGGGATGGTGAACAAAATACGCTGTGTGTGAATGTATGTCTATGCGTGTGTGTTTGTGTAAATCTTTCACTATTATGAGGAAATGGGGACACATGCGCTGGCCACCCCGCGGCCCCGGCGGACAAAATAGGGAAGGCGTTTCCCCGGAGGATAGTGAGGGAGACGCGCTGGAAGAGCCATTCCAACTCGCAAGGTTCACATCTGCGAGTAGCAAACTCTGTGCTGGGAATGTCTGCATAAATAACATGTAAATGTCACTGACCTCCTAAAAAAATAAACCGGTCTGTGAGAATAATTTGTTTTTATTTTTTATTTTATTTATTATTTTATTTTTCAAAAATTATAATTCGAATGAAGACAAAATGAAAACACGAAACATTCCACAAACAAGCAGTGTATGGACGACGGTGAGAATATGATTACCTTGAAAATTCATTGATTTAGTCAAAGCAGATGTGAGAATAATATCGAAAATCGGTGAACAAATAATAATTCTATAAACTTCTATAAATTATTCAAGGTAAATGGAAAAAATGTCTGAAAGGTTGGTTTTGTGAAGAAATACAGAGAGAGAAGCGGGCAACGGGCGGAAAGGGAGAGATAGACGAAAACGGGGCAGAAACACATACAGAGTGACGTGGAGACGGAAAAAGAGACGGAGAGACAGAGAGTGAGAGGAAGGAAGAGAGAGAGAGGAAGATGGAGTGAGGAAGAAAGAGGGAGGAAGAAAGAGAGGAGGAAAGACAGAGGAAGAAAGAGAAAGGAAGAGAGAGGACGAGAGAGGTGTTCTGTCCAGCGACAACAGTCATATACGTGTATACACATATACGTATTTTTCTAAGGTGAGAGTCAAATTCTTTTAAAGTTTTTTTTCCTTCTATCTCTTTCACGTCGTGTGTTGCGTCCTTCCTCACCACACCTCCCATGCTGCTATGCCAATAGTCATAGCATTCCATTCGTATGGTCAAGGAGGAAGAGGAAAGGTGGAGAGAAGAGATCAGGCAGAAGTGGAGCACAGGAGAGGACTGTCAGCAGCAGCAGCAATAGTGAACTGAAACATGTGTACGTGTGAGCGTTGATGTTCTTCTATCTATTTCACTCATTGCCTCCGTCTCTCTCGCCCTCTCCATCTCTCACTATTATATGCAAATGAGAGCCCACGCGCTGGTCGACCCCGCGGTCCCGGCGGACTGACTAGAGAAGGCGTTTCCCCGGAGGATAGCGAGGGTGACGCGTTGGAAGAGCCATTCCAGCTAGCGAGTCTCACACATGCGGGTAACCAACTACGTACCGATGGTGGTGAGTAGGGTGGTGGTGCTAGGGAAAAAGACACAAGAGGTCTCCACTGCTACGGGCTCCATCGCAAACCTGTTGGAGTGACTGATATTTGGTGTGTTTACCCTCCTCGGCCTGATGTGCAGCAGAGACTGGATTAGTTACAGACTGCACCAAGTTGCCGCCGAAGAAAGTGTCGCTGCATGTGGCATCCAGATGAAGTGTTTACCACTGCGGAACGGGTAGACGGTCATAATCTAGTCTTTTGTCGTCCCCTCGGTCCAGCCCCACCGGCTCGAGCTGGGATGGGAAGCCTGCAACAACCAAGCCATGCTTTATAATCTCGTTGAGAGCAGCATGGCGTGGGAGGCGACTGGCATGTAGCGACAGGACAGCAGGGGGAGGGATAGTTGTGATAAAAGCTTAAGTTAAAACACCGAGTTTCAAAATTTGATCAACTTTTATTTGAAGCTATTTTTTTCTTTACTAATTTGAAATAAACTAAAAGAAATGGTGTAAAGATTGGACTCTCAATAATGTGGTCTCAGCGTGAATCCGAGTATAAAGTTTCTCACTATCATTTATAAAATACAATTGTTTCTACTTTTGGCACAAGGCCAGCAATTAATCAGTGCATTACTAGTACTTTATTTTATCGACCCCGTAAGGATGAAAGGCAAAGTTAACCTCGGCGGGATTTGAACTCAGATCATAAAGGGCCGTAACTCTATGCTGCAAAGCATGGCGTCAGACCTTCTACCGATACTGCCAATCCCCAGTATAATAATTGATTTTACTTTTGGCACAAGGCCAGCAATTCCTCAGTATATTACTGGTACTTTATTTTATCGACCCCCATAAGGATGAAAGGATGACTCCACCAGTATAATAATGGCTTGAAATGTTATATGTCATTTCTATGGAATGGAAGGACCTTCGTCGGTTTCGATGACGAGCGTTCCTGTAGTTTGATCAACAGCCATTACAGGCAAAGTCCATCCAACGGGCTTCCAAAGAGTTTGTCTACTCTATTTCACTCACAAAACATGGGTCGACTCGATGCTAAGGTAAATCACACTTGCCCAAGATGCTGCACAGTGAGATTGAACCAGGGAACCTCTTAACCATTTGGTCATGTTGCATCCACTTGCTGCACTTTGTTTGTGAGTTGTTTGTTTGCGTGTGTGTGTGTACATGTGTATGTATGTGTGCGCATGGGTGTTTTTGTGTCTATTTCCGAGCGTGTCTGTATGTGTGTGTGCATGTAGGTGTGTGTTTGTGCATGTAAGTGCAAGGGGATTTATGTTTGTTTCTATGCATTTACGTATATGTTTATCCACATGAAACTTATCCACATGAAACTACAAACTAGAAACAACAGAAGATGATAGTTCGTGGCTCAAATCAGAACATCAGACATACATGTGCAACATTTTCCAGTCAGTTGACCACGTACTTACAAGGATCCAGGACAATACATTACAATAGAATACATTCAACAAAATTAGAGAAAATATTAGTTAATAATACATCAATTGTATATAGAATCCAACATCAAACTAGGAGATTAACTGTGGAGGTTTTACTAATACAGAAATATAAAACAAAAAATCAATTACAATATACGGGAAATTAACTATGAAACCACGACGCTTTAACCGTTGAATAATTCTTTTTTAAATCTAGTTTTGAAGATTCCAGGACAATTTGCGGCAGCTGAAAACATGCAAACCACACGCTTCTGAAGATGGGTCTATAAAGATAAAAACTAATAAAGAATTATGAAAAATCCTGAAAAAAGGATTAAACTTGAACAGAGTCATGGGTTTAATTTAGCCACATTCACGCAGGCGTACGCATAGAAACACGCACATATACTGCCCCGACACACACACACACACACACACACACACACACACACACACACACACACACACACACACACACACACACACACACACACACACACACACACACACACACACACACTATAAGCAAGACAAATGCTGCTCTAAGAAACACTACTTTAGATTATCATAAAAAATTAATAAATGGGTAACCAAAAATCTGCAATACCAGGTCAACCTGTGGAAAAGCTGGAGCAAACTCCACCATCGTCACTGGTAAAAACAAATTAGTTTAACATCAGAGTTCCTATATTAAGAACACATAAGAACAGATACTACACTTTGATCTAAGCGAAAAAGAATATCTCGACAGAGCTGTTCTGTTAGAGAACGCATCACATGTGGCAGATAGCGATACGGCCACCAGGTATGATGGTTAGTTGCGATACAAGCGGCTCCTGCTGGATGAATAAGTGGTAAACGACTTGAGGAGCTGGAGCAATGGGTGACACCTGTAGCTCTCAAGAAAACTCTCACAATCTAGGAATGTAGATATGACGAAGCGAGTAAAAGCCACTGATTCAGTTGTTAAATGCTACAGGCGAAAGAGGCTTGGTGTGGCGCCGGATGGCAGAGGGACCCTTGGTTCAATCAATAGGTCAAAGATGCCACCCGAGCAAAGGAGGCCTATAAAGCTTGACTTGGAAATAAGTCCTCCGTCATGCACTTGCGGTACAAGCAGGCACGATGAATCGCAGCAGAGACAGTAAAGGTGCCCAAAGTTAAAACATGGGAGGACTTTGGGGTGGAATCCGATATCAGGCCAGCAAATAAAGTGTTCTGGCAGACCATCCACCGATTTTGTAATAAGAAGTCCTCCTCTACACCTGCTATCAGGAATGCGTCTGGGGTTCTCCTCTTCAGATAGGTGCATCTTTGCGAGGTGGAGAGCTACTTTGCTGATCTCCTAAACCTTATCACAACAGCATATTCTGATGCACACGATCTGCATCTGGGAGTGATGACTAATCTTTCGGAGGCTGAGGCGCCAAGAGCGATTAATGTCGATGGAGAGGATGAAATTCGGTCTGCGAGGCCTTAAATAGATCCAACAAGACCGAAGTGTGGCTTTGTTGGCACGCCGAGCATCCACCACTCGAGCGCATCGAACGACTTCCATCTTTTCATGTCTAAGAGTGTGCACCTTATCTCTAACAATACAACCTTCGTACTTCAAGAAGAAGAAGAAGAAGAAGAAGAAGAAGAAGAAGAAGAAGAAGAAGAAGAAGAAGAAGAAGAAGAAGAAGAAGAAGAAGAAGAAGAAGAAGAAGAAGAAGAAGAAGAAGAAGAAGAAGAAGAAGAAGAAGAAATTATAAAATTTATAAATAATTCAAAAGAATCAGCGTTAAGTATTTGCTTCAGATGTTCTTAGTTAAAATCAAACAAACAAGACTATTTTAATTTCGAAATAAATGTAGAGCATACACGAAATTAACAGAACAAGAACCATAAAGCAAGATTTATGAACAAATTCACTAAATGATTATTCTGTTTAATTCTTCTACTTCCTGTTCTCTTGTATGTTACTATTGCATGTATATGTATGTATGTTTTTATGTGTGCATGTATGTATATATGTGTGTTTGTATGTATGCATGTAAGTATGTATGTATGTATGCATGCATGCATGCGTGGACGCCTGACGAATGTATTTATGTAAATAGATATGTATGTATGAGTGAGTGAAGTGAAAGTAATCTATTCACAAACTAACCTACTTATTTCAGTTTCCTTTGATGTTAAACGGATAATAAGATGTACGTCTTATACGTCTTATTCGCGTAAAGAAGGTCATAACTCGTGATCCTTCATTTTTTTCAGGGCCTTCGAGATTGGTTGGAGAAAGGGAGGGCTAAACAAGGCTAAACGAATCATGTCTTTAATTCACTATTGGCTGACAAGTTGAATTGTCAACGGAACACAGAAATGCTTTGATGTATACATCGCCTGGCTAGCTTCATTTGCATACCGAGCGATTTTAAGCTCTTAACATGGTGGATACCTAAATGTATTCGTTAGTGAATAATAATAATATTATAATCATATAATATTATTAATATTCGGTTTGTTTGCAAGCAACCAGCCTCATAAACACCACGTGTTAGATTGCCAACGTCTTCCCATTGTTCGAGAAGTAGCTGAGAGAAAACAATATTTAACCAGAATTCGGAATACTATCTTCGTGACATGATCGCAGAAGCAGGCGGGGGGGGGGGTACTGCTTGTGCTAGAAGAGGCAGCTGAAGGGGTTAGCCTCTTGTGAACACAACCAAAACAAAATACATAAGCTTCACTCAAGATGGCGAATCCTGCACACTTAACTGATCCCCTCTGAAGAAGGTTGAGCATGAGACATACTTTGGAATAGACATATCATCCACTGAGAAAGATGTGATGATCCATATTGCCAAAGTTAAGG
Organism: Eledone cirrhosa; assembly: GCA_964016885.1. Lineage (NCBI taxonomy): Eukaryota > Metazoa > Mollusca > Cephalopoda > Octopoda > Eledonidae > Eledone > Eledone cirrhosa. Next base: position 90,704,406 of record OZ024741.1, read on the forward strand.
TCAATAAGAAAATCGCCACTAAATGAAAAAATAAAGCGGAACTTCTTCAGAGCAACGATGGAAACTGTTCTACTGTACGGATCACCAGTATGGACAATGACTCGAAAGTTTGTGAACAAACTGGACGAAGATTCACTCACATGTTGTGTACAGTGAAAGTAACATCCGACAAAGGAAGAACTATATGGTCATATATCGAATATAACCAAAATAATTAGTGAGCGGAGGACGATATGCCAGATACTACTACTGAAGCAAGAATGAGATGATGAGCTGCCTACAGTTGTGGATACCTAGATATAGTAAGGCCCTAAGGAGGTGACCGAGAATGAACAAAGTCCATCAGCAGTCTCGGGATCCTGCTGGAGATTGACGATCTCAAGAATGCCATGGAAGATTGTGACGTCTGGAAGAGAAGAGTAGAACTGGTCTGGGCAATCCAATATATATATATATATATATATATCGACAGTCGATTGACTTTCGTCAAATCTGACCGAAGAAATAATGTTTCCATTGGTCGTTCCAATTGCTAATACTATCTTTCGGTTGAAACTCTAGGTAGAAGTAACGTGAAATAAAGTGTCTTGCTCAAGGACATAACGCATCGCCCGGTTCGGGAATCGAATCACAACCTTAGCATCCGGTGGATGAAGTGTCGTATATGTCTCTCTAATTCTTTAAGACTGCATATGCAGGACACATTCCTCGTCACTCTTAGTAAATCTGCAATTAGCATGTTAACTTTTATGTTATCCGAAATGACTGAGTTTCTTGGAGTCCAGGGGTTTGGCATAATGCAAATGGAGGATTTGTGTTTTATTACTAATGGTTTCAAACCAGAGTTTTGTGTCTAGTACAGATAGTCTATGGTTGGAGTGTTTGGTAACTTTAACGCTCTGGTGGATGGAGTTAGCTATTTGCTGGATGCTGTCCATCTTGTTTCTGTGTAATTCCTGACCGTTATCCTGTGGGGGTGTTTTCACTACTATGTTGATGCCATCTACGTAGCGGGAGTACATAATCAGGGTTATAGAGTTCTCATCTAAGCGTTCCTTAAGTCTTCTGTCCCACCATACCATAAAGAGATTAGCTATGTCACCAGTAATGCTGACGTCAATGGCTGTCCTCTCCTCTTAAGAATATGTTTTGCCATTGAACTTAAACATATGTTCCTTAAGGCTTAGTTTTATAGTGTCCTCACCGCATGGGCGATTATTTTCGTTACTTGGTCGTGGTTTTCGGGGGTCCGTATGGCTCTGGTCTACCTGCTTTATCTTTCTGTATGGGTCTTCTTGGCCATTGAGGTAATGGTAGGTGGTCTGCTTCTCTCTGGCTTTGATTTGAGGGGCAGAGGCTGCTAAGGTCGTGGGTGTCTAAATAATCCTTAACCCGTTTAAGTCTGAGTTCCAGCTCAATGGTGTCAATCCCACAGAATTCTACATCACTCTCGCTGACCATTTCTACGGATTTTCCACAGCAAAATCAACGTCGATGAATGAGTATAGGGACACCACATCCATGTTATCTATTGTACAGCCTGTCAGGTCCCCAGATAGGGCATTCTGCTGAGAGAGTCTTCCGAGCTGTCATATATGTCTGTGGACATTTCGACTATGTGGCGTATGATCATCGAGATGAAGTAGAAGAGTCTGTAGTTACTGGCAATGTTGTCTCCATAGAATGGCCGTATTGGTGGTCCTGTGACTGAGTCACTATTTGTTTTGTGGTTTTTTCGAAGCCGATACAGCGTCGGTACGTCATTGTTCCAGACCTGGAAGTTGTTGGCTGTACGCTTGTTAGGTTGCATTATGCTAGACTACATCATCATGTGAGCGTTGAGGTTTTTCTCTCTTTCTTCATGCCCGTGTTGTGTTGTTTCTCTTGTGTTGATGGTGTGGGGTTTCATTGTCTGGATGGAGTTTGGCAGGCTATCTACTGACATCCTGCCAGGCATATCCGTTGGAAAGAATACAATTTCTCCATTTCGCGAGCGTTGTATGAGCTTATGTAAACCATTTGCGGATGTTTCACCATTCTATTTTATTTCCTACGATGTTGTTCCAAATTCTGTCTATGTTTAGCCGTAGATATTATGAATTGAACCTTCGTTTGTTCATCAGCTTGTGATGAGAGACAGGTACGTTTGTTAAACAATTATTACAATTGTTTCGATATCGAACAGTTCATCAATCAAGATGACGGGGCCAGACTCTTTTTCGACATCTCGTTAGATATGCGATTTTATATGTGCAAAGGCACATCTATGATATATATATATATATATATATGTGCGTGTGTGTGTGTGTGTGTGTGTGTGTGTGTGTGTGTGTGTGTGTGTGTGTGTGTGTGTGTGTGTGTGTGTGTGTGTGTGTGTGTGTGTGTGTGTGAACTGTAAATGAACAGGTTGGCACTAAAGCCACGCAATCTTCATTCCGTTTCATTTTCACCAATTTTACATTCGTAGGTTTTTCTTTTTAATAGCAGTCTTATCTGCCCCTTGCCTATTTGTTTGACTTGCATGCCTCCTCCCCCGTTTTAAACAAATCAACTGAAAGAGAAACAGATGGAATAAAGACAACATTCTCTATTTCTAAAGCAATATATTAATATGTTGTCGTGTTTGGTAGTTTCAATATTTAGAAAAGAAAATCGTAGTCATTCAATATGAATAGAAATGAACAAATAAAACACTCCCATTCATTAATGTTTGACTGCAAATAAATACTCAAAAAAAGCAAATCAGTCTTTTGAAATATCCTATAAAGAGGTCTGGCCCTTACTCATCCCACTCGTCCGGGTTCACCAAAATTTCTTATGAATTTATTATGACCCTATTATGTCATTTTCCTTCTCATCATGATTCGTCAATATATGTTATTTTAATGATGTCAATGGGTAAGCATTTCTTTTACGTCTTCTATTCGTTATACAGGTGTTAACTTTAGACACCCACATCCCTACTTATTGATCTAATTACCTCCCTACCTAGGTACCTACATCATCTATCTACTTACATAACTACTTCACCAAATCTCTCTCTTTCTCTCTCTCTGCCTCTCCGCTCTCTCTCTCTCTCTCTCTCTATCTCTCTCTCTCTTTATATATATATATATATATATATATATATATATATATATATATATATATATACATACATGCCACTGGCCATTAGAGCACTCAGGCTACTCGGGATGGCCCCGAGTACCGCATGTGTCAGATCTATTTCAGATCAACAAGAAATGTCCAAGAATACAACAACCAACATTTATAATACTTGCTAATACTTTGTAATACCGAACAATTAAGAATAAATCGCGAATTCTTTTAATTCCCTACTATTCAAAGAATATAGTTGTGTTTTAACTTCATAACTTTATCATTTAGACTTAAATAAACTTTGCTTTTCATAATAATTGTTTCTACTTTAGGCACAAGGCCAGCAATTACCCAGTGCATTACTGGTACTTTATTTTATCGACCCCGTAAGGATGAAAGGCAAAGTCAACCTCGGCGGGATTTGAACTCAGATCGTAAAGGGACGTAACTATGCTGGAAAGCATGGTGTCCGACTCTCTACCGATACTGCCAATCCACCTAGCGAGTTAAGTTGGACTCTTGAAATTCATCCTGACTTACCGACATTCAAGGAATTTAATTTTGTTACAAATTCTTCTTTTTCTTCTTCTTCTTCTTCTTCTTCTTCTTCTTCTTCTTCTTCTTCTTCTTCTTCTTCTTCTTCTTCTTCTTCTTCTTCTTCTTCTTCTTCTTCTTCTTCTTCTTCTTCTTCTTCCTGAGAGGGTTGTGGGAGCAGAATCCTCAAAAACTCCTTCCAGCAGGTCCTTCAGAAGCAACCGTCTCCAACTGATCCGGCTAGATCCCCAGTGAGACCAGTCATGGTCATGGATGTTGTCCAATCATCTTGCTCGGGGTCTACCCCTGGATCTCTTGCCGATTGCCCGTAAAATCTGTCCACCGATTCTTTCTAGCCACATACCCATAGTATCGGAGCTGTGATCACTAAATTCGGAGAAGTAGCGGCTCTACCTGGAGTTACTCTCTGATCACCGAGTAACGTTACTGATCTATCGAGTAACTTTACTCCAAAGACCCATCGGAGGAACCCCATTTAGGGCCGTTTCTATTCGCGATCGTATTTTTTCGGTCATTACCCAAGATTCATGACCAGATGTGAAGGTTGGCACGAATACCGAATTGTCACAACTTCATAACAAAATATTTTATTAAATAAATACTGTTTATATGAAGAAAAAAATATGAACTATGCCAGGCTGATATACATCGGCTCATTTGCCATGCTTTGTCATCGCTAGCAGAAATAAATTGTGACAAACGAATAAAATTGTTGCTGCACGTACCCGTCTCTATGTATATGCATGCAATATTTATATGAGTATGTGTACTCTTTTGATATGTGTGTGGGTCCCATATATGAAGAAATTCTTTAAAACCGCCAATGGGTACTTACGAATCTTAATTTACATATTAATGATATTTATATTGCCGATAAATATATGTTTATGTATTTTAACTTTGCTTTCAATTTTTACGTTCGCTTTTTTATGGAACAGAATTAAGAATTTGCGATGATTTTAATATAGACATGCATCGCCCTTTCTTTCTGTCCTCATCGCACTAAATAATTATAGTTATAACACATCGAATTTTGCTTGTTAAATGTTAAACTATTAGTGACATACCAACAGTTTAGTTTCCTTCACTTAATTTTGTTCCCCCTCAATGTTCTTAATAATGCATATATTGCATATTCTTTGTTGAAATGACATTACGTTCCAACAGAAAATCTATATCATTATGCTTTATCATCATGAAATTTGAAAGCATGAGAACATTTATGTTTAGTTAAAACATTTACAAGTTTATCAGCATAATCGTGATCTACACCGCCGGAAATGCGTCTCTGGAAAATATCATAAAATATAAAGTATTATAAAGTATGAGGAAATAAATTCGGGTTTTGGTAGCAAACTCTGTAATTATGCACAATAGATCCTGTAAGATAGCCAGCATATACAAAATATTGAATCAATTGTTGAAAATCATTTTCAGAAATTTCTTTCTGTTTCAGTTAAATGCGAGACAAACCGTTTAAGAAATGAGTCGGTTGAGTTTCCAACGCCCAAAATTCAGTATGGCCGATTTATTAAAAATAAATTCCGATAAATGGAAATAATCATGTCATTCTTGATACTATGATCATCTGTCGAGTAATGAGCCTCTGAACAGAAATTTTTGGGGACGTATTGCTCACCCGTATCCCACATTGGAAAGTCTAGAAATGGTGACCTGATCAAAGCCTGTTCTGTCATCAAACTAGCTAGCAACTTACAGTTGACGGTGGTCCATAACAGCAGGGTATTCGTTTAAGAAATAGCCGTCTTCTGTAAGGAAGTGGCAATTATCGTATATATATATATATATAAAATACAATATGTTGAAAAGGTAACACACCAGAGAGAGATATATAGTGCGTTATCAATAATACAGGGAAAAAACCACCAGTGTATGGTATCTATAACCTATGAAAGGCAGACTATAGACACGATAATTAAAAATATAAAATAAAGCGTAAATAAATACCTCTATAACTATATAACACACGTACACATCCAAAGATACTAATCCAAAGATATGTTTCACCAGTAATTTGTTGAAAGAAATGGGTTATCCTCGGTTCATCAGCGTGTATAAGGCTATAGATTTCAGACAACACTAAGAGAATTTTAAAAGTGACTGTCCAGCTACACGAGGGAGAGAGAAGTCACAGCGTGTTTAAGGGCAGTGAACCAGTGGCCTCTGAGGGACGAACTGCTAGAAAGTGCAGCCCAAAGCCACTCAGAGAAGTGTGCTCAACCAAACAGAGATAGGAAAGACTGTTATTAGGAGCGAAATATCGCGATAAATTAACGGAGGCATAGGCTTTCGCTATTCCCTGTAAATAATGTGCTCAAAGGAGAAGAAATCCTGAGCTCTTTAAAATACAATATGTTGAAAAGGTAACACACCAGAGAGAGATATACAGTGCGCTATAAATAAAACAGGGAAAAAACCCCACCAGTGTATGGAATCTATGACCTATGAAAGGCAGACTATAGACACGATAATTTGTTTTATTGATAGCGCACTGTATATCTCTCTCTGGTGTGTTACTTTTTCAACATATTGTATTTTAAAGAGCTCAGGATTTCTTCTCCTTTGAGCACATTATTTACAGGGAATAGCGAGGGCCTATGCCTCCGTTAATTTATCGTGATATATATATATATATATATATATATATATATATATATATATATATATATATATATTGCCTTAAACAATCAGATTAATACCTGCTACATTGCGGCTAAAACTTCGATACATATCTAATATACATATATATATATATATATATATGTGTGTGTGTGTGTGTGTGTGTGTGTGTGTGTGTGTGTGTGTGTGTGTGTGTGTGTGTGTATATGCATGTATATGTGAATACGAAATTAATGGGACTTTTTCTACTTGCACAGTTTGTGTCAAAATCTGCCCGTCGGAAGCTGGACTTCAATTTCACATGAGAGCACACAATAGGACATTTCCAACTGACCTCAGAACATACCAATCAGTTCACACTTATCAATGCCACATACGTCACAAAATATGCATATCTAAAAGAGGTCTGAAGAGACATTCTAAGGTTCATCAAGACCAGACAACTCAGGAAGTTGAAGCTACTCCGAAACTAAGATGCAATTCATATATATATATTATGAAATACTGTTGGCTTCACGCTCACAATAATTTCTATACTTTCATTATATATATATATATATATATATATATATATATATATATATATATATATATATATATATATATATATATATATATATATATACATATATATACATATATATATATATATATAATGAAAAATTTGAACAGGGACAGAACAGAGAGGCAGTACAATAAATGTTTATTAAATTCACGCTCAGGAGAGTGGGGGGTAGGTGGGGGACGACGTTTCGGGCATTAGCCCTTCCTCGGGTGAGAAGTGTGTGGGAACAGAGTTCAAAAGGTGTGTAGGGGAGTGGTGGAGAGACATATAGCGAAAGGAAACGGTGCGAATGAAAAATAACAAATAAAGACAAAAAATATAAAAAATAAAAATAAAGCATGATCAAAATACAAGGAATGAGAAAATTTAAAAATAAAGGCATGATCAAAATAAACTGAAATTAAAAGGGGGGTAAACAGGTGGTGGAAGGGTGTGGGGTGAGTAGAGGTGGTGGCGGGTGGAGTGGGGAGAGGGAGACATATATATATATATATATATATATATATATATATAAGCAAAGGGATATTTAATTTGTTGGTAATTCAACAAATATATATATTTATAACTGATTCGAAGCACTCGACAAGTTTTCTGGAGTATAATATCAATGATATTAATAAATGAAACTATATTTATAAAACCATATTTATTCTATTATATATATTTCAAGGGTACCAAAACTTTGGTACGCTCTCATCAGATAATAAAATACAAAGTTTGTTTTATAAATATTGACATATCCAGGAGCGAGATCTTAACGGTTCAAGTTTTACCTGGAGAAGAAAAATCAAATATTTCAAATTATTAAGATGAATATGCAAATGAGGTTGAGGTATAGGTTATTTTTAGACGCTAGGTAGATTTAAATAATTATTAGGATATATATATGTATGTGTAGGAAGAGGAAAGAGAAATAAAGAAAAGCTTGTATTTACGTGAATTTAAAAAGATTGAAATGTTAAGAATTAACAGTTTGTTGGAGTAGTGGAATATGATTCCAGAATAAAAAGAAATATTTAGCTAAATTATGAGTTATAATAATATATATATATAATCAATTAGATTATATGAAGAATTATGGTTGTAAGTACATTTTATCTTATTATATTGCAACAGGTTGTAAGTATATAAATATCTATATAGATTAATAAGTGTATAAATATAAGTATTATTGTGATTATATAGATATAAAAACACACGTATTAATTGTTTACATTTCTAATATGAGTTACGTAGGATGTTGATTTTACATTTTACATATATATTTAAGAAAAATACGTAGTTCAAATTATGAGAAGAACAATTTGTAGATTCAAATATTTTCATCCAGCATTGAAAATATTTTCAGAACATTATTAATTTATGGCCCTTTATGATCTGAGTTCAAATCCCGCTGAGGTTAACTTTGCCTTTCATCCTTACGGGGGTCGATAAAATAAAGTACCAGTAATGTACTGGGATAATTGCTGGCCTTGTGCCAAAAGTAGAAACAATTATTAATTTAGCGAAATTACATAATTTATCATACAAGTTATTATGTCTATGTTTGCTCAATTGTAAAGGAAAAGATAACTCTAATATTATTTGTTAAACTATTAGATTTGATGAATAATTTTCTTAGAAAATTCGGAAAGTATGTAGAGAAAATTATATATTATTTTGTGTGAGATTATAATGTATTTTATATTACATGTTTTTCAAGGATGAGAATTTCAGTTATATATTATCTACGTCGAAAGATGTGTGAAACGTTTGAATATTAAAGAGAGGAAAAATGAATTGTTAGATAAGTCGAGAGTGCATTTAGAAGAACTATCGTAAAGAGGATAACTTTCGGAATGTCAATTAAAAAATATATATAAATCTAAAAAATAGATTACGAGGAGTAACATTAGGAAAAGAATATCAATTGGTAAAAATACTAAATTTAAAAAGAAAGATCATTTAAAAAATTTTTAATAAAAAAAAAACTCAGTAAATAACAGGATCATTTTAAAGGTGTATAAGATGTAGTCAAGTGTAATGAATATTATAGATTAAAATACTTCGGAAACTGGATTTTTGGCGATGTCTGCAAGAATTAAATATTTGGCTTTTTAAATTAATAGAATTTTGGCAGTTAATTATATAAAAAATTTCCTTGATACACAAATGACAGATTCTTGAGAAAGCCATATTTCGGTATGCAGGTGCTTTCGAAATCGTTCCCCAAGATATTGAATAGTCTATATTATTGTCCTTTAAATTCCAAATTAGATGTGAAAGTGAAGTGGACCTATTAAATGTATGTTTGTGGTTGTACCAGCCTTCTTTGAATTATGTAGAAGTGGCACCTATATAGTTAAATATTTTGTCTCGAGTTTTTACTGTGCATTTATAAATTAAGTTTTTGTCTAAGCAATTGTTTTGTAAAGGGCAGTTTGATTCAATTCTACAGTTACATTTTCGGGAGTTGTTATTACTAGGAACGGTACTATTAGTATGAATATTGTTATTAGAAATATTATTATTGCTAGCTTGGTTTGTTTGGTTAGGGTTTAAATTTGAGTTTCTATTATTAATTCTATTTATATTTTGTGCTATGTTCATAGTAGTAGAGTAAGATAGTTTTATAGTGTGTCTGTTAAAAATAGAGTGGTATCTGTGGGCTTTAGGAAAACACTTATCCAGTGCTTTGAAAAATAATTTTGCTACAGGTGTTTTAACGCCTAATGAGAATGGAGGAGAGTACCAAATAATATTTCTAGCCCTAGTTTTTTTCTTAGGTTTACTATTTATGTTGAATTGCTTATTGTTATTATAATGAATTTTAGGATGATTTATCATATTATTGTTGTCTAAGTATTTAATTTTATTCGAGTATAATAGAATAAATATCGTTTTATAAATATAGTTTCCATTTATTAATATCATTGATATATATATATATATATATGTGTGTGTGGGGTGTGTGTGTGTGTGTGTGTGTGTGTGTGTGTGTGTGTGTGTGTGTGTGTGTGTGTGCGTGTGCGCGCGCGTGTATATAGTTGTTGTATGGCTGCAATAAATGCATCCCTAAGCGGTATGCCATTTGAGCACTCAATAATCGCGCAGAGCAGAGTATATTATTATAGATAACGAGGAATCAGCGATGCATCAAAACAGTTTAATTACATATTACATATGTTTCTCCAACGATCAGCTCAAGGCAGGATCTATTACAGATCGAACCTGACTCTGCATTCGGATGAAATGCTTTGAAAACCCTAAACATATCTGAGGACCTTGCGAATGCAGAGTCAGGTTCGAGCTGATCGTCGGAGAAACATATGTAATATGTCATTAAACTGTGTTTTGATGCATCACTCATTCCTCGTTATCTATAATTATATATACACAGACACACACACACACACATATATATATATATATATATATATATATATATATATATATATATGTGTGTGTGTGTGTGTGTGTGTGTGTGTGTGTGTGTGTGTGTGTGTGTGTGTGTGTGTGTGTGTGTGTGTGTGTGTGTATATATTGAAAAGATAACAATGACGATGGGTTACTCCTTCATTACGTTTATTGGTAGGTGACGCGCGTTTCGCCACTGATCAGCTCAAGGTTCGATCTGTATCGATCTTACCCGACTCGACGGACCCTTTAAAATGCTAGTAGAAAAGGGTCCGACGAGCTGCGGATTATAGAGTCGGGTAAGATCGATACAGATCGAACCTTGCGCTGAACAGTGGCGAAACGCGCGTCACCTACCAATAAATGTAATGAAGGAGTAACCAATCGTCCTTGTTATCTTTTCAATATAATACACTCTGTATAGCTCTACACCTCGACACAGAAGTGAACCTAAACATCGAGTGCTCACCCGGGTGAACCTACAGTAACTCCAAGTTACACTCCCTAGATATATATGTATATATATATATATATATATATATATATATATATATATATATATATATATATAAAGTTATGAAACGAAAGGAGCTGTGTGGTTACTAAAAACAAGGTTTAGGGTGGTGGTTAGGATGGAACAGGAGGAGAAAGGAAGAAAGGAGTTTCCATCGTCAGCTGTAAATGTTTCCCGAACTGATGTTTCGGCGCTGAATTACAGGAGATCAGTGTAGTTTGGGTGCGCCCGAGGCCTTTTATTAATCAAAAGGCCAGGTGGAAAAGGAGAGAGAAAGAGAGGAAAAAAGGAGATAGAAAAGGAAAGAGAGGGAAATGAGGAAGAACAGGGGGAAAAAGATGAGGAGAGTGGAAGAAGGGGGAAAACAGGAAAAGAATAGAAGAAAAAAGTGTAGAGGTCCCAACGTGGGAAGACACAGGTGAAAGAAACATGCAAAAAAGTAACCGTGGAAAAATAGGGAAAGTAAGTTGTGGCCAACCTGGGAGACTTTAGCCTGGTGGTCAGCTACGACTCTGAGCTGGTATAATCGTGCTGCCTCTCACATAGACAGGAGAAAGTAAGAGAGAGACACGGGCAACCAAAAGTGAGGAGGAGAAGGGAAAGGGAGATAATCTAGAAGGGTTTTTTTACGACTGTGGTAAAAACGTGCCGCAAAGATTGCGGACAGAGAGGCCACCACGGCACGTGTAAACATGTCAACAATCAAAACCGAACGGATGGATAGAGTGAGAAAAAAACGAGAGTGAGGCGAAGAAGAGAAGAGAGAAGGGAGGGAACACAGATCGACCAAAGCAGGTAGGGTCACAGCGGTAAATACAAAAAGTTATGAAACGAAAGGAGCTGTGTGGTTACTAAAAACAAGGTTTAGGATGGTGGTTAGGACGGAACAGGAGGAGAAAGGAAGAAAGGAGTTTCCATCGTCAGCTGTAAATGTTTCCCGAACCGATGTTTCGGCGCTGAATTACAGGACATTGGTTTAGTTCGGGTGCACCGGAGGCCTTTTATTAATCAAATATATATATATATTCATTTTATTAAGGCTAAATAGTGAATCTTGTTACTCTGCAGTTTCGCCTGTTTATCAGAGGGTCATCAGAAAAGAACTATGTTAATTAGGTATGTAACAACAGTTACATGCCGCGTGGAGTTCGAAGCACTCAATACTGTTACGAGGTCTGTCTCGTGTTGGGTTGTATTCCAGAGTTAAGGCGGCTATAGTGTGCAGAGTATATATATAGATTAAATAGAATAGAATTCAGTGTTGCAACATATGTTACAAGCTATATTGGTATATTACAATTATTTCGATATTTCTCAGCTTAGAGTGCAATCGTCGACTCTTCTTCGACTTCTCGTCAGATATGCGTATCTATATGTGCAAAGACATGTAATTGCACCCTGAGCTGATCGAGATCGAAAGAATTTTAATATGCCAGTAGTGTTTGTACATATGCTAACTTCGATTCCATTTACTCTCTTTATCTCTCTCTCTCTCTATATATATATATATGTATATATATATATACATATACATATATTTATATATATATATATGTATATATATATATATATATATATATATATATATATATATATATATATATATATATATATATATACGTACTTTATTCCGGGTTGATTCGGAGGTAACCACAGTAAGTAAGGTACTCAATACATTGCAGAGTATAAAAGTTTTAATATAGATGAGATTCTACAGGACTAGAACTGTTTCATTCTTTAGAAATCATCAGGAATCTGGGTATCAAAAGTTAAGTATGGTATTTATAGGTCTCTTCAAGTGGTAGGAGAGGGTGGGGAGTGGGATGGGTGTAGGTCATTGGCTGATAGAAAAGGGAATTCATTAAAAGCTAATTCTTCAAAGCTATAGTTTATTTTTAGAGTAACAAAGGCAGAAAGAATTCTATAAACAAGTTCAGGATGGGGTGCCACTCATTATTTTTAAGTTTCTCTTAAGCTAACAGGTGACTATAAGATCAGTGGGGGTCAGTCATGGTTGATGGATTTAATGGAAAGGGAGATTCTTTAAAAGCTAAATTCTTTAAGGTTCTACTAAGTGACAAAGGCCTAGAGAATTCTGTAGACAAATTCAAAATATTGAGTGCATATCAGATTATCTTCAAATTTCTCATAAACTATTCAACTATATGCCAAAAATCAACAGACACATTCACAAACACACTCACTCACACACTCGCGCGCACCCACAAACACCCACACATATATATATACACATATATACATATATGTATATACATATATATATATACACATACATATACA